>CAUYUJ010000525.1:7500-23684 GCA_963575745.1 Prorocentrum cordatum
GTGCCCTGTAAGAGTGCGGGGGCTCCTGGCGGCTCGGGGCTTTGCGTGTCTCCGTGCCGCAGTCTCCGGGCCCCCTCCCAAGCTCTCAGGCGCGAGAGTGGGACCCCGCGTTATTCGTGTTGTGTTGTGTGTTGAGTGTGTGTGTGTGTTGTGTGTGTGTGTGTTGAGTGTAATGTGTGCGTGTGTGTGTGTGTATTTTTTTAGCGTCTGCAAGGCGTGTGCATCTATCAGTAAGCATGGTCAAGTTTTGTACATTTACGCATTCACAGAATTCATGTACTTGTGCTCAAGCGTCTGCTTGACTGTATGTATGTTCACATTGTTATACGTTACAAGATTTTGAGTGGCGTTGCAAGGTACTGTCATATAATGTGGCGATAAGCAGCGTAATGTGATCTACTTTGTTGTGATGTAGCATAGTGCATGTAATGCGTGTGCTGTATGGCATGTGTATAATGTGTATGGGATCAGCCTGTTGCTATGCATGTATGTATGTAGGCATGCATTCATGCATGTATGCATGTATGCGTGTATGCATGTATGTATGTATGCATGTAATCACATATGCATATTATGCATGTTTTCATGCATGCATGTATGTATGTATGCATGGCTGTCTGTCTGTTTGCCTGTCTGTCTGTATGCATGTTGGTATGTATGCATGTACGAATGCATGCATGCAGACATGCACATATTATTGTATGTATCTACGTACATATGTATGCATGACTGTATGTATGCATGCATTCATGTGTTTTTGTAGTTATGTATGCATGCATACGCGTGTATGTACTTATTTACGTATGTATGCATGACTGCGTGTGTGTATATATGTATGTATATCTGCATGTATGCCTGCATGTCTGCATGCATGCATGCATGCATGAATGTTTGTATATATTTTCGCATGTATGTCTGTATGCATGCATGCATGTACGACTGTATGTATACAGGTATGTAGGTATCTGTGTGCGTACGTATGTATGTATGTTTGTGTATACTGTATGTACATATACATGTCTCGGCATGCAGTCAGGTATGCATGCATGCATGCATGTATGTACGTATGTATGCATGAACGCATGCATGCATGCATGCATGTATGCATGTACGTGTGCATGCATGCATGCATCCACGTATGCATGCGTGCAGGCGTGCATGCATGTGTATGTGTATAGATGCACGCATGCCATGTATGGATGCATGTAGGTAGGTATGTATGCATGCATGCATGTCTGTCTGCCTGCCTGTCTGTCTGTCTGTCTGTCTGTCTGTCTGTCTGTATGTTTGTATGTATGTACGAACGTACGTACGCATGTATCTATGTGTGTATGCAGGTATGTCTAGGCTTGTTTCGGTTGTTTGTTTTTGTTCGTTTGTGTTTTTCGTGCGCGCGCGTCAGCGTGTGCATGTTTGCTAGTCTGTGTGTTGTGTGTGTTGTGTGTGTGTGTTGTGTGTGTGTTGTGTGTGTGTGTGTGTGTGTGTGTGTGTGTGTGTGTGCGTCCCTGTGCCTCCCTGTGTGGGCGACAGGTTGGCCCTCCCCTTCGCGCCTCTGTTCTCCCTCGCAACTACACCCCCCATCACGACGGCTCTGATCAGCTCTACTACAAGCCGCGCGGCGAAAGGTGCCGTTGCAACCCAGTTGGAACTATAACACCAACAAGAAAAAGTCCTGGCAGGAGGTAGTCAACCGCCTCAAAAAGGAATGCGGCCCCATGCTGGCGATTCGCTGGAACACCGTTTGCAACCGCAAGCTGGGACAGCACTCGTCCAATGACTCCAGCCGCCACTCCCCCGATTTCTGTGACGGCCCTGTTTCTGACCTCACCCAGGCCAACTTCGATGTCCGCACCCTCTGCTGGTACAAGGACATCCACGGCGACTGGGACGCCGAGTGGGAGCGTGAAATGGAAAAAGGGAGGCACAGTGCGGAGGCAGCCAAGGGCAAAGGAAGGGGTCCCCCGCCGCAGGGGAAGGGCAAGCGTCCTGCCGACTCCTCTTGGCCCGGCAGCGGCGACCCCACTCGCCAGCAGTGGTCTGGGGCGCGCAGTCGGCACTGGTAGCTCCCCCTCGACATGGCAGGCGCGCCTGCCCCCTTTGTTCGCCTCGCTGCACCTGTTCGGCGCCCCTCCCCCGCGTGCCTCCGGCTGCCGCCAGGGGGCTGTGCTCGTGCTCTCCCCGCCCGGCCTGCTGCGGCCCAGGCCCAGCGGTCGCAGCTCTCGGCAGCGCCGCCTCCCGCGCCCCGCCCGCCGTCCAGGAGACGACCGCCGCGCCTGCCGCGGGCGGGCCGGTCTTGCCGCCTGCCGCTGGCTCCAGCACGCCTCTGTTTGGCCTCCGGATCGCCCTTTTCCCCGCTGGGGGGGTGCCCTGCCTAGCCGCTGCAGCCCCCCGCCCTGGCAGGGGGCTCGCCGGCCTTTTGCAGGTTTTGTCCAGGCGCCGCCCGTGGTATCCTCCGCGGCTTCCTGCCGGGTCCCCGCCTCGCCCGCCCGGCTTCCAGGTCGGCCTTTCGCCCGCGCGCTGGCCGCCCGGGTGGGCCGTGATCGCTGCAACGCAGCCGTGGCGCATCGGTGCGCTGCCCGCCCCCCCTCTCCGCGCCTCGAAGGTCACGTCCTCGGCATCTTGGAGCGGGCCCTCGGCTTTCGCGACGCTGTTATCCTAGCCTTCCTCACTACTGCCCTCATCGACGGCGGGGGCAGAGGCAGTGAGTGAAAGGCCTCTTGCCAGCGCCTGCGCCCCGCGGAGACATGGCCAGGCGAGGTCGTCTCCACCAAGCCTGCGGCCCACTCCAACTGCCAACTCACCACGTTCCTTCTCGAACTCTGGGCCGCCAACGACTACGCACCACTCGGCGGCGAACCCGGGGGGAAATGAGAAGGAGAAGGCCTTGTCCGAAGGCTCGGAAGGCCCTTGGCCGTCTGACAAGATTTCTAAGCCTTCCCCGAAGACGCAGAGAACTTTTCAGAAGGCGCGAGGGCTTTGAAAAGCCCCGCCGCCTTCTGAGAAGGCCTTATCCTTCTCACTTCCCCCCTTCGCTCGCCGCCGACACTCGGCCGCCGCAACTTGCCTCCGTCAGGGGATGACGCGGAGTTCCCTCCTCTCGGCGCCCCGACGGCTCGTCGGGGTTTCTTTCGCTGCAGCCCCTCGCCCCGCAGCGGGTTGAACGGGGGCCCGAACGCCAAGGCCAGGGCCGCCTCAGGGCGCGGGCGCACCGCCAGCGTCACGCGAGCGGCCTCCAGCGACAGCGGCGAGTCGCGCGCGCCCGGCGGCAGGGCCACCTCGGGCCGCGCCCGCCTCCGGCAACGAGCGAGGCGCCCCCCGCAAGCGCCCCAGCTCCAACGCTCTCCAGCCTGCCCCCAAGACGCCATCCCGCTTTCGCGCGGCCTCCACTGGGGGGGGGGGGCCATGGGCCGCCCCAGGGCCCCCCCAACGCAGCCGCCAGCGACCGCCTGGCGTCGCTGGGCCCAGCGGGCGGCGCTGGTCGGAAGGTCCCAGTCGACAACATGGACCCCTACCTTCGGCTTTTCGGCGCCTTGCACGCCCGCCCCAAAGAAAAGCTCGTGGCCCTCACGGACGATTTCGGCGCCGCGCATGGCGTAGTCGCAGGGGAGGTCTTCGCCAGGAGCTACCGCGCCCGGGGGTTTGGCCATTTCCTGGCGCGTCGGTGGATAGGTTTTGGTTCCCCCCAGCCACAGGCCCCACCGACCTCCCCACGGCCTGGTGCGACCCCGGGGCCTCGGCGACGAGCGCCGGCCCCCGGGGTGGAGACGGGCTCGTGCCCAGTCCTCCAGCGGGGCCCGAGCCGAGGCCCACGGCCCTGCCGCCTCCCCACATGGGCGGCGAAGGCCTCCAGCGCCTGGTCCACGGGCAGCTGATGTTCCAGGGGCCTCGCGGGCAGAGCAGGCGGCCCCTCGATAAGAAGCGTGGCGACGGTGGCCGCGACTGTCCCGCCCTGCAGCTAGGCTATGGCGCTTGTTCCTCTGCGATCACCTCGACGACCCCCCGCCCGAGACCCTGAAGGGGGGAGGCGCCCTCGTAGTCCGCAGGCCCATGCTTCTCCACTTCCTGCAGCACCTCCTTGCCGTCGGCTTCGTCCTCGAGGCCCCCGCCGTGGTGCTTGGCACCTGTGGCGACGCCTCCGATGGCGAGACGCGGTCGGGGCCGCAGGCGACTCCGACGCGGGAAACCCCTCGAAGCCCGAGCCTGGGCCCGCGCGCCGGTCCCGCTCCCCAGCCCGCGCAGGGCAGGGCACCAGAGGGCGGGGCCGCGGCGTCGCGGCGGCCAGCCACGGGCTCCTGCACGCGGCGACCACGCAGGCGAGGACGGCCCTCCCCCTCCTCCTCCTCCTCCTCCTCCTCCTCCTCCTCCTCCTCCTCCTCCTCCTCCTCCTCCTCCTCCGCCCTCCTCCTCCTCCTCAGGCATCTTGCCCCTCCGTCGTCCGCCTCTGTTCTCCACCCTCGCCCTGCCTTTGCGGCTGCCGCTGCCCTTGCTCTCCACCCTCGCCCGCGCCGCTGCTGCTCCGCGGGGCGCCCGCGCCGCGCGGCCGCGGCTCCTCCCTCCCGCCGACCATGCCAGGTCGGCTGACGTGCTGCCGCCCAGCAGTTCGCGCTGCGACCACCGCGTGGGGCACTCGAGTGGCGGGGCGCTCGAGTGGCGGGCAGTGCCTCCTCGCTTCCCGCCATCCTCCTCCGGAGGGCTCTGGCTGCCGCTCCCTAGGATGGCACACGCGGCGATCCAAGGCGATCCCGTCTGAGGACCCGGCCGCGCGCGCCCGCTCCCGCCGCTCTTCGATTTTACTCCGCCTCGTCGCTGCGCGCGACGCCGCGTCCGCCAAAAACATGTGTGTGACTTTGTGACTTTGTGTGTGTGTGTGTGTGTGTGAGTGCGTGTGTGTGTGAGGGAGAGAGTGAGAGAGAAAGCGAGTGTGTGTGTGTGTGTGTGTATGTGAGTACAGGCCTTCGACCCATCCCGCCACCGTGCCTTGGCTGCGGGTCGATGGTGGGGAGGGGCGGAGTCAACCGTCAAGGTTTTCGCGGATCTTTCGCTCTGGGAGCTTCTCGGAGGTCTCTTGGAGCCTTCTTGATGAGGGCCCGGGGGCCGAACTTCCGTTGTTTATTCACGACGCGAAGGGGATCAGGTTGCTCAATTTCTTCAGGGTCACAGGGTTCAAAAGGGCCTCGGAGTTCATCTGCGCGGCAGGCAATCGGAAGGCTCGTTGGAGTGTCTTGCGTGTATATTGGAATCTGTTCGATTATATTTTGGAGGACTATGATGAGCTCCTCTGGGAGCCTCCTGGGGGGCGGCTTGGAGATAATTTGAGGTTGTCCGAGGCATTTCGGACGGTTTGGGGGCGTCTTCGAAATGATTTCGGGTTTCGTAGGGGTCTCGTAGGGCCTCTTTCGAGCTTCTTGGAGGTCTGTCGGCGGTCTCGGGTGTCCTCTTGGGGTGGAGGGCTCGACATGTCCGTTCGTGTTCCCCTTCTTGGGTCCTCTTCGGGCTCTTTGGGGGCCCCTCTTGGACCGTCTGCGAGGTCTTGTGGACTCTCCTGGGGCCCGCTAGGAAGCCTTTTGGTCCGTCTTTGGGCGATTTTTGGGGCGTTTTTGTGGCAGTCTTCCAGAACGGGGATGGAACGATTTTTGGTTTCTGGGGCCCTCTGGGCGGTCCTCGTGAAGCCCTCTTGGGGCGTATTCGAGGCCTTTTAAGCCGTCTTGAGGCCGTCTTGGGCATTTTGAAGCGCTCTGGGTGCCGTCTCGGGGCCCTTGGACTTTCTCGGAGGCCTCTGGGGCCTCTCTTGGCTCGTCTTGAGGCCCTCTGGCCTGCGGGAAATTCATCCGAGAAGCCTCGTGCCGCCCTGGGCGGCCCCGGGAATCTGGGTACTCGGGGGTGTGGGCCCTGAACAAGTATGCATTTTCCCACGCAGAAGAGGTAAAAGGGATCCCAGGACATGACGGCACCGTGCCAATCCGGCTTACCTCCACTGGGAGGCCGGGCGGAGTGCTTCGCCCGCGATCAATTCCGAGTGCATAGTTTTTTTTTTGAGCAGCAGGTGACATACATACGTACAGAACACATACATTTCGCATATACATCTAGACAGGGGTTGTGTGTGTGTGCACAAGTGCGTGTGTATATTTGTACAGAACTGAATACACCAAACGCGCCCCAAGAGCCCCCGCGCCACCGCCAGCTCTCCCTCGGCCCTCGGCACGGCCCTGTGCCCCGACCGCCCCCGGCCCTGGTGCGCTGCCTTTCGCCGTCCGCCCGAGCGAGGCGGGCTGGCTTCGCCCTGGGCGCTGCGAGGCGGACCCTCCCCGGCGCGCACCATTCTCGCAAAGCGGATCGCTCGGCAGCAAATCATGGGAGGGAACCTTTTATGTGTTCTCGCAGTTCCGTCTTTAGAGTGCATTCGCGTGCGCCAGCGTCTGGCCATCGATGAAAGAGCGTCGTCTTAGCGTCGGTTGTAGCGTTTGCTCGGCGCCGACCAGCGTGGGTTGGCGTCGATTAGCGTCGGCTGGCGTCGACTCGCAAGAGCCAGAAAGATGGCATGCGAGGCTCCCACGACTTGCCGCCGAAGGATCGAGCAGGAGCGACTTGCAGAACAAGCCCCTGCTGGCCTCCTGCCAGCAGGCATGTCTGGCGCAAGTTAGAAAAACCATCTCGAGAGCGATTTTGGAGACCATCTTCGGCCATCCCTCCTTCCCTGGTTCACCTATCGCTCACCACCTCGTCTCTCCCCCCTTACCCTTTCCTCCCCCTTTTCCCTCCCCCTCGCCCTCTCGTCCCCTTTCCCTCCCCCTTCCTCCCCCTCCCTCTCCCACTCTTCGTTCTCGCCCCTGCCGAGCGCAGGAGGGCGCGAAAATCGACAATTCGCCCTCTCGTCCCCCTCCCCTCCCCCCCCCTCGCCCTCCTCGTCCTGGCCCCCGCCGGGCGCAGGAGGACGCGAAGATCTACAAGCCCGTCTCCGACTCGGAGTCCGATCAGGCGGGCGCGACCCGCGCCCCCTCTCTCGCGGCGGCGGCGCGTCTTCGGAGGCAGGATCCCTCCTCCTCCTCCTCCTCCTCCTCCTCTCTCCTCCTCCTCCTCCTCCTCCCTCACCTCCTCCTTCCTCCTCCTCCTCCCTCCTCCCTCCTCCTCCTCCTCCTCCTCCTCCTCCTCCTCCTCCTCCACACCTTCTCCTTGTAGATTACTCCTCCCTGTCGCACCCCGAGGCCAGTTTTTAGAGCAGGAGGAGAGACCCAAGGGACCCCTCGCGTCGGGACGCAGACCATGGCGGGCATCGCCTCGCCACCTCGGCCTCCAGCGGCCCTCTCCGGGCCCAAAAGACTGTCGGCCAGGAGCCGCCCGCGGCGGAGAGCGCGGCTCTGGGACCTCCCGAGGCGCGCGCGGCGGAGAGGCACGGCGTCGGAGGTCTGGGGAAGGAGCGGCCGGGGGAGGAGGAGGAGGAGGAGGAGGAGGAGGAGGCGGAGGAGGAGGAGGAGGATGAGGAAGGAGGAGGAGGAATGAGGGAGGGGCCCCCCCGAGCAGCCGAGGAGAACTTTTGGTCGTCTGGGCGCTTCTGGGGCCAAGCAGGGGCGCCGCTCCCTGCTTTGAGAGTCCCGTGCGGCAGTCGCTCGCCTGCAGCGGCCATGCATCGCACTGCATCCTTCAGGAGGGGAACAAAAAGCACACAGACACAATTAATCGTGGATTCCCAGGAAAGTCTGCGCAACTATGGGAAGTGAGGGGGAAGACAGACACCCAGAAAATGTGGGGAGATATGGGGACTCCTGTTATTTGTGTCTATTTTCATTTGTGCGCCCCAGGGCCCCTTCCGTCATGGGGGCCCATGTCGGCGGGGGCGCGGGCCTGGGGGGGCTCTGGGGCGGAGGGCACAACTGCGAAGCGCCTCTGCAGCAGCAGGGCGGCACGCGCGGAGCGCCCTGCCCCGCCTCTTGCCCCCCCTGCTCCCCCTGCTCCCCCTGCCCCCCTCCCTTCTCCTCCTGCTCCCCCTGCTCCGCCTCTTGCTCCCGCCTCTTGCTCCCCCTGCTCCCGCCTCTTGCTCTCCTGCTCCCCCTGCTCCCGCCTCTTGCTCCCCTGCTCCCGCCTCTTGCTCCCGCCCCTGCTCCCCCTGCTCCCGCCCCTTGCTCCCCCTGCTCCCCCTGCTCCCCGTGCCCCCCTCCTGCCTTCTCCTCCTGCTCCCCCTGCTCCGCTCCCGCCTCCCTTCGCGCCCCCTGCCGCCCAGGACGCGGACTCCGACTGGGAGGGCAAGCACGGCGCGGAGGCCGGGCTCTCGGCGGGGCTCTCCGGGCGCCGGAGGGCGCCCGCGGAGGAGGGCCGGCCGGGCCAGAGGGTCGATGCTCGAGCGCGTCGGGCGTTACTCAGGAGGGGAAAAAACACACACAGACACAATTAAGTGTCGATCCCCAGGAAAATATGGGAAAACATGGGAAGTGGGGGGGAAGACAACAACCCAGAAAATATGCGAAAATATTGGGAATCTTCTTATCTGTGTGTATTTATTTGTGTGTTTGTGGGCCCCTTCAGTTACTTCGGCTCTTTTTGATACCCAGGAGGTTTCTCGTCGGCCGGGTTCCCATCGAAACTCTGGTAAAGAGGCAGCCCAGGACGGGTGCAGTTCTAGGGACGACGATGACTATGGTCCAGCTGCCTGCGGGAAGTCCCGCCACCGTGCCAGCCCAGCATGCTCGGAGGCTGTGCTTCGAGGGACACCGGAGGAGCGTAGTGGATGTTCGTTGGAATCTCGTGGGCGGCCTCTCGGGGGCCTCTTGGAGGCAGTTTTCAGGCCTGTTGGGGGCCGTCTTGGGGGCCTCTTGGGGGGCTCTTGGGGGCCTCTTGGGGCCTCTCGGGCGCCTCGTGGGACCTTCTGGAGGCCCCTTGGGCTCCTTGGGGCGGGAGGCTCGGTTGTTCGGTTCGTGTTCACTCTCTGGGGCTCCTTTTGGGGCCGTCTTGAGGCCCTCTTGGGCCATCTTGGGGGCCTCTTGGGCCGTTGTGGGGCGCTCTTAGGCCGTCTTGGGGCCCTCGTGGATGGTTATTTGGCTGTTTTGGGTTGGTTTTGGGTGCCTCTTGGGCCTTCTTCGGGCGTCGGACAGTCGAAAAAGCGAGAACGCCCAAATCCTTCAAAAACGCGAGGAAAATTATTCATTTTTACTTTGGGGGCCCTCTGGGGAGACCTCTTAGAGGCCTCTGAGGGCGCCTTGGAAGCCTCTTGCGCCAACTTGAGGCCATCTTGAGCGTCTTCGAGCAATCGTTCGGCGCCTCGGGGCCCTCTTGGAACGTCTTGGGGGCCTACTGGGCTGTCAGAGCCTCAGGGAGGCCCCATGGGCGATGTACGCAAAACTACGCGGCCCGGAGGGGAGGGGTCTCTTAGAAGATTAGAACAACCCTACCAGACAACACTTGGCATTCTAGTACGCCGCCTCAGCGTGGCATGGTGGCGGATAACGACGACAATGATGGTGACGATGACGATTCTGATCATGATGCTGATGATCGTGGTGGTGGTGATGGTGGTGGTTGTGATGATGATGACGATGATGATGGTGATGCTGATGACAATGATGAGGATTATGACCATGGTGGAGATGATGATGATGATGATGATGATGATGAGGAGGAGGAGGAAGAAGAGGATGATGCTTATAGTTGTTCTGATGATGACGAGGATCGATCTGATGATGATGATGATGATGGTGATGACGACCATGGCGCTGCTGCAGCTGATGAAGAATAATAAGAATGTGATGATGATGATGATGATGATGATGATGATGATGATGATGATGATGATGATGATGATGATGATGATGATGATGGTGATGGTGATGGTGATGGTGATGGTGATGGTGATGGTGATGGTGATGGTGATGGTGATGGTGATGATGATGATGATGATGATGATGGTGGTGGTGGTGGTGGTGGTGGTGGTGGTGGTGATGATGATGATGATGATGATGATGATGATGATGATGATGATGTCGAGGAGGAGGAGGAGGGAGGGTAATGTGGGAGGGGGAGGGGGGAGAGGGGACAGGAGGACGCGGACGCGGGTGAAGAGGGAGGTGCGGAAGAAGAGGATGAGGGAGGGCGCTCGCGGAGCAAGAAGGCGGAGAAGGCAGGATGGAGCAGGAGGATGGATGCAGACTTCGGGCTGGGAGACGATAGATCGAGGCAGTTGGACTTTTTTGGGGCCCCCGGAAGCCCTCGAAGGCTCCAAAATACTTTCGGATACCTGGACCTTTGGCTGCCTGCACCAACTAGTGTCAGATAGTAGTGTGTTTCTGTTTCTATGTCTGTCTATGTCTATGTCTATGTCTATGTCTATGTCTATGTCTATGTCTATGTCTATGTCTATGTCTATGTCTATGTCTATGTCTATGTCTATGTCTATGTCTATGTCTATGTCTATGTCTATGTCTATGTCTATGTCTATGTCTATGTCTATGTCTATGTCCATGTCTATGTCTATGTCTATGTCTATGTCTATGTCTATGTCTATGTATATGTCTATGTCTATGTCTATGTCTATGTCTATGTCTATGTCTATGTCTATGTCTATGTCTATGTCTATGTCTATGTCTATGTCTATGTCTATGTCTATGTCTATGTCTATGTCTATGTCTATGTCTATGTCTATGTCTATGTCTATGTCTATGTCTATGTCTATGTCTATGTCTATGTCTATGTCTATGCATGTGTGTATGTACGTAAGTATGTATGTGGTTGGGCAAGCTACCCATTCGTCGTTGGTGGAGTTTCGGGGCGAGGTTGGGGGGTGCGCTGGCGATGCGGGACTTGCTCAACCTCGCCTTGGGGATCTCACGCGAATTTATTGTCTTTCAGCGAGCAGAGAAGGTAGCCGAGGTCCACCTGCAAACTGCCAGCGCTATACTTGTCCCCTTTTGGACCGAGCTTTCGGATGCTGTTGCATCCCGTATTCGCTTGTCTCTTCAGACGTACATTCTTCAATGGATGGATGTCAGAATTGCCTCCTATGGCAAGTGCCTGTGAGTGCGGTTTAGACCAGAGGCCTCTCGGAAACACTTGTGGGTCGAGGCTGTTTCCAAATGACGTTCTCGCTCGCTTGAAATACCCAGGACTGATTGCCCAAGTAGCGTGGGTGTTCTACTGTGTAAATGCACCCCCGTGTCCACGTTCAGCTATCTGGGGCGACTCCTTGTCCAATTGACAGGAGGGTGCTGCTCGAAGATGATTTTGCGATCCCATAAGGTCCACAGGCTACCGCCGAACGCATTTTGTAAAGCCGATGCGTCTTCTTTTGCAGCGGGCAAGCTTGTGGCGTCGTCATCCGCTCGCACAATGGGCGCCGCCAGTTTGTGGCGGTGCGCCTGCCGAGCGGCAGGCTCGATAAATGGGGCGAAACGGCGGTGCAGGCGCTCGCAGTGGTCTCTTGGGCGCGGGGAGTGGAGTGCCCCATGCTGGCTACCGAAGCAGACTATTGCCTTGAGATTTTCGAGGCCAGCTGCTGAGCCGCCGTCCCGTGGCATCTCCAAACTGATTTGGACGAGCGCCATCGCGGCAGCCCGCGCTGGAGATTCCAGTGCGGCCACGACGCAGGCCAAAGGTGCCGTGAGCCTTTCCTTTGCTTCTTTCCAAGAGGCTGTGCCGCAATACATTTGAGCTCACAGTTGCCACGCGCCCCCCGGTTTGGGGGCTGCTGCCTTGCTTAGTCGGGGCGGTGGGTGAGCGGTGGGGGAAAGGTCTCGAGGCATTCTTGCGTTTCAAACCAGGCCCGCAGTGGGCGTTGCTCAAGATCCTAGCTGGCGGATGGGCGACATCTTGCCGCGTCCATGCATGTGGTTTGGTACAATGTCTATTCGGGTGCCCGCAGCAACCCGATGCCATCTTTCATTGCTTTTCTTGCCCCGTCCTCCGTGAGCTCCTCGGCCTCCCCCCAATCACATCACGATCCTTGGTCTTGCGACCCACCATGAATACATGTGCGCAACCTTTGCGCCCAACAGGGCTGGAGCAATTCGGCTGGCAGTGTTCGCGTTTCATATTTATAACAAAGCGAAGGCCATGGTGGTGAATGGACTGACGCTGAGCCCGATCCAGCTGTAAGCAGCTCTCGCCGCAGCCTTGTACGCAACTGATTGCGTCGCAAGTGGGAGACTGGCTGCGCAGCTACGGTTGATCCTCCACTTCTCCCTCATCGCCCGACGTCGCCCGCGGCTCCTCGTTCGCCCCCCTCCCCCCCCGCGCCGAGGGAAGCAATCGCAAAGCCGACACCGAAAAGGACAAGGACCCCCCATGCGCCTGGGGGAGGGAGGGAGGAGAGAAGGAGGAGGACCCAAGACATGGCAGGAGGTTTTTGGCCGTTTCAGGCGTCCAGGGGGCGTCGCTGGGCCCTTGGGACCGTCAAGAGCGGGGTCCAGGACGGGACACCGGTCCCAGGGAAGGGGTCCAGACCTCCGGGGGTCCACGCTGCAGAACTTCACGAGGACGGAGTCGAGAGGGTTACGAGGCAACGACTGGGTGGAGGATCGTGCTTTCAAGGTGTAAGCCTGCTCGAAGAATTTGGATCTCCGTGGAGTAGCATTCCCATTCCCGGTCAGCGGGCAGCGCAGTCAGGTGCATCATCCCCAAGTCCGTGAAGAGAGCCGTGCTTCGCGCGTCGCGGTTGGGGCCGCCGAGCTGGCCGTATCCAGGGGGCGCTCACGAGGGCGCGGAGGGATCACCGCGCGTCGCGGGGCGCGATGCGCGAAGTCGGGTGGCACGGGGAAGGGGGGGTAGAATGGAGGGAGACGGCGGGGTGGGAGCGGGAGGGGAAGTGATGGGGAGGGGCAAAGGGGGGGGGGGAGAGGCGAGGGAGGTGAGCGGAGGGCGGCGCGGGAGGCGGAGGGAGGCGGAGGGAGGGGTGGGAGGGGAGCGGGGGGAGGGGAAGGGAGTGGAGCGGATGGGGGGGAGGACGCGATGGGGAGGTCATCCCTGACCCCTCGCGTATCCACACCAGTCAGCCTCGTTCGTGCCCCGGACTTTGCTTTTCGCCGCCTGACCTTTGTCTCGTGGCCGCGACCAAAAAAGTATCCCCACCAGTCGCAGCGTAGTTCTCTCCTGCGCGCTCGGTGCCTAATTTAGATCGTAGCGCTGTTGCTTCGCTCTTTGACGGCGCGCTGTTGGGCCGTGTCGCTCGCAGATCAAAACAGTATCCCCACCAGACCATTCAGCAACGATGCCCAGGCGAGCTGTTCTGATCAGTCGACGGGAGGGTCGGAATGAGCCTGGGCAGGCCCAGGATTCAACCGTCAATGCCCTCGCGGCTCTGTCGATGGCGGAGCCTCGACAAAAGGAATGGGTGATTTTTTTTTGGGGGGGAGGATGGAAAAGGGAAGGCTCCTGCTCTTCCTCTCGTTTCTCCTGCTTCCCAGAGCTCCGACGATTTGGTTTTGGTCAGTCGAACTTTTTTCCCGTGACAGTTTCCTTATCCCGAGTTTCATGGCCCCAGGATTTGGGCACGGCCCCCAGGCCCGTGTAGGTCGAAAGCCCTTTCGGCACGTTTTTTCGAATTGCCAGGGGTCTGGGGTCCATGGTTTTGCGTGACAGTTTTGATGCGCTCTGTGATTCTGAGCCACAGTCTTGGTGCGTTCCTTTGGCGTCGCATGATCGCAGCCTGGAGGGGTTTTGAGATCCACGGGTCCTATTGTTGTTTTGTTTCTTTTGCCAGCGCGTCTTGCATATTGCACGGCTTCTCACCTGACCATGGGTCTGGGTCCTTCGATAACAAAACATGGCAGCGTCCTCGTACTTTCGTGTGTTGAGCACACTCGCTTGCGCTAGCGTCTAGTAGCCGATGAGAAAACGCCAATCCAGCATCGATTTCGTCGTCGATTAGCGTCGGTTAGCGTCGACCAGCGTCGATTCGCAAGTGCCAGCAAGACGGTATTCGAGGCTCCCATAAGTTGCCTCCGAAGGGTCCTCCTCCTCCTGCTCCGCCCGATGCCTTTCTTCTCCCCCGCGCCGGAGGAAACCGCCCCGAGGCAGCAGGCCCCGGGCGCAGACCCGTGCCGCTGGTGGGAGGGAACGTGGCCGGGCGGGGGGTGGCGAGGTGGAGAGGGAGGATGAGGAAGAGGAGGAGGAGGAAGAGGAGGATGAGTAGGATGATGATGATGCGGAGGAGGAGGGGGAGGAGGAGGAGGAGGAAGAGGAGGATGACCAGTGTAAACCCAAGAGTCATTAACGATGTTGTAACTAAATTTCCCTCCAAGCTCCATCTTCATCGGCTCTACAACGGTGCATTTCCATTCCTCGTTGGAAGACAACCTTTCCTGAATCATGCCAAAACATTGTTCTCTGAATTTCAACGCCATGGATCAACCTGATTGCTGCGTCATGACGATCCAGAATCATGCCTGAACGCCATTCTGGGGACTTCCGCGCCGCGAATCAACATAACTGTTGCGCCCGCATAATCCTGAACCCTTCCAAAACACGATATCTGGTACGTTGATCATGGGAACCCGTGAAACTCTTGCATATATTTGAAACGAATGTGCGCGGCGCTAAAGCGAGAACCACATTTTGAAAAGGAACCGCCCTCAATCCGTGAAGCTTTTGCACATGTTTGAAAATAATGTGCGCGGCGCTAAGGCGAGAGCCACATTTTGAAAACGATCCGCCCTCAATCCGTGAACTTCTTGCCAATTTTGAAGCGAGTGTGCGGCTCTCGCTAAGGCGAAAGCCACATTTTGAAGACGACCCGTCCTGAATCCGTGAAATTCTTGCGAATTTAAAAAAACGGATGTGCGCGGCGCCACGGCGAGAGCCACATCTTGAAAAGGAGCCGCCCTCAATCCGTGAAGCTCGTGCAAATGTTGAAAACGAATGTGCGCAGCGCCAAGGCGAGAGCCACATTTTGAAAACCACCCGCCTTCCATTTGTGAGAGTGTTGCCATTTTCTAAGTTTCGGAGCAGGCGAAACGCCCGGCTTGCCCGGAAAACTGGCATCGGGGTGCGACAGGGAGAAGTTATGTATAAGGCAAAAAAATTGAGGAGGCGGAGTAGGACCACTGTAAGGCTAAAAGCCATCAGCGATGTTGGCATAAACCCTCCCTTCAAGCTCATTCTTCATAGGCCCCTACAAGGGTTCATTTCCATTGAGGGATCTGCCTCGTTGGAAGACAACCGTTTGAAGACCCTGAAGCACGTCATAACATTCTCGGGACTCCAGCGTCACGGATTAACCTGACTGTTGCGTCTTGGCGATCCTGAGTCGTACCAGTAAGCCATTCTTGGGACTTCAACCCCGTGAATCAACGTAACTGTTGCGCCCTCATCGCGACTACGACTATTACTATTACTACGACTACGACTACTACAACTACTACTACTACTATCGCTACTATTACTACTACTACTACTGCTACTAATATTGCTACGACTATTATTACTACTACTACTATAACTATAACTATTACTATTACTATTACTATTACTATTACTATTAATATTACTATTACTATTACTATTATTATTATTATTTTTTACTCCTACTATTACTATTACTGCTACTATCATTTTTATTTTTGAGTGCTACTACTACTATTACTACTTCTGCTGCTGCTACTACTACTGTTACGACTACTACTACTTTTGCTGCTGCTGCGACTACTATTATTACTACTACTACTGCTATCACTACTACTACTACTACTACTGCTACTGCTACTACTACTACTACTACTATTAGTACAACTACTACCACTGTTGCTACTACTACTACTACTACTAGTTGTACTACTATTATTACTACTACTACTACTACTACTAGTACTATTACTATTATTGCTACTACTGCTAGTTGTAGTAGTAGTAGTAGTAGTGGCACTACTACTACTACTACTACGACTACTACTACGACTACTACTACTACTACTACTACTACGGCGACGACTACTACTAGCTACTACTAGTACTACTACTACCACCACTACTACTACTACTACGACTACTACTACTACTACTACTACTACTTCTACCACTACTTTTGCTGCTACTACTACTACTACTACTTCTACTACTACTACTACTACTACTACTACTACGATTACTACTGCTACTGCTACTACTACTACTACTACTACTACTACTACTTCTACTACTACTACTACTACTACTACTACTACTACTACTACTACTATTACTACTGCTACTACTACAACTACTACTAC
>CAUYUJ010000525.1:23784-31284 GCA_963575745.1 Prorocentrum cordatum
AGGAGGAGTAGGTGCCATGAGTGCCAGCTCGCCTTCCAGCAGGGTGAAGTTCGCACGAACAGTGAAGAGGCGCAAGTGCACCCTCCATATTGGCATGCTTCATGTGAAGCCTCCCTCGTGGGGGCCGCCGACGACATCGAGGGGCTGCGCCGCCGCTTTCCCGCCCGCTGGTTCGCAGGCGGGGGATCAGCGCCAGTTAGTTCCCTGGGCGACGGCAGTGGCTGAAGACACTGCAGATGATCAGAAAGATCGCGCGAGCCTGGTCAGCCTGCACCAGCTGCGGAAACTCGAGTGGTGGAGCGGATCGCTAACGCAGGCCCTGGGCTGCTTCTACAGACGCTGGCCGTCGGGAAGCGCGGGAGGCCCCCGCCTAGGCCCTGTGAGGGAAGCTGGGAGCCTGTATTTGCTTTCTCGCTTTCAATCGGATGGTTTTCGGGGAACTGTTGGAGGCGGGCGAGGTGCAGCCGCGCAGCGTGGCTGATAGGGTAGCTGGCCGTCTCCGTGGTTTTTGGGGCGGAAGCTGGGAGTCCCCACCCCAGGACACAGCTGTGTGCACCAACGCCGCAGCAGGCCCCAGTTCTATGGGCTCGACGATGCGGAATGTCCGTGGACTGCTGCTGAAAAGGCGAGATCTCTTGGGCTGCCTCCGCAGCGTGCGGATGCGCTCCAGGCGTTCGGGCAACAACGCCCGCCGCAGCAGGACCCGCAGTGCGACCCAGGTGGCGTGCCTGGGCTCGTGGCGGCCGCGCGGCTCCGAGAAGACGTCCAGGCTTACCTGACGAGGAAGTGGACCAAGACACCCCGAGACGCCAGCGCGGGGGTGCATGGCGATCGTTACGAACACTGGCAGCCGCTCGCGTTCCTGGAAGCACGGGGCGCGGCCACCGCAGCAGTGCTCTCGCTGCTCCAGGGCCAGCGGAGGCCCTAGACTTGGCTCTTCCAGGCAATCTGCTGGGCGCGGCAAAGAAGGGCGGCGGTTCCAGAGTGTTCGCATGCGGGCCATCGCGCGCCGCATGGTGGCCAGGACTGTGCGCGCCGCCCGCTTCGACAGCATCCAGAGAGCTGTCTCCAAGCTCCAGCGCGGGGTTGGCGTCCCATGTGAGGTCGAGACGCTGCGCGAGAGCGTCTCCGCAGGTTCAGAGCAGTACCTTGACTTTTCGCGCCGCCCCACCTCAACAGTGTGTCCAACCGCGTGCGTCGCAGGGCGGTGCTGCGCCGCATGCGGGATCGCTGCCAGGAGCTGGAGGGCCTGGTGGTGCACTGGTGCGGCCCCTCGACGGTGCGCTCAGCTGCGGGGGCTGGCGGGGTGTCCTACCTGGTGGAGCAGCAGCAGGGCTTCGACCAATGATGCCCCCTCAGCCTGGCGCTCTCTGGCATCGGCGTCGCTTCAGAGCTCTGCGCCCGGTAGGACTTTCTGCGCGCCCTAGACCCCCGCGGCAAGGTGTGGGCTTGCATGAGGGGCGCCTGCCTGGCGGTGCCGAAGGCGCGCCCGCGCCTGGTGGTGGAAGCCGCGAGCGCTCTTTTTGCCGACCCGGACCGCGAGCTGAATGCGAGGAAGACGAAGGTCTGGTGCCCAGACGGCCTTGTGGATTCCTTCCTGAGTTAGCCATGAACCAACTGCGTGCGATGAGTATAGTAATCCATGGGATCTCAACTGTGAGGTGATGTTATCAAAAGCGATGACAATTATCAGTGGCAGAGCAGCCTCGTGCAGCTTTCAGCTGGTCACATGTCTTCAGCGCGGAAAGGCTGCGGCGTCAAGTGGATGAGCGGAATGGCGGATCACTGGATCAAGCGCTTCAAGTGTGCGTGAGAAAAATGTGAGATTCGGGAAAGCAGTTGGGTGTTCTTCATCATTGAATACCCCGCGGGGGCGTCAAGTTGGACCGCGCCGCCAAAGTGGATGATGTAGTTGCGCGAAATTATATTGACATATGACGGTGGCTTGTGATGCTACCAATGCGTGCGAAAGAAAGGCCGCCCGCGCGCGATGATACGTTGACCGAATGCACGGGGGCGCGACGCCCGAATGCTTCGCCGAGAAGTCCGCGCGGGCGGCCCGAGAGTTTTGACCGTGTCTTGGGGGCCGCAGAGATGAGCGCAGCGCCGGCGCCCCTCCGCCCCCCCCAGATGCAAAACTGGCGAGACCGACGGGAGACGACTGTCATGGACCTCATCGGTGACATCGTCGCGTCGCTTTGTTGCTCAGCTTTGCATCGCTGGGCGGAGGGGGTGGCGCGGGCCGCGCGCGCGTCCTGGCGCGGCGACAGATTCGGTTGCCGCCGCATGGGCGCGTCGCTGGTTTCCGTTTCGACCGCTTCCCGAGCGGCGGAATTTTCTTTGGGCAGCGCGGTCGGGAATTGTCGGGCCCGGCAAGGGCCGCGACTGTCCGCGCTGGCGGCGATGCCGCGTAAGCGTGAAATGTGCAAGGGGGTGGATGTATGACTCGGCGGCTAACTCCCGCGCGGTTGTTTTTAACGCGCGCCCTGGTATGTCCCCAGGCAGGTTGACCAAGGAGAGGAGGCGCTCATAAAGCAACCCGCGCGGTTCATGATTGGCGGCCCTATATCGGAAGGGCGCCCGGCGTGAGGCGTCGAGGTCAGCGTCTGCATATCTAGTGGCCAGGAGGGGGCCGAGCGACGAGAACAGATGTGCATGGGGACTGATTATGTCGGTGTTTATTCGGAAGTCTGGGTAGCCGGATCCCCGCCGACGACCGATTGGGGCGTTCCTTCAGACCTTGTGAACCGGAAATTGGCCGGAGTGAGGTTGGGCGAACGCATGGGAGTTAATGGGGTCGGGTGCTTTCAACGCGGGGGCAGCAGTGGGCGCGCGTTAGCCCGGGCCAGAAAAATGCCCCCTCATCTTTGGCCTGCCGCCCCCCGGGGAGTTCAGGGCCAGCGTGGAGTTCGCGCCCGTGCAGAGTTAGTCAGGACTTGGCGCCGGACAAGTGCTCGTGGAAATTGGGGCAAGTGGAAGTGATGGGGAAGGGGCGGGGGGGGTGGCCCAGAGGAGGAGCGCGCAATGTCGCCACTTGATTCTCCTGCCGCGTTGCCCGGCACGCTGGGCCGCGTCGGTGCGCGCGCGGGGCGCGCCGACGCCGGGGGTTGATGAGGGCCCCAGGGGCGCGCGAGTGATGCGGGCTCGTTGCGGAAGTGCACCCGGATGCCTTGGGAGGCGTATGCGCGCGTCACCATCGAGATGGTAGCGCGCGGGCTTGGAGCTGCGCATCAGGAAGCGAGCTTGGGCCAGAACTATCGTTGCAAGGCTCGGGGTGAGGGGGTGGGGCAGTCTAGGTGGCGCGAGGGCTATGGGGGCGCGCGAGAGAAGGAATGCTGGTTTGTGACGGTCGGAGCCCCCGTGGGTGCGAGATGGATTGATTTCGATCACAGTGGCGGGGCCAATCTTGAGTGCCGACCGTGGCTTGTGGCCCGCCGCGCTAAGGATTCCCCCAGTGAAGGGATCTTTCGCGGCCGCTCATGCGTTGGATGCCCAAGAACTCGCTCTGCGCGGCAGTTGCCGAGGGCGTGGGGCGCGACCGAGGCGGGCGCGAGGAGGGGTCAAACTGACGTTAAGGGGGCATGCTTGTGCGCCCAGGCAGGAGGGCGTCTCCATCTGGTGGCGCGGAGACGCTCGTGAACTGGGCGCGCGTGGAGGTCGATTGAAGTCGCTGCGCGGCGCCCGCGGCGTCGCCGGAATTTGGGGCGATGCTCCGTTCATTTAGCGCGTGGTATGGGCTTTGGCAGCGGGGGGGCGTCGCTGTGTTTTTCGAGACGGAAGGCGCGGCGAATCTGGATGGCGGTGCGTGGGGTCTACTGGGGGCGCGATGTTGACCCCGGCTCGTTCGACGGGGGGGCCCCGGGGGAATTCGATGTCTGAATCCAAGGCGGACTTCGCGTCGGGGCCGACATATTTGGCGTCGATCAGGTTTCTTAGCTGGGCTTAGAACGGGGCCGGGATTTTGCGCCGCGCGAGGCGGATCGAAGGCGCGCTGAAATATGCGTCAATGGCTTGGGCCTGGAGCAGTGCGATTTGAGTTGCGACGTGCCGGGTGAAAACATACCTCGCGAAGAGGAAGATGAATGGGGCCATCTCCAAATCGCGGGCGGGGGGGGGTGCCGCGCTTTAGTGGCCAGGGGGGTCATTTCGCCCGTTGTCGCTCGGACGTGCAGTCTTGAGTCAAAGAGCTCGTCCGCTCCATGTCGGCGCCCGCTCGAAAGGCATGGGGGGGTCTTGCCAACTTAGGTGGGCGCCTCAGGGGCCAGAACGGGCGCGGGTATCAGCGTGTGCGTTGAAGACGTCCTCAGGGATACCGGCGTGGACTGGTGCCGACCGCACAGGATGCAAGGGCGCGCTCGCGTCGACATGTGGAGGGGCAGCTTTGGGGGGGTCACTCTTCGTAAAGGCGTGGACTTCGACCCGGAGTGTAGCGGCATTTTCATTTTTTGGGGCAGAATGTTCAGCGGCGTTTAACGGTGCTTCAGTGGCGTCAGGGCTGCAATCGGTTCGCAGGGGTTCCGAGAACTGTCGTGGTACCCCGTTGAAAAGCGATGCAAGTGCAGCCGCTGCCATGGCGATGGTGCGCATATCGAAATGGAGAAATCACATCGATGGGTGCCAGCTGTGAGTGCAAGAGAAGGTGCGACGCGGATGCGTCGAAGTGATCGAAGTAGGGGCTCATGGGGATCTTGCAGCGTGTCTGATTAACTATGTGAGCATAGGCAGCATGTCCATACATGTGCGACGTACAGACAATTGCCTTATAAAAACGGAGACATGAGTGTTAGTTTTAAAGGAGCCGTATCCGGGTCATCCAGGTGCTTGTATGTGCGTTTGTATGCCCAAATTAGTGAAGATGCTAGTTATATATGCTCGCATGAGTTGTTGCTTTGCGACGTCTGCAAATATCGTATCGCGTGTTAAAAAGGGAGAGCCTGCGCGTTTCGCCCGAATTTTAGTCGCTGCTTGCCTGCGCCGGACATGCGCTTCAGACTGTGTACTCTTTGATTGCACTTGCGTGGTGTATATTTTTGCTTGTTCTTGTGGCCATGGTTTTCATGTGATGATGACTTCTGCCGCCAATTTGGCCATCGGACTTCGATCGCGGTGTGTGTGTGTGTGTGTGCTATTTTTTAGGCGCCCGTGCCTGGCAGGAGATGCGTTGTGGCAGATTTGTGCTGTTATTTTTTGGCCCTTCGAAGTAAAATGCCATGCCGCGGGGGATTGGCTTATGTTCTGTTTGCCTTCTCATTCAAAACCAAGTCATATTTCCAGGAGGATCACGAGGAGGAGGAGGAGGGGGAGGAGGAGGAGGAGGAGGAGGAGGAGGAGGAGGAGGAGGAGGAGGAGGAGGAGGAGGAGGAGGGAGAGGGCTTAGGTAGGCCTGGCATGGCACTGAGCGCTTGGCAGTCGAGCGTGGACGTTTGGTCTCCTGCGACGGGGTCCGGGTTTTTTGTGGCGGGCTGGGCCCGTTCGCGCTCCGTGGGCCATCCCTCCCTTCCCGGGTTTCCTCGTGCCACGGCCTGGCTGTGTTGGGAGGGCGAGGAAAAGAGGACACATGGGGATTTGAGGGGAATTGAATGGACGGGCGGGGGTCAAATCAAGTCCGTTCCAGCAGCCCATGAAGGCCTTGCGCTCAAGCAAAGCGGCAACAAACGCGCGCATGCAACATATCTGCAGTCTTGCGCCGCATCCGCCGACCCGTTGTGTTTTGGGGGAGCGTTGTCTTGGGACTGCATGGGGGAGGGATTCTGGAAATGCAACGATGGCAGGCGTGAGCCACACTGTGAGAATAAAAGGCTGTTACTCCATCCTTGCACTAGTTCGGGCATGACGCTATGGGGGGATGTTTCGGAGACGATGAGGGCTTCAGCTCTACTGTGCAATGGTTGCGGGACACCCCCTCCTCCTCCTCCTCCTCCTCCTCCTCCTCGTCTTCCTCCTCCTGGTGGAGTGCGAGGGGGTTTTGGGGGGCGGGATTGGGGAGGAGAACGGAGGACGGGAAGGCTGGGCAGGGGTCGGGGAAAGAGGCGGAGGAGGAGTGGCGGTGGCGGGAGGGGCACAAGGGGGGAGGGGGAAGAGGCGATGGACGGGGCATAAGGGAGGAAGGAGAACTAGGAGCGGGCAGGGGAAAGAGGAGGCGTAGGATGAGGAGGAGAGGGAGGACGGGGAGGGGATGGGGAGGAGGATGAGGAGGAGAAATACGACCCCTGTATCGATCCGCCCCCTAATGCTCCTTTTTCCACCTTTTGCAGTGCGCCGCCCCTTCACCGCCGCGAGGCCAAGGAGGATGCCGCTCCGGCCAAGTCGAAGAAGGACGTATTGCCTGACAAGGGGAGAGCATGGCGAGGAGGGGCAGGTGGATGGGGAGGGTGGGTCGTGGTTGGGGTGTGGGTGGAGGGAGACGGGAAGCGGGGAGGCGGTGAGGTCAGCGGGATGGGGGGTGAGGAGGAGGAGGAGGAAGAGGAGGAAGAGGAGGAGAAAGAGGAGAGGGAGTAGGATGAGGAGTCTCTGGAGTCTCTGCCTGATCGCGTAGCGATATAGGAGGAGGAGGAAGAAGTGGAGGAGGAAGAGGAAGAAGAGGAGGAGGAGGAAGTGGGGGAGGAGAGGGCGGATGATGACGACGATGAAGACGCTGATGATGCTGATGATGCTGGTGATGCTGATGATGTTGATGATGATGCTGCTGATGATGATGATTACTATACTGTTGATGATGATTTTGTTGCTGCTGATGATGATGCTGATGATGATGATGCTGACGATGATGATGCTGATGATGACGACGCTGATGATAATGACAATGATGATGATGCTGATGATGATGATGCTGATGATGATGCTGATGAAGAGGATGAGGATCAGTATGAGTACGCCGACGACGACGACCGACGACGACAATGATGAGGATGATGCTGCTGATAATGATGATGCTGCTGCTGATGATGATGATGATGATGATGATGATGATTGCGATTATGATAATGATGTTGATGCTGATTCTGATGAGGATGATGATGCTGATGATGATGCCGATGATGATGATGATGATGATGATGATGATGATGATGATGATGATGATGATGATGATGATGATGATGATGATGATGATGATGATGAAGATGAGGCACTTGAGGATTCTGCTGCCAATGCTGATGCTGATGCTGCTGCTGCTGCTGATGATGATGATGATGATGATGGTGGTGCTGGTGCTGGTGCTGGTGCTGATGCTGGTGCTGGTCATGCTGATGATGATGTTGATGTTGATGGCAATGTTCATGGTGATGGTGATGGCGGTTGCTGTGCTGGTCTTGATGCTGATGATGATGATGATGCTGTGGATGCTGATGCTGCTGACCATGAGGCTGCTGCTGCTTCTGATGACGATCAGGAGGAGGAGGAAGAGGAGGACGTGGGGGAAGAAAGCGCGGATGACGATAATGATGATAATCATGATGATGATAATCATGATTATGATGACGATGATGATGGTGATGGTGA
>CAUYUJ010000525.1:36284-66284 GCA_963575745.1 Prorocentrum cordatum
CCTGGTTTCCTTGCCATTGCTACACTGAAGGCACAACTACGCGATGTGAAAAAGACGTGCATGTTTTTTAGGTCAGATTGTTCAGTTCGTCGCCTGCCATGCTGAGCCCCCTCCCATGTCTGGAAGGCACAACCGAAACCCATGGTTGTGCCTAAGGTCTCGCCCCTCTCCCACGACCTCGAGGTTACGGAGGGCAGGGGGGGTGAGGTGTACGTGGTGCCACTGCTCTGGCAAAACTGCGCTCTCGCGAGCGAAGTTAGAGCAGCCTGGAGCGAAGTGCGAACCGACTCCGCTCCACCTTTATCTTTCAGCTGTGAGAGCCGAGCGTCACAAAGGTCTCCCCCCGAGGGCACGAAGTGATGTGGTCTTACATGCTTGCCGAGAGTGAGGCCTCACCTATGATGGCCTGCATGTGCAGGCCCTCGAGGCATTTGAATATCGGGGCCATCTTGTGCAGCCCACCGACAAGTTTCTGCTGTGCCGCCGCTGCGGCGCCCGAGTCTCCATCGAGGCCCCTGTCTGGCGGGGCCTCTTTGCGGACTGCCAAGGCCAAGCGGAGAGGGCGTCGGTGCAGTCCTGGCGCATCGAAGCTGCTCTCGCTGGTCGCGAGGTCCGCTAACGCCACAGCTTGTGTAGCAGGCAGCGGCTGGTGCCGTCGTGCTGTCTGCTAGCTCTGTTGTGGCTTGAGCGGCCCTCGGCCTGTGCGGAGGGTGGTTGGACCGTGACGGCGGGAATCCAACGCCCTCGGTCTGATCCCTGACCCCTGATCCCGTGACGGCGGGTGTTGCGCCTCGGTCTGATCCCTGATCTCTCCTCCTCCTCCTCCTCCTCCTCCTCCAGTTCCTGACCGTTTGTTTTTCTCCCTCCTCCTCTTTCTCCTCCACCTCTGTCCTTCCCCTTCTCTTCCCTCCTCTTTCTCCTTCTTCTCTCCTCCCTCCTCCTTCACCCCCCTCCTCCGTCCTCCGCTCTCAGTCCTCCCTCCTCCCTCGTCCCTACTCCGTCCTCCTCCTCCGTCCTCCGTCCTCCGTCCTCCTGCCTCCTCCTCGTCCTCCTCCTCTTCTTCCTCGTCCTCCTCTTCTTCCTCGTCCTCCTCCTCCTCCTCCTCCTCCTCCTCCTCCTCCTCCTCATCGCACTCCTTCTAGTCGCCCTCCTCTCCCGCGCCGCCCCCGCCGAAAGGACAGAAAAAAGGAGCAGAAGCCCGAGGACGAGGAGCGCCCTCGCGCTCCAGAGGCTCCCGCTCAGCGCGCTGGCGCGGCCCTTCCCTCCTCCGCCCCCTTCCCCCCCCCTCAAGATCAGAGTGAGGGGGCCGAACAGTCATTCCGTGCTGGAGTGCGTGGCTGAGGTGGGGTTCCGCGGTGGAGTTTATGATTGCTGTTGTTGTTCCTGCTGTTGCTGTTGTTGTTGTTGTTGTCGTTGTTGTTGTTGAACATTATTAATTCTAAAGAATAATTATTGTTGGGCCCCCTGGTGCGCGCCCCCCCCGCCGCGCCTAGGCCGCAGCCACGTTTTCATCATTTTCGTGAGGAAGCCTCAGGTAATTCGAGGTGATCAAGATCCGGTTGTTTTGTTGTAATCCGTTTTCCCTTGCAAAAAACACTATAAAATGACATTTCTTGTTCTAATATAATCAAATTTCAAGAATCCCTTGCAAAAAATAAGGTAAAGTGGACATTCGCGCGCGCAAGACGAAATCCTTCCAAAAGCTTAGTGTTCGGAGCGATTTTAACATAAAAACATCAAAAAACCAATGGTTTTTCAACAAAAAAATGTCAAAATCTCATCCCGCGCGCTCTTGCGGATTCGTAGGAAAACCAACACTTTTTAAACATTTCTGTCAAACGGGCTTTTGCGAGCAACTTTTTCGAACTTCTGCGACAACGGTTGCGCACCTGCCAGGGCCATCATCCCTGTCAAATAATACCATGCGGGACACATTCGTTTTTTCTTCGCGCGCGCACGCCGAAATCTCCAAAAACCATTGGGTTCTTAAGAATTTTAGCACCGCGCATCATAAAATCACACGAATCGCACCGTAGGTCCTCGAAAAACACCTGCACGACTTTTCAAAATTTCCACCCGCGCGCGCTGTCCGAATCCTAAAAAAACCAATGGTTTTCCAACATTTATGTTACATGAGCTCGCGCGAGCTACTTTCGCACGCTCTTGCAACGGGGTTCGCGCGCCTGCCAGGGGCCATAATCCCTTGCGGTTGCGCCATAGGTTGCGCCCTCGGCCGCCGAGAATAAAACGCCCCCCTATTGGTTGCGCCATAGGTTGCCCCACGCCAGTGTAGTAGCCACGGTCGTCCGCACGCCACGAAGTGAAGTGTCCCAACGTCATAGGGCGGGAAGCTGGGTTTGGGTGGTCGCGAAGAGTCGTTTGGATATTTGGTAGAGCTTGTAATGCCCCCCCACGAAGTGGGGGTATTGCCTGGTGTCGTATGAAAACCCTGGCACTGGGGAGAACACCGCGCGTTCGGGTAAAATGATTGTTGTTGTTGTTGTTGTTGTTGAACATTATTACTTCTAAAGAATAATTATTGTTGGGACCCCTGGTGCACGACCCCCCCGCCGCGCCTAGGCCGCAGCCACATTTTCATCATTTTCGTGAGGAAGTCTCAGGCAAAACGGGTTGGTCCGGATCCGGTTGTTTTGTTACGGTTTTCCCTTGCAAGAAATAAGCTAAAGTGGACATTTCTTGTTCTAACATAACCAAACTTCAAGAATCCCTTGCAAAAAATAAGGTAAAGTGGACATTCGCGCGCGCAAGACGAAATCCTTCCAAAACCTTAGTTTTCGTAGCGATTTTAACATAAAAACATCAAAAAACCAATGTTTTTTTTTCAAAAAAATGTCAAAATTTCATCCCGCGCGCTCTTGCGGATTCGTAGGAAACCCAACACTTTTTAAACATTTCTGTCAAACGGGCTTTTGCGAGCAACTTTTTCGAACTTCTGCAACAACGGTTGCGCACCTGCCAGGGCCATCATCCCTGTCAAATAATACCATGCGGGACACATTCGTTTTTTCTTCGCGCGCGCACGCCGTCGTCGTCGGCCGCGGGGCCCTGAATAGTAGCCACGGTCGTCCGCATGCCACGAAGTGAAGTGTCCGAACGTCATAGGGCGGGAAGCTGGGTGTGGGTGGTGGCGAAGAGTCGTTTGGAAATTTGGTAGAGCTTGAACCGGCCCCCCCACAAAGTGGGGGTATTGCCCGCCTCCTATGAAAACCCTGGCACTGGTGAGAACGGAGTGTTCCCACGTGCTAGTAATTGTTGTTGTTGTTGTTGTTGTTGTTGCTGCTGCTGCTGTTGTTGTTGTTGTTCCCTACCTAGGCTCTGCCTAGAAGGGTTCTTACTCGAAAGGCTTAAAGGGGCCGGGCAATGCTAATCGCCCCGGGCGGTTCCCCCAGTCCCCGCCCCGCGGTTCCCCCAGTCCCCTGGGAGCTCTAGCCTTTAGCTTTAGCTTAGCTTTAGCTTTAGCTTTAGCTTAGTGTTAGCTTAGCTTCAGCTTAGCTTTAGCGTAGCTTTAGCTTAGCTTCAGCTTAGTGTTAGCTTAGCTTTAGCTTAGCTTCAGCTTAGTGTTAGCTTAGCTTAGCTTAGCCTTAGCTTAGCTTTAGCTTAGTGCTAACTTAGCTTTAGCTTAGCTTTAGCTTAGCTTTAGCTCAGCTTTAGCTCAGCTTTAGCTTAGCTTTAGCTTAGCTTTAGCTTAGCTTTAGCTTAGCTTTAGCTTAGCTTTAGCTTATCTTTAGCTTAGCTTTAGCTTAGCTTTCGCTTAGCTTCAGCTTAGCTTTAGCTTAGCTTTAGCTTAGCTTTAGCTTAGCTTTAGCTTAGCTTTAGCTTAGCTTCAGCTTAGCTAGCTTAGCTAGCTTTTAGCTTAGCTTTAGCTTTAGCTTTAGCTTTAGCTTTAGCTTAGCTTAGCTAGCTTAGCTTTAGCTTAGCTTAGCTTTAGCTTAGCTTCAGCTCAGCTTTAGCTTAGCTTTAGCTTAGCTTTAGCTTAGTATTAGCTTAGCCTTAGCTTAGCTTCAGCTTAGCCTTAGCTTAGCTTTATCTTAGCTTCAGCTTAGTGTTAGCTTAGCTTAGCTTAGCTTTAGCTTAGCTTTAGCTTATCGATCAGCTTAGTGTTAGCTTAGCTTTAGCTTAGCTTTAGCTTAGCTTTAGCTTAACTTTAGCTTAGCTTTAGCTTAGCTTAGCTTTAGCTTTAGCTTTAGCTTTAGCTTAGCTTTAGCTTAGCTTTAGCTTTAGATTTAGCCTTCGCTTAGCTTTAGCTTAGCTTTAGCTTTAGCTTAGCTTTAGCTTAGCTTCAGCTTAGCTTTAGCTTAGCCTTAGCTTAGTTTTACCTTAGCTTTCGCTTAGCTTCAGCTTAGCTTTAGCTTAGTTTTAGCTTAGCTTTAGCTTAGCTTTAGCTTAGCCTTAGCTTAGCTTTAGCTTAGCTTTAGCTTAGCTTTAGCTTTAGCTTTAGCTTAGCTTCAGCTTAGCTTTAGCTTAGCTTTAGCTTAGCTTCAGCTTAGCTTCAGCTTAGCTTTAACTTAGTGTTAGCTTAGCCTTAGCTTAGCCTTAGCTTAGCTTTAGCTTAGCTTCAGCTTAGCTTTAGCTTAGCATTAGCTTAGCTTTAGCTTAGCTTTAGCTTAGCTTTACTGTTACTACTAATGCTGCTTTCCTAGGTAGGGTCGCACTGGGATAATTGTTGTTGTTGTCGTCGTTGCTGTTGTTGTTGTCGTCGTTGCTGTTGTTGTTCTTGTTGCTGCTGCTATTGTTGCTGCTGTTGTTTGTTGTTGTTGTGGTTGTTGTTGTTGTTGCTGTCGTTGCTGTTGTTGTTGTTGTTGTTGTTCCCTACCTAGGCTCTGCCTAGAAGGGTTCTTGCTCGAAAGGCTTAAAGGGACCGGGCATTGCAACCCGCCCCGGGCGGTTCCCCCAGTCCCCTGGGAGCCAAGCAACAGCAACAGCAAAGGTACAAGCAAACGCGTGGTTCCCCCAGTTGCGCTCCCTGGGTGCCAAGCAAAAGTAAAAGCAAAGGCAAAAGTGAAGGCAAAAGCGAAGGCAAAGCAAAAGCATAGCATAGCATAGCATAGCACAGCATAGCATAGCGCAGCATAGCATAGCGCAGCATAGCATAGCATAGCATAGCATAGCCTAGCCTAGCCTAGCCTAGCCCAGCATAGCATTGCGCAGCATAGCATAGCATAGCATAGCATAGCATAGCATAAAATAACATAGCATAGCATAGCGCAGCACAGCATCCACTATTGCTGCTGCTACACACTTATATATACATATATATATATATATATATATATATATATACTACTGCTACTACTACTACCGCTACTGCTACAACTACGACGATGAGGAGAAGGAGGAGGACGGCGTTTACCGCTCCTACTAATGTTGCTTTCCTAGAGGCTCCAACTCTTAGGTAGGGTCGCACTGGGATAAATTTTGTTGTTGTTTTGCAGGAATCCAGAGACCCCCAGCAGGTTTACTGACAGAGATCATGCCATTGCTGGTATGGCTCAAGGCAAGCATCCGAAGAAAAGATTTCGCCATGGTAGCGGAGCCGTGGTCCCGACCCTCCCAGTCCACAGGGTCGGGCTCCGCGGCTCCCTCTCCCGCCAGCGGCGCGAGGAGCCCCAGCAGCCTGGGGCCGGCCGCCGGTGCGGGAGCCGCAGCAGGGCCTGCCGGGCCCAGCTCCAGCGAGGGCGACGAGTGGGAGCTCGTCGAGGTCCATCGAGGCTGGAGGAGAGTGGCGAGGCAGCTACGCAAGCTGTTCAGGCTGAGGAGGACCTGGGCAGCGCTGGGCCAGCACCTGAAGGATTTCACGAAGCTGCGCGCGAACCGCCGCTGAGATGGCGGAGGGGCGCGTGCAGGCTCTAGAGCAGCAGATGATAGCGCTGGCCCAGGAGCTGCAGAACCGCCAGCAGAGGGAGAACGATCTCACGGCCGAGGTGCAGCGGCTCGGCCGTGTGGCCGAGGCTAGACCACGGGTGGACGGGCCTGTGCCGCAGCCTCGAGCCGAGTCGCTCGTGGACACCCGCGCGCTGGGCATGCCAGACGTGTTCACGGGCGAAGAGCACAAGTGGAACGATTGGAAGGTGATCTTCAAGGCGTACTGTGGCGTCGTGGACGCCGACTTGCTGGCAGGGATGCGACTGGCAGAGAGCGCTGACGAGGCCTCAGTTCAGAACGATGACTTCCTCGAGGAGAACATGAGGCAGGCCTCGCAGCAGCTGTATTAAATCTTGCTCCTCCTCTGCCGGCAGCATCCCCTGGCGACGATCGTGAATGCTGGCGAGAATGAGGGCTTCCAGGCTTGGCGCAAGCTGGTTGAATACTACGAACCGAATGCGAGGTCCCGCATCGCGGGGCAGCTGCTGAATCTCCTGAACTTCTCGTTCGCTGGCGATGTCGAGGACCGGCTGGCGCTGTTCGAGCGAGATCTCCTCAGGTACGAGCAGAGGAGCGACGAGGCCATCACAGCCTCCATGAGGATCGGCATCGTCCTTCGGCAGCTCGAGGAAGGCCCTCTACGCCAGCACCTCTTGCTCAATGCGACCAGGCTGGTGGAGTGGCAGGACTTCCGACGTGAGGTCACCGACATCCGCCGTGCCCAGAGCGCCATCGCCCCGGTGCCCGTGCCCATGGACCTGAGCGCGTTCACCAAAGGTGACGGCAAGGGCAGGTTCAAGGGCGACGGCAAGGGCAAGAGCAAGTCCAGTGGCAAGGGCAAGAGCAAGGGCGACAGCAAGGGCAAGTCCAAGTCCGACGGCAAGAGCAAGACCAGCAGCAAGTCATATGGTCAGCAGCTCGGGCCACTCTGCTGGGGCTGCGGCGGTCGCGGCCACGCTCAGCGTGAATGCCCGATCAAGCACAGGGGGGCGCTGGCGAGCATGGAGCAGACGCTGGCTCGCATCAACGCCTCCCAGTCGACGAGTACGATCGTGCCATCGGCGGCCAGCTCTATCTCGACGGCTGCGACTACGAGGCTGAGTCCGGCGACGGCGATGTCCGGCACGAGCTCTCGACAGGTCGCAGCACTCTACCTGGACGACGCGGACGAGCAGGTCAGCTACCCGTTCGCGAACCTCCACTCCCTCAGCATCTACGACCCGGGGCCGGACAAGGCGGACGTGGTCGACTCTGCGACCGGCGCGGCCCTGGACTTGAACATGATCCACGGCAACTCGGATGCGGAGGAGGTCGAGCTCAACGGCATCTTGCGTGTGGGCATCGACTCGTGTGCGGCGGCGTCGGTGCTGCCGCGTGGCTCGTGCACGGACTACCCGGTGCGCGAGGGCGGCCAGGCGATCTCGTACACGACCGCCCCTGGCCACTACGTGAACGACGAGGGCGAGAAGATCCTCGTGGGGACGATGCCTGGGGCTTCCCAGGCACGCGCTGCCAAGTTCAGGGTGGTGGACATCAGCAAGCCGTTGCTGAGCGTCGCGGAGATGGTCGACTCTGGCCATCGGCTCGTCTTCGACTCGGAGGGCGGGCAGGACATTAGCTACGCGTACCACAAGACCAGCGGAGACGTTGGCCGCAGGAATAAGGTCTACGAGATGGAGATGCACGTCGACCCGTACGTGCCGGAGGTCTGCCCGGTCGAGGTGGCAGGCCGCGAGCTTCCCGAGGGTGAAGCCGGCCAGCCAGGCGCGGCTCACGAGGAGGTCGCCGAGGGCCCGCCGGTACGGCCGGCGAGGGAGCCCGCAGCGCCGACGGCGGCCGATCGAGCCGCGCACGAGGTGCTGCACGAGCCCTACAGGGCATGGTGCCGGGAGTGCGTCTCCGGCAGAGGCCTGTCAGCAGGCCATCAGACGAAGGACCACCAGGAGTCAGCGCTCGCGGTGGTTGGCATCGACTACGGCTACCTCGGTGAACGAGAGGACGCTACGCCGCTGCTGATCGGGAAAGATTCGAAGCAGCGTTGGTTCCACGCGTCGGTGGTGCCAGCTAAGGGGGCGCAGCATCCCTGGCCGGCAAAGTCGTGGTACAGGAGGCTGGCTTCGGCTGGCCACAAGCGCTTCGTCTTCCGCTCAGACGGCGAGGCGCCGCTCGTCGCCCTGAAGACCCGCATCGGGGCCAAGCTCAAGGGGGAGTACGGCATCGAGACGGTGCCCGAGGAGAGCGCGGTCGGCGACTCTCAGGGCAACGGCCTGGCCGAGCACGCGGTGCGCGAGGTCAAGGCCAAGGTGAGGGCGGTGCGGGCGCAGGTGGACGACCTCCACGGCGTGAGCATTGGCGTCGAGCACCCAGTGACCCCGTGGATGGTCGAGTTCGCAGCCATGTCCATCAACCTGGGCAGGCGGGGCGCTGGCGGCCGCGCGGCTTGGGAACTTCGGCACGGCCGCCCCTTCAACAAGGACCTGGCTTGCTTCTCGGAGAAGGTCCTGTATCTCCCAGGGGGCAAGCGCAAGGCTGGGATCGAGGACAAGTTCCTCGCCGGGCTCTACCTGGGGCCCACGCTTCGGACGGACGAGGTCTACATTGGCACGGAGTTGGGCGTACTACGGGCCAGGACCTTCAAGCGGTTGACGGTCGAGCAGCGGGCCGACAAGGACCTGCTGAACAGCCTCGTGGGGAAGCCGTGGGCGCCGGTGCCGACGGACGTGGAGGTGGACGAGGTGCCGGTGGCCATCGAGATCCGAGCGCCGGTGCCAGCGCCGGTCGCGCCTTTGGGCGGACCTCTGGCGCCCATCCCCGAGGCTGGGGACCTCCCGCCCCGGGCTCTCCGAGTCGGGCGACCACCAGCAGGACCGCGGGCCGTCTACATCAGGAAGGACGTCGAGATCGCGAAGTACGGGCTCTCCCCGGGCTGCTACGGCTGCGCCGCGATCCTCAACGGCGCCCGGGCGCAGGCCCACTCAGCCGAGTGCCGCGCTCGGATCGAGCAGGCGATGCAGGACGACGAGGAGGCAAAGCAGAGGCTCGAGGATGCCCGTGAGCGGAAGCGGCATCGCACTGACGTCGCCGGGTCTGTCTATCAAGAGGGCGGCTCGTCAGGCAGCGGCGGTCCAGCCCCAGCTCAGCAGGTGCCGCCAGCACCCGAGGCCGCGGCGGCGGCTGACGTGGCGATGGCTCCGGCACCACACGACCCCGGCGACGACAACATGCAGGAGGAGATCGGTGCCCTCCTGCTCTCTCTCGGCTACAGCGGGCGCAAGGCCGACGTGATGGAGGTCTTCTGCCCGAATAGGCTTGTGGGCTTTGCCCCCCTCTTCGGTCTGGTTCACGGCGGCTCGTTCGACCTGAGGGTTGGCTGGGACCTGACCGACCGCCAGCAGCAGCGACAGTGCCGGGAGCTGATCGAGCACTTCGAGGTGTAGTTCCTCTTGGGCAGTCCTCGCTGCGCGCCGTTCTCCATGCTGAAGTACCTGAATGAGGACACGGAGAAGCAGCGTGAGGCCTACGCCATCGGGTACGAGCACTAAGGGTTCGTGATGGAGCTCTACACGCTGCAGGTGAAGCACGACCGCACGTTCTTGCACGAGCACCCCTGGAGCGCGGACAGCTGGGACCTGGACATCGTGAAGGATGTGATGGCTCTCCCGGGTGTCGAGGTCGGGCGAGGCGACCAGTGCGTGTTCGGCCTGGTGGTTGCGGACGCGCACGGCGACAGGCTCGCCAAGAAGCCGACAGGGTGGATGAGTAATAACAAGGAGGTGTTGGATGAGGTCTGCAAGCGCTGCCCCAATGATACTGGCATTGGCAGCCGCCACGAGCATTCCACCTTCGTCGGCCGCAACGTGCGTGTGGCGGAGAGGTGCCCGGTCAAGCTCCTCCGCGCCATCCTCCGTGGCCTCCGCCGTCACCTTAGCAACAAGAAGGTGCTCGCGCTTTCGGCCCTGGATGCTGGGCCGAACGTGGGCGATGAGGAGATCAGCCTGAAGGACTTCGTCGGGAAGTGGCGCGACACGCTGAGGACCGAGTTCTACGACGACCTCACCGGCCTCCCGCTGGACCCCAGGCGGGTGAAGGCCGCGAGGCGCCTGGAGATGGATTTCATGGCGCAGCTTGGCGTGTGGGTCTACGCGAGGGAGGGGGACTGTCAGCGCGAGCTTGGACGGAGGCCTCTCAGTGTGCGCTGGGTTGATATCGACAAGGGCGACACCGACCGGCCGGATTACAGATCCAGGCTCGTCGTGCAGGAGACCAAGGCGCAGAGCACCATCGCCGGGGGCGGCATCGGCGCGGTGTTTGCGGCGACGCCGCCGCTAGAGTGCCTTCGGCTCATCTGCAGCATGGTGATGTCGAGCGACCCGTCCGAGGGCCGCGTGCTGCGCTTCCTGGACATTTCGCGGGCACACCCGCACTGTGAGATCAAGAGGACGGTCTACATCAAGCTTCCAGAGGAGGATCCGATGTCGCAGGAGGTCGGTATGTGGGGGCTCTTGCGGATGGCGCTCTACGGGACGCGCGACGCTGGCCAGAACTTCGAGCTCACGACTGCCGAGACGGTCATCGGTGCTGGCTGCGACCAGTCGGCCTTCTCGCCTTGCGTGTGCTGCCACAAGGACCTCCAGGTGAGCTTCTTCCACCACGGCGACGACTTCGTGCTCGAGGGCTCTCGGGGCGGGACGGAGTCGATCTGCGGGGCCCTGAAGACGAAGTTCATCGTGAAGGACAGGGGCGTGCTCGGGCCGGCGCCTACCGACGCAAAGGAGATCACGTGCCTCAACAGGGTAATGCGCTGGCGAGACCGATGGTGCCAAGGGGGCGAGGCCATCGAGTACGAGGCGGATCCCAGGCACGCGCAGATCTTGCACGCGCAGCTTGGAATGGACCCCCGCACCACTAAGTCATTGAGCACGCCAGGGCTGAGCCAGAAGCTTACACCTGAGGTCGAGCGCGAGCTGAACGAGCACGAGGCGGCAGAGTACCGCAGTGCGTGCATGAGGCTGGGCTACTTGGCGCTCGATCGGCCAGAGGTGCAGTTCGCGGCCAAGGAGTGCGCTCGCGGCATGCAGAGGCCGACAGAGCGACGCCTCCGCCTTCTGAAGCGCGCTGGACGCTTCTTGATCGGGGCGCCGCGGGCCATCTGGAAGTGGGGCCGACAGCGGGCACCCACAGTGATGGACATCTATTCGGACACCGATTGGGCAGGCTGCCCGATCACGCGGAGGAGCACCAGTTCGGTCGTGATCAAACATGGGCAGCACCTGATCGTTACGGCATCGACGACTCAGATCCCCATCTCCATGAGTTCGGGGGAGGCTGAGTTCTACGGCTGTGTGCGGGCGGCCAGCAGGGCCATCGGCATGCAGTCACTGTGCCAGGGCCTAGGCAGGGACTTGAGCCTTCGCATCTGGAGCGACTCGGCAGCTGCTCTTGGCATCATGCGACGACGAGGCTGCGGCAAAGTCCGACACCTCGAGACGCCGACGCTGTGGGTGCAGAAGGCACTCAAGGACGGACGGTTTCAACTGGCTAAGGTTCCCGGGAAGTCGAACCCGGCGGACCTGGGGACGAAGTTCCTCGACCAGGCGGCGATGCTCCGAGGGCTGGAGATGATGAGTGTCGAGCTCTCGGACGCGCCCCTCTCGAGTGCCCTTCAGGCGAAGGTCTGAACTGAGGGGCGCGAGCGGCCATTTTGGCCTGGCCATGTCGGCCTGCAGTCTTTCGCTCCGCGCTGTCATTGCCTTGGACGGGCTACGGCCGTCAGCGCGGCTATTGCGTGTACTTTGATTGCAGTGCTCGACCAACGCCGTGGTCCAGAGCGCTGTGCACTGACAATGAGTTTCGGAGCTTTTCAGGATTCGAGTATCGTGCCTGGCTGAAGAGCTAGGCGGCACGAAGGGGGCTGCAGGAATCCAGAGACCCCCAGCAGGTTTACTGACAGAGATCATGCCATTGCTGGTATGGCTCAAGGCAAGCATCCGAAGAAAAGATCTCGCCATGTTTGCTGTTGGTTGTGTTTGTTGCGTGTTGTTGTAATTGTTGTTGCTGCTGTTGTCATTGCTGTCGTAGTGGTGGTTGTTGTAGTGTACTCGTTATAGCTGAAGCAAGAGCTATAGTTCTAGTTCAACTTGTAGTTGTAATTGTAGCTGTAGCTGTAGTAGTAATTATTGCTGTTTTTGTTGCAGCTGATTTTGTTATTGTTGCAGTAGTAGTCGTAGTAGTCGTAGTAGTAGTCGTCGTCGTAGCAGCAGCAGCAGCAGTAATAGTAGTATTAGTAGTAGCAGTAGCAGTAGCAGTGGCAGTAGCAGTAGCAGTAGCCGTAGTAGTAGTAGTAGTAGTAGTAGTAGTAGTAGTAGTAGTAGTAGTAGTAGGAGTAGTAGGAGTAGTAGGAGTAATCGTAGTAGTAGTAGTAGTAGTAGTAGTAGTAGTAGTAGTAGTAGTAGTAGTAGTAGTAGTAGTAGTGGCAGTGGTGGTTGTGGTGGTAGTAGTACGTGTTGTTATTATCATTATTGTTCTTGTTGTTGGTGGTGGTGTCGTTGTCGTTATCGCTGTCGTTGTTGTTGTTGTTGTTGTTGTTGTTGTTGTTGTTGTTGTTGTGGTTGTTGTTGTTGTTTTTGTTGTTGTTGTTGTTGTTGTTGTTGTTGTTGTTGTTGTTTTTGCTGCTGCTGCTGTTGCTGCTGTTGTTGTTGCTGCTGCTGTAAGTGTAATGGTTGTTGTTGTTGTTGTTGTTGTTGTTGTTGTTGCTGTTGTTGTTGTTGTTGTTGTTGTTGTTGTTGTTGTTGTTGTTCGTGGAGGGTTACACGCGGCGCCCGTGCCCCCCCCACACCCACCCCCCCCACACACGCCCATACCCACACCCACGCCCACACCCACACCGACACCCATCGAGGGTCCACCGACGCCCAATTTTGGCACACCCCTCACGGAGATCGTGGCCTTGGCCCCATACGGAGCTCTTCCGAAGGTCCCAGTGGCAGGGCCCGCATGCGTCCTCGGGTCCGATTCTTGCACGCCCCTCGCGAGGATCGTGGCCCTGGCCCCATAGGGAGCTCCACCGAGGGCCCATCGAAGCTTCTTTTCGGCACACCCCTCACGAGGATCGTGGCCCTGGCCCCATGCGGAGGTCTTCTGGAGGTCCCAGTGGCAGGGCCCGCATACGTCCCCAGGCAGAATTTCGTCACACCCCTCACGAGGATCGTGGCCCTGGCCCCATAGTCTGTGGGCTCCACCGAGGGCCCATATCGAAGCTTCCTTTCGTCACATCCCTTACGAGTATCGTGGTCCTGGGCCAATGCGGAGGAGGAGGAGGAGGAGGAGGAGGAGGAGGAGGAGGAGGAGGAGGAGGAGGAGGAGGAGGGGGAGGGGGAGGAGGAGGAGGAGGAGGAGGAGGAGGAGGAGGAGGAGGAGGAGGAGGAGGAGGAGGGAGGAGGAGGTGGCAGGGCCCGCATGCGTCCCCAGGCCCACAGAAGGCCAATTTCAGCACACCCCCCTCAGGAGGTTCGCTGCCCTGACCCACACACGGAGCTCTCCCGAAGGCCCCAGCGGCAGGGCCAGCGTGCGTCCCGGGGCCGAACTTGGGCACGCCCCTCGCGAGGATCGCGGCTCCGGCCCCACATGGAGCTCCACCGAGGGCCCATTGACGCCCAATTTCGGCACACCCCCCACGAGGATCGTGGCCCTGGCCCCATGCGTAGCTCTTCCGAAGGTCCCAGTGGCAGGGCCCGCATGCGTCTTCCGGCCCGATTTTTGCACGCCCCTCACGAGGATCGTGGCTCTGGCGCCACAGGGAGTTCACCGAGGGCGCACCGAAGCTTTGTTTCGGCACACCCCTCACAAGTATCGTGGCCTTGGGCCAATACAGGGCTCTTCCGACGGTGCCAGTGGCAGGGCCCGCATTCGTCCCCAGAGTACGGTGTCCCTACTATGGCTCATCGTAGGGAGTCCCCACTATGACTCATAGTAGGGAGCTCTTATCATGACTCATAGTAGGGGTCTCTATTATGATTCATCGTAGGGCTACTATGAGCTGTAGCAGGGAGTCTCTATTATGACTCATAGTGGGGACTGCCTACAATGGCTCATAGCAGGGAGCTCGTAGTCTCTATTATGGCTCATAGTAGGGAACTTCTATTATAAGTCGTAGCAGGGGCTCCGTATTATGAGTCATAGTAGGAACTCCTTATTATGACTCATATGAGAGACTCCCTGTTATGAATCATAGTAGGGACTCCCTTCGATGACTCATAGTACGGAGTCCTTCTTCTGAGTCATCGTACGGAGTCCCTGGTATGAATCGTAGTGCGGAATCCCTACAGAGACGCGCTACTATGACTCATAGTAGTGAGTCCCTACTACGCCTCATAAGGCGGATTTCCTACAGGAACTTGCTAGTCTGACTCATAGTAGGGAATCCCTACTATGACTCATAGTACGGATTCCCTACATGAACTTGTTACTATGAATCGTAGCATGGAGTCTTTATCATGAGTCATAGTATGAAATCCCTACTATGAGTAGGAGTACGGAGTCCCTACTATGAGTCATAGTACGCAGTCCCTTGTATGAGTCCCAGTAGGGAGTCTCTACTATGAGTCATGGTGCGGAGTCCCTAGTATGAGTCATAGTACGCAGTCCCTTGTATGAGTCCCAGTGGAGGTTCTCTAGTATGAGTCATAGTACGAAATCCCTAATGAGTCGTAGTACGGAGTCCCTAGTATGAGTCCCAGTAGGGAGTCTCTACTAGGAATCCCAGTAGGGAGCTCGTATTACGAGTCATAGTGCGGAGTCCCTAGTGTGAGTCGTAGTCGGGAGCTCGTACTATAGTTCGTAGTAGGGAGCTCGTACTATGAGTCGTAGCAGGGAGCTCCCACTTTGAGTCGTAGTAGGGAGCTCGTACTATGAGTCCTAGTGGGGAGCTCCCACTATGCGTCGTAGTAGGGTGCTCCCACTTTGAATCGTATTAGGGAGCTCCCACTATGAGTCGTAGTAGGGAGCTCCCACTGTGAGTCGTAGTCGAGAGCTCGTATGAGTCGTAGTAGGGAGCTCGTAGTATTAGTCGTAGTAGGGAGCTCGTACAATGACTCGTAGTAGGGAGCTCCCACCATGAGTCGTAGTAGGGAGCTCGTACTATGAGTCGTAGTAGAGAGCTCCCACTATGAGTCGTAGTAGGGAGCTCCCAGTCTGAGTCATAGTAGGGAGCTCGTACTTTGAGTCGTAGTAGGGAGCTCGTACCATGAGTCGTATTAGGGAGCTCGGATAATGACTCGTAGTAAGGAGCTCCCACTTTGAGTCGTAGTAGGGAGCTCGTACTATGAGTCCTAGTAGGGAGCTCGTACTATGAGTCGTAGTGGGTAGCTCGTACTATGAGTCGTAGTTGGGAGCTCGTACTGTGAGTCGTAGCATGCAGCTCCTACTATGAGTCGTACCAGGGAGATCCTACTATGAGTCGTAGTTGGGAGCTCCTGTTATGATCCCTCTACCATCCCTGTCAAGCTCGCTTCGCTGGAAAACACACGCTTCTGGTGTCCAGGGATCCGTAGCGTCCCATAGTGTTGAATCCAATGGCTCCAGTGGCTTGGTGTGTGTGTGTGTGTGTGTGTGTGTGTGTGTGTGTGTGTGTCTGTGTCTGTGTCTGTGTCTGTGTCTGTGTCTGTGTCTGTGTCTGTGTCTGTGTGTGTGTGTGTGTGTATGGGTGTGGTTGTGTGTGTGTGTGTGTGTGTGTGTGTGTGTGTGTGTGTGTGTGTGTGTGTGTGTGTGTGTGTGTGTGTGTGTGTGTGTGTGTGTGTGTGTGTGTGGTGCACGGGAACCTAGTGTACGCCTTCACCCCCTGGCGACAAGGCGGCCCAAGAGACGGCCAATTTGGCCCAAGATGCCCCACAACGGCCCCCCCTAATGAGCTTCGACGCGCTGCAAGGGCTCAACAGGCGGCCAAGAAACCTCAAGACGGCCCCCCAAATGAGCCTCGACACCCCGCAGGGCCTTACAGAGGCCTCTATGAGGGTCCCAACACGGCCCAACCACCATGTTCCCGGAAAGCCTTCTGCGAACGTCACTGTCGCCGCCAGTCCGAGGAAAGGACGTTTCACGGCCGCAACCATCATGTTTCCCCAGAGTTTTCTGGGAACGTGATTGTCGCCGTAAGCCATCGGAGGAGTAGGAGGAGGAGTATGAGTAGGAGTCAAGCTAGCCAGCTCGAGCGAGTCAAGCATGGCATGCCCAGTCCCACCCGCCCTCCCACAACATAAGAAGCAAAGCTGGCACAACTGGGGGCCGAAGTCACACCGGCCAGCCGGTTTGGTACAGCTGATGCGGCCGCGATGGCGGTTGCCGACGGGAACTGGCGAGCGCGTGTTGAATGCCGCGCACGCATTGCCAGACGAGTCGAGAATGGCCCGGTACACCGCAGGAAGCCAGAGGTGGCCGTGTCGAGAACGGCCCGGTAAGCCGGGTCCCATTCCTGCCATGCATTTTGCGACGTGGACGACAGGACGTCCATGCGACGGTGCCAATGACGGCGACGACTCTAGAAGGATTTGAGCATGCGCTCGCGGCGACGCGCGCGCATGTCGCCCGCGTGGTATTTTTTGTACAGGATTCGCGGCCTGGGTGCATGACAGAGCATCGCGAGTGCACCGCGCGATGACGTGAAATCGCTGGATTTGACCGAATTCTTAAGATTCCTATGGTTTTCCTATGATTTCAGCAAGAGAGCCCGGGCAGGAAATGTGTAGTCTTTTTTTTTTTTTTGTAAAAAAAGCATTGGGTTTTTGTTGTTTTTATGTTGAAATGCTTGCAAACACACGGTGTCCGGTAGGATTCTGACATGAACGCGCGCGTGTGCTCTTTGTGGTATTTTTTGCAATGGATTATCGCCGTGGACGACAGGAGGTCAATGTCGAGAGGAATAAATAAGAAAAATGTTGATTTTGTATTGTTTTTTGCAGGTTAGGATGGGACCACCCGGATGGGGCCCCTATCTGCCGGCCTGAGGGGGGAGTAGGAGTATATTCTAATAAGGAATAAGGGTAGGAGTAGGAGTAGGAGGAGGAGGAGGAGGAAGAGGAGGAGGAGGAGGAGGAGGAGGAGGAGGAGGAGGAGGAGGAGAAGGAGGATGAGGAGCAGGAGGTGGTTCTCAAGTATTTTCCCGTTCTTTGGATCCCCCCCCGTGCCGCGTCCCTGAAACGGACCCCCCGGATTCCTGGCCCAAGCGGCGCCCTTTGGGAGGTCCCTGCCGCATGTAGCCGCCGAGCCCGCAATGGTCCAGCAGGCGGCCAAAAGCCACGAAGGCCCGAGGCGGCCCCAGACACATCCCAAAAACGCCCGACGACGACCGCAGGAAGGCCAAGGCCCTCGGGGCCCTTCCAAGCGCAGGATGCTGAACTGGCCAAGCCCTCGCGAGGCAAAATTCGCCCCATTCCCCGCTGCGGCGCGCGTGCTCATCGCCCTCGCGCACGGAACGCCGCCGTTGGCCACGCAGGAGGCCTCCGAGATCACCTCACGCCGACCCATGAGGCTCCCAAGACGGCTCCCAAGCCGGCCCCGAGGCGGTTCCAAAAGGCCGTGAGAGAGAAGCGTCGATCTCACATCCCTGGCATCGCTCGGACGTTTTTTTTTTTTTTTGTTGTTGTTGTTGTTGTTGTTGTTTTTTTTATGTTGTTGTTTTTTTCGCGGCGAGGACCCCCCTTGAGGAGAATCCTTGATCACTCGGCGGAAAAAGCACGCACGACACCGCAAAAAGCACAGGGAATGGACGCCCGAGCGGTGGCCAGCTCCTCGAGGCCCGAGGCCTCCTCGCCGGGCTCCTCCCCCTCCTCCTCCTCCTCCTTCTCCTCCTCCTCCTCCTCCTCGGTCTCCTCCTCCTCCTCCTCCTCCTCCTCCTCCTCCTCCTCCTCCTCCTCCTCCTCCTCCCCCTCCTCCTCCACGCTGCTCCGAAAGAGACAGCTCCAGGACGCCCCAAGGCGCCCCCCGGGAGGCCCACGGCGGGCCCTCGACAGCTCCCCGAGAGGCATCCAGAGCCTTCTGGACGCCTCTTCTCAGGAGGGACAAAAACACACAGAGACACAATTCATCGTCGATTCCCCAGAAAATATAGGAATATATGGGAAGTGGGGGGGAAGACAAAAACCCAGAACATATGGGAAAGTGTGGGGAATCTTTTTATTTGTGTGTATTTATTTGTGTGTCCTGGGGCCCCTTCATCTTCGAAGGCCCCGGGCTGGCTTCCGAGAGACTCCCCAAGAGACGCCCCGATACGTCCAGCACGCCTCTGGGCCGCCATGTGATGGGGTCCCCTGCTTGGCCCCCGCAGCGCGCACGGTGCCGCCGAGGCGGGTCGCAAACGCCCCCGCTCGCCCCACGACGGGGTCGTGGGGCGACGTTGCCAACTCACCCCGACGTCGTCGGGAGTAGTAGTAGAGTAGTATTAGTAGAAGTCGTAGTAGTAGTACGACTACTACTATGGGGGGCCCACGTCGGGAGTCCCCATCGTTGCCAGCTCACCCCGACGGGGGGGTCGGAGACGCCACGTGGGCCCCCCACGTGGGCCCGGACGGTAACGAAGATGGCCTCAGGAAACAAGGGCTCCCACGAGGGTGCGAAGTTATTCGCGCTTCGCGCTTCGCGGTCCTCGTTCCTTCTCCTCCTCCTCCTTGTCCTCCTTTTCTCCCTTTGGGGGGGTGGCGCGAGAGCGCGAAGTTATTCGCACTTCGCGCTTCGCGCAGCGCGAAGCGCGAAGTTGGGAGCCCTTGAGGAAAGCCCCGGAGCGCCCGAGGACAGCCCTGTGGTTGGCAGGGCGGTGGTCCCTGATCAACAGGGCTGGAGGTCCAGGAGGACGGAGGAGAAGGCAGGCAGTAGACGAACGGGGGGCGGGGGTAAATCTACCAGTTCGAAGCAAATCCCTACCCCTATGCTTGGTATCATCTTACCTCGATGCCGATCCTGAGGATACCCTCCGTTTCTGAGGGCCTGTCCCTGAGATTGTCCTGGCTTTTTGCTCGCCCACCTTAGGGATAGGGATACGTTCGAGGCTGGTTATAAGTGAGGCGAAGGAGACGGGCGCGCGACGAAAACCACGGGGAACAGGGAAAGAAAACAGGCTGTTCTGATATCTTCGGACGTTTTTTTGATCCGAAGGCAAGAGACAACCCCGTGGAGCCCCTGCCAATTCCAGAAGCCGCCAAACTGGGCCCAAAACACGGCCCCCGCCGGGTTCCAAGGAGGTTCGCCCGCAGAGGTTTATATCCCTGATGGCGTTTCGTCGAGGCTCCCATGGAGGTTGACAAGGACCACCGAAGAGTCCCACCGGGGGACGAGGAGAGGGTGCCCGCCCCAGCCCGGCAGCCGTTTCGCCGGAGGCTTCCTAATTTTTTTTTTGTTTGGATCGTAGAGGAGGCCCACAGGAGGACGGGGGGAGGTCACCAGCCTCGAGCTTATCCCTATCCCTAAGATTGACACGCTAAGAGGAGATGACAATCTTAGGGATGCACCCTCAGAAACTGAGGAAATCCCTAAGATCGCCATCGTGATGAGGCGATGCCCAACGTAGGGATAGGGATATGTTCCAGGCTGGTAAGGAGGGTGCTCGCCCCAGTCCGCCGGCCGTTTCGCTGCAGACGTCCTCAGAATTTCGAGCCACAGGAGAGTCCCGAAAGGGGGACGGGGAGAGGGTGATCGTTCTGGTCTGGCAGCCGCTTCGCTGGACAACTCTTCACAGTTTTCAAGGGGCTCACGCCATTGCGCCGACCCCGACAAGGAATGAGCGTTTCAGACGACCGTGGAGGTTATCATATCTTGGGGGTCAGGAGCCTCCTGGATGAATCTGAGGGTCTCTTGGGATGCCTCTCTGGGGCCTCTTGGAATATCTTCGGGGCATGGGGGAGGCTTTTTTTGGGGGGCCTCGGGGGGGCCTCTTGGGGGCTTCTTGGAGGCGTCTTGGAGGCCTTTTGGGGCCTCTTGGAGGGTCCTCGGGGGCCTCTGGGGGGCTCGAGGGGCCATCTCGGTGGGAAAGGCTCAAAATCTCAGTTCGTATTCCGCCTCTGAGGCTTTCTTGGAGCCCTCTTGGGGCCCTCCGGGGGCTGCCTTGGACCGTCTTCGGGGGCCCCCGGGGCTTTCTTTGGGCCCTCTTGGGCCGTCTTGGGGCCTTCCTTGGAGGCATCATGGATCATCTTAGGAAGATCTTGGGGTCCACTTGGGCCGTCGTGTTCGCTGTCAAAACGTAACATGGCCCTCGTGGGCCCTCGCGGCTATCCTCTGGAGGCGCTTTTGGGCTGTCTTGGGGGCTTCGTGGGCCATATTGAAGCCATCTTGGATCGTCGTGGGGCTACCCTAGGCTGGCATGACGCTCTCTTCGTCTGACTTGGCGCTCTGTCTGGGTCCTGTTGGGCTGCCTTGGGGCTATTTGGGGGCTTCGGAGAGCCCCCCGGGATGGTTGGAGAGCTCGTCTCTCCCCCCCCGCCCCCCACCCGCCTCCCCCCCTTCTCTAATCGGATTTTGGACCTTGGGGGAGGGGGAAAGGGGGAGGGGGACAGCCAAATGTCTCACACGCCTTCGACCCCCGGCAAGCGGGGGTCGGCGGATTTGTCGTTTCGCTTGGCAATTCCTCACAATATTCAGGACCCGTGCCCTCGCCCCCCTCCTTCTTCTTCCCTCATCCATTCTCCTGCTCCCTGCTCCTCTCCCCTCCCCTGCGTCCTCGTTCTCCTCCCCACGTCCTTCCTTCCCCCCCGACCCTCCCGAGACGTGGAACCCCTTCCCCTGTTGGGGGACCCCGGTGGGCCTTCGCAGGACCTCGACCAGGTGCTCGCCGAGCTCGGCATCGAAGTGGGAGGCGCCCAGCGACGGCGGCCGCCGACGACGACGACGTCGGCGATGACGCGACGACGACGATGACGACGGCCGTCGCGGCGACGATGGCGCCACGATGACGCCACAATCGCGACGATGACGACGGCCACCGCGGCCAGAAGCGCCGGCGACGACGCCGAATATGACGGCGGCCGCCGCAGTTAGCGGAGCGACGACGATGGCGGCCGCCGCGGCCGCGGGAGCGTTCAAGAGTCGCGGTCGCGCGGCCTCGGGCGCTGCTGCTGCCTAGCGGCAGCAGGAGCGCCGGCGACGTGGCCAATCATGACGCCGGCCGCCGCAGCTCGCGGGAGCGCCGACGGCGGCGGTCGCCGCGGGAGCGCCCCAAGAGTCGCAGTCGTGCAGCCTCGGGCGCCCCCGCGGCCTGTGGGCCAGCCTGGCCTGAGCGTGGCGGCCGCTTGCTGGCCTTCTCCAACTGCTCGAAGGCCGAGTAAACTTCAGTCCTATTTGTTGTCGAACTTGTTTAGGCGCCTCTGGGCACGTTGCTATCTGCCAGGCATCACTTGCCATGTTTCTTGATGCTCTGGGGGAGCACTCCGCGAGGTATTCCGTGGTGCATGCAAATTGGTGGATCATTTCAAGCATACAACGTTTGATGATTTCAAGCATACAACGCTTGTTGAATGAAACCAATTTTTTGAATTCAGCAACCAGGACCGTTTCAATTATACAACAATTGATGTTGGGGGAGAAATTCGAAGGCCGAATCAACGTGACGGTACGTGTCCGCCCTTTAGGGTAACGAGACCTATACACATCCGCCAGCCCAGGGCCTGGCCCCTTCTAGGCCCAGGAGCGGTGTGTTGGCCCCCCTGGCCTAGCCAGGAGGGCGTGTACACCGCCTCTTGGGCTCGCGCCCGCTCTGGCTGGCCGCAGAAGGGGGCGGCGAAACCGAACGCGACTTTGTCGCCGAGCCGGCCAGCTTTTCCACCGCAGTGCAAGCGCGGGCCCTTGTGGCGCACCTCGGGGGCCCCGGGGAACAGGCGCCGTGAGGGGGAGTCGGCGGGGAGTTCCGATTTCGGCTCAGATGAACTTGTTTTTTGGAACTTCATCCGGGTTTCCTCGGCGAGCTAAAGGCGAACTCTTCTTGAAACTTGAACAAAACCATAAGTTTGAACCCTTTGCTTCGAGATCCACATTACAACAGTACAAATAGTTCTTGGGTGCAGCTGGTACTATCATGTGATCGCGCGCAGCTGCTATGAGTTTACAACTTGTGCCGCATTGTAATGAATAGTGCGCTGCGTTCAGTGTTCAAGCATTTCGCATTTCGCAAACCGGCGCGCGCGGGTGACCACGGCCACCCGCCCGCGCGCGCGGCTGTCTCTGATGTTTTGGTTAGAACAGTCACCATGCTGGCCTGGCAAATTAAGTGGGCACATGCTGTTGACCGACTGGATTTCCACGGCCACAGTGGATTTATTACATGCTCTCCATTATGAAGACCGCATGTATCCCCCCGCGCGTGGACTCGCGCGGGTGGCCACAGTTGCCCGCGCGTGTGCGGCGTTCTCTTTTGTTTGAAGTAGACAAGCCGCCATGTTCGGCTGGAAACCGAAGTGGGCGCTCAGCGGTGACAGATTCGGTGTTTTCAAGTTGACATGGGCTTTGTTGTATGTTCTCTACCGTGGAAACCACAGAGAGCCCCCCGCGCGCGGACGCGCCCGCGTGACCATCACCTGCGCGCGTGCGCGCGTTGAGCTATCTTCGATTGTTTGGAATCTTTGAGAAGTCGCCATGCTGGGCTGGACAGCCAAGTAAACACAGCGGTGGCAGAGTGGATTTCCAAGGAAACATACATTTTGTCGTATGCTCTTCACTTCAGAAGCCACGGAGAGCCTTCCGCGCGCGGACGCGCGCGCGGGGAACTTCGTTCTCATGTTTGAAATTGAAGGTCATCATGCTGACCTGGGACTTCAACACTTACCATTTACCGATTGGATTCCGCTCTCAAGACCGCAGGGCCCCCCTCCCGCGCGCGGGCGCGCGTGGGGGGCCGTGGCTACCCGCGCGCGTGCGCGCGTAGAGCTATTGTTTGGAATAGAAAAATCGTTATGCTGGTCGGGAAATTAGATTTTCCAAGTTTGCGTGGATCTGGTCGCGCGTTTTGCAATCTGGAGGCCGTAGAGAGCCACCCGCAGGAGTGCGCGCGCAGCGTTCTCTATTGTTTGGATTCGAGAAATCGCCATGCTGGCCTGGAAACTGAAGTGAACGCTGAGCGGTGGCCGGTTGGTTTTCCAGGATGCCACCGAGCGCCTTCGGCGCTCGGACGCGTGCGGGTGGCCATGGTCACTTGCGCGCGTGCGCGCGTGGAGCGTTGCCATGCTGACCTGCTAGCTCAAGTGGGCACTTGGCGGTGACAGATGGGATTTCCAAGCTAGCATGCATTTTGTTGCATGTTCGGTATTCCAGAAGCCACAGCGAAACCCTGGCACGCTGGTGCGCGCAGGTGGCCATGGTCACCCGCCGACGCGCGCGCAGCTTTTTCGATTCTTTGGAACAGAGATTTTGCCACGTTGGCCTGGAAACTCAAGTGAACACTTAGCGGTGACCATTGGGAGTTCCAATTTTACACTGTGTCGGCGTATGTTCTTCATTATGGAAACCACGGGGAGCCCCCCGCGCGCGGACGCGTGGGTGTGACCGTGGTCACCCGCGCGCGAATGCAGCTGTCTGTAATGTTTAGTGGTGAAAAGTCGCCATGATGGCTGGGGAACTAAAACAACCTCTCAGCGATGATCGAATGGATTCCCGAGTTCATATGTGTTCTTTTGTTGCCCCAAAGAGCAACTCCCCGATAGGACTCTCTAGTGCAAGTCTTTGGTTCCAGTGCAACGCCCTAGGGTAAGTCCTTCGTGCAGTTCCCCAGCCCCCAGTGCAGCGCCCTTGTGCAACTGCCGTGCAAGTCCGTATTGCAAATTCCATTGGACTGCTGCTGCGCTACATTCGCAATCTGGGCTGTCGCGCGTTTCCTCTTCTGGTTTCCCCAGGGGGGGGCGCGCGCGGGCGCCACCCCAGCGGGGAGTTCTTCCTCGTGAATGTGGACCCCCGTGCTCGAACCCTTCGCCGGGGATTTCTCTGTCGCCCGCGGAAGATGGACCCCCTGCGCCCCTGGGCGCGCCCCAGAAGTTCCCCCCCCGGATGGGCCCCCATGGGTCGAGTCGTCCGGGCGATGCCCGATGTTGAGCCGCGCTCGCAACGGCGCAGTGTGGGATGGGCTTGCTTTTCGATGTTGTGCGGCGTTCTGCAAAAGCAAACCGAGACATGCCCCCGTGGGGCCCCCTTGGGGCCTCGATTTCGCCATTGGGGCGGGGCCTGCGGGCGGCCCGGGAGGGCTCCGGGAGGGCCCCCGAGAGAGAAGCCCAGGAGGATTGATTGGGCCTCCCACGGCCGCGCTCGCAACGGCGGGGCGAGGGCCCCCCCAGGCCGCGCTCGTGGCGGCGGAGTGTGGGGGGGATTTGCGATTCGAGATTGTGAATTTCCACGTGAAACAGCAGCCGAACGATTTGCCCTCTTGGAGCGTTCCTAGGGCCCGAGAGGGCATTCGGGTGGCCCCAAGAGGGAGTCGGTAAGGTTCCGAGTGGGTCTCTCGAGGGGCCTGGGAGGGCTTATCGGGCCCCCTATTGCTGCGTTCGTAGCGGCGAAGCAGTTCCCCAGGCGCAGCAGTCCCTGGGCCGCGGGGCCCTGGGCGCTGGGCGCAGGGGTCGGGCGGCGGGGGGAGGCGCGCCGCGCTGGGTCCCCGGGACCGCGGCGCCCGCGACCGCCCAGAGCCTGGGGGCTCCCAGAACCGGTGTTTTTGAACCGCGGCGCCCGCGACTGCTTAGGGCCCCGGGGCGCGCGGAATGGGCGATTTGTTTTTGATCTATGTTGTTTTTTGAGCTCCAACTTTTTGGTATATTTTTAAGATGGATTTTTGAGCTTTATTCGATTTTGGTATGATTTTTTGGATGTACCACGATTTCCATGCATTGTAGTATTATTGATGTATTTTTCAAATTGGGAACTTTTGGTTCGAACTTTATTTGAAGTTTTTGGCTGTAGGGCTAGGGCTGGGGCGCGCCTGTGCCCTGGGGCTAAGGCCAGGGCTGGGGCTTCGGCGAGGAGTAGGGCTATTGCCAGGGCGCGCCAGGGCCCTGGGGCCAGGGCCTCGGTCATGGCGCCTTGGGGCCCGGGGCTGGGGCCAGGGCCTGGGCTGGTCAGTGTTGGGGCAAGGACTCGGTCAGGGCACCCCGAGGGCTCGGGCCCCAGGGGCCCTGGGGGAAGGGCTAGGGCGCGGGCTTGGTGGGGTTCGGGCTGGGGCTAGGGCTAGGGCCAGAGGGGCTAGGGCAGGGCAAGGGCCCTGGGGCTAAGTAAGGCTGCGACCCAGTCAGGGCGTCCTGGGAGCCAGGGCGCCCGGGCCCCGGGGCTAGTTAGGGCCCGGGCTGGGGCTAGGGCTATGGCCCGGCTAGGGGCTAGGGCTGGGGCCCTTGGGCCCAGGGCTGGAACCCTGGGGCTAGAGCTAGGACTTGGGGTTATGGCTGGGGCCAGGGCGAAAGGTTCAGCGCCGTCTTTCCGTGTTTTTCTGCCTGAGCCCTGGGCCCCTTGGGCTTGGGGCCATGGGCCCAGCTCTCCGCGCTCTCGGGCTCGGGTCTCGCACCCTCCCTCAGTCGGTCGAGATCTGAGACCCGAGACCCTTGCCGTCCAGCCCCGCGGGTCGCGTCCTGCGTCGCGAGGCCCCCGCCCTGGCTTCAGACATTAGTCGGCCCTCGGCCTTGATCCCTGGCCCCCAGGGCTTCGGGCGCCTTGCCCAAGGCCGTCGGCCAGGTGGCTGCGGATCCGAGGCTCGCCGTTTCAGACGTGGGCCCGGGGCCCAGCGCGCGGGGCGGACAGCCTGGCGTGTGGAGTCTTACGGCCGAAGGGCGAGGTCGAGGGCTCCGGGCGCGGGGCTTCGGGCTCGGCGTCCGCAGGGGCCGAGGCGCAGGGATCGGTGCAGTTTTCAGGGGCCTCTCGGGGGCAGGCCCCGAGGATATAGTCGGCTAGACGTAAGAGTGACCTTTCGCCGGAGTGACCTTCGGTGCGGGCCCAAGTGGGTCCCCCAATCGCCGAACGCGCTGCGACGTCAGCGGCTTGCGCGCTTGGGTTTGGCTCCCCCGCGCCCCCCGAATGCCGCGCACCAAAGGTCACTCTGACCCAGGGTCACTCTTGCGTATAGCCGACATAGGGCCGAGGGCCTGGGGCTGTGGCCCCTCGCCGCCCTGCCCGGAGCCTGCGGCCTCGGGCCGCAGGCGGGGCTCCAGGGGCCTCGGGGGCGGGGGCGGGCGTGGGCCCGACGGGTGGGAAAATCGGAACAGCGGCGGCGAAGTCATCGTGGCAGTGAAGATCCAGGTTGCTCCCCTCGAGGGAGGCCACGCGGTCGCCTGCGCGCGCCACTCGGAATCTCCACCGTTCCACTGCCCGACGGCGCGGGAACTCCGGGGTTTCCATGGGCGATCCACGTTCGCTCAGGGCGCTCCAGTACAGCCTTGAGATTGTGTTGGCCACCCCCAAGTCGGTTCCAGAAGGTGTTCTAGGAGTCTAGGAGGGCCCGAAGATGCCCGAATCACAAATTTCCCGCGGAGGCCCTGAGCAATCCTCAGGGATCTTCGGTCAGGAACCGGTAGGAACCTCCTTGGGAACCCTCGGGGGCCGACAGGAGTCCGCATGGACCCTCGGGAATCGCATCGCCCCGAATCCTCTTAGGGTCTTGCGGAATCGTGTGGGAACCGGAGGAATCTTGCAGGAATCTCGGGGGTTCCGGGGGATCCTGGCCGAAACGGCAGGAATGTGTAGGGGCCCGTTTTGCATCTTTTTGAATTGTAAGCCAAAGGTTCCGTAGGATCCATCCGGGATCTAAGAGAATCTCAGGAATCCGTCAGAAATCTTTCTGAGGCCCAATGGAATTTTCAGGATCTGTAAGACATCCGCAGGGATTTTTTCGAATCCGCAGGGGATCCTGAGGGTTTTCGCCAAACCGGAAGGAATCTGAAATAATCCCCAATTCGGGATTCGGGATTTTTTTGTGGAGTCCTCGGGGATTCCAAGGAATCGCCAGGAGTCCTCAGGAGCCCGAAGGATCTCTTAGGGATCCGTCGTGATGGTGATGATGATGTTGATGATGATGGTTGACGGTGTTGCCTATGCTGGCGGTGATGATGATGGTGATGATCATGGTGAGGGTGGTGGATGATAATGGTGATGATGCCCATGCCTATGATGAAGATGTGGTTGATGGTGATGATGATGTTGATTATGATGGTGATGGTGAACATGAGGAGGGTGATGACGACGACGACAACGAGCGAACACGGCAGACAGGATGATAGTGGCAATTGACGAGTGTTGGTGATGGTGGAGATATAAATGCTGAGGTCGGTTTTGTTTTTGTGGTTGCTGTTACCGATGGTGGTGGCGACCATGCTGCATGATCTGGATGATGATGCTGGATGGTGATTGATGACTGGTAGTGGTGATGGCGACGGTGATGATGCCATCGTTGATGATGTTAATTGATCGTGGATGATTGAGGATTCACGTCTTGTGGAATTTGAACATGATGGTAGTGGTGGGTGAAATAATTACGGTGATTCTGAGAACGAGGCTGATGCGGAGGAGGAGACATGAAGATGACGAGGATCATGCGGGACAACAGACAAGCAAGACATAGGAGGCTAATGATGACGAGGGGGACGGAGGATGAGAGAGGAGAGAGGAGAGAGAATGCAAACGATAGGAGTCAGGATGAGGATGATGATGAGGATGAGGATGAGCATGAGGATGAGGATGAGCATGAGGATGATGATGAGGATGCTGATGGAGATGATGATGCTGATGCTGATGCTGATGATGGTGATGAGGATGGTGATGGTGATGGTGATGGTGATGATGATGATGATGCTGCTGCTGCTGATGATGATGATGATGATGATGAATGATGATGATGATGACGACGACGATGACGATGATGATGATGATGATGATGATGATGATAATGATGATGATGATGATGATGAGGATGAGGATGAGGATGAGGATGAGGATGATGATGATGATGATGATGATGATGATGATGATGATGATGATGATGATGATGATGATGATGATGATGATGATGATGATGATGATGATGATGATGATGATGATGATGATGATGATGATGATGATGATGATGATGGGGAGGAGGAGGATGAAAAGGCGGACCAGGATGTGGAGGAGACGGAGAAGGAGGACCAGGATGACGAGGAGGAGGAGGAGGAGGAGGAGGAGGAGGAGGAGGAGGAGGAGGAGGGGCAGGAGGTAGGGAAATGAGGAGCCCCGCTCCCTCCCTTTCCTCTCCCCCAGTTCCTTCAGACATTGTGACATCTAATGTTTTGTTTTTTTCAATGCGCGGCCCCTGGAAGTCCAGACAATTTCCCCAGGCAGAGTGTTGCATCACGAGCGGTTCTCGACGGACCGGGGTCTGGCGAGGGCACCCAGAGGCCGAAGCCTGTGAACAACAACGGCCCGTCCAGTTTTTTTTCAATGCTTTGGAGGTTTGGGCTCTTCCCTCTAGTTTTCAATGCCGACGCCCTTGAACACAAACGGCCCGTCTAGTTTTTTTTTGTCCAATGCTTTGGAGGTTGTGGGCTCCCCCTTGTCCTCGCCTCGTGCACCGCCGCGCCCCCCGCGCCGCCGCCGCCCCTGGCCAGGGGACGACGCGGCGCAGCCGCGCGGGCCTCGGCGGCCGCCCGCGCGCCAGAGGGGGGGGGGGGCGGACCTCCTCGATCCGTCGAGCCATGAATCCGTGAACCAGTCGATAGGGATGAGGCAGTGCAGTTTGTCGCCCGCACAAGCATCGAATCGAGGCGGATCAAGGAGAACAGGGAAGAAAATGTGAGTCCGTGCGCGGGGGGGAGGAGGGGGGGGCGGACCTCCTCGATCCGTCAAGCAATGAATCCGTGAATCAGTCGATATGGATGAGGCAGTGTGAAGTTTGTCGCCCGCACAAGGATCGAATCGAGACGGATCAGGGACAACAGGGACAAATGTGAGTCCGTGCGCGAAGGGGAGGAGGGGGGGGCGGACCTCCTCGATCAGTCAAGCCAGGAATCCGTGAATCAGTCGATATGAATGAGGCAGTGAAGTTTGTCGCCCGCGCAAGGATCGAATCGAGGCGGATCAGGGAGAACAGGGAAAACATTGTGAGTCCGTGCGCGAGGGGGAGGAGGGGTGGGGCGGACCTCCTCGAGCAGTCAAGCCATGAGTCCGTGAACCAATCGATACAAAAAGGCAGTGGAGTTGTCCGCCTGTCCTCTCCCCTCTCTCCTCGGCCTGTCCTCTCCCCCGCTCTCGCCCCTCGCTGGTCTTGGCACGTAGCACTGCCGTTTCGTCTCTGGAGAAGTATAGCACAGGCAATCCATGGACTCGAGCCGAAATCTGAAACAAACAAGTCTGTCGCCTGTACAGGGATCGGTACGAGACGGATCAAGAAAAAACCAGGGACAAAATGTGAGTCCGTGCGCGAGGGGGAGGAGGGGGGGCCGAGGCCTGCAACCCCGGGGCCCCCAAGGAGGGCTCAGGGAGCATCTTCAGGTCTCTTCTCACCCCGTGACCCATGCAATCTCTGCTGATGGGATCGAGGGGCACAGAGAAAGGCATGGCCCAATCATGCATGAACCATCCATCCCATTATCCATGCACACCTCCTCCTCCTCCTCCTCCTCCTCCTACTCCTCTTTCCTCTCACCCTCCTCCTCCTCCTCCTCCTCCTCCTCCTCCTTCTTATTCCCCTCCATCCTCCTCCCCCCTGTCCTCCTCCTCCTCTTCCTCCTCCTCCTCCTCCTCTTGTTCCTCCTGCTCTTGGCGGCCGCGTGTTCGCGCAGCCCAGCGCACTTTGGCCGGGAGCCGGCAGACACCTCCGCCGTCCCACACAGAGGGCGGCTCCCCCCGGGGTTCAAGACATCGCGTGCTTCCCCTCGCGTCGTCGGGCTCTCGCTCGCGGCTCCGCGGTCGATGTTGACTTTTGTTCTGCCGGAGGCCCCGTGCGCACAAGGGCCACGCTCGTTTTTCATCATTGGCACTGTCTCCGCCCCGCATCTGCGCTGCCATGGTCGTGGCGGGCTCTGTTCGTCCGCAGGTCGACAGCAAGTGCGCATCCGCGCGAAGATGGGGGGAAAACGGCTCTCCAAAGTTGCGGAGCCATATCCTCCCGTGATAGCTGAATTCATCGGCGATGTTCTCATTCATGTAGTCCAT
>CAUYUJ010000525.1:68784-111284 GCA_963575745.1 Prorocentrum cordatum
GCACGCGGAGGTCGGTGCGCGTGCAGAGGGGTGCGCTCGTGGAGCCATCGAGGCACGGATTCCAGCATGAGTTCTTCGCGTTTCTCCCTGACGCCGGGTGGATTGTCGAACGGTTGTGCTTCCTCGTTTGGCGGCGCGCCCGGGGAGAGGTGAGAAGGGGCGGGCCTTCTCGGAAGGCGGCGGGGCCTCTCAGAAGCCCTGCGGCCTTCCGGGGGAGGCTCCGAAGGCCTCTCAGAAGGCCAGAGGACTTCCGAGCCTTCTGAGAAGACCCGCCCCTTTCCCCATCAGGCCCGCTGCCAACTTACGCTCCTCGCTTCTCCCTCGTGCGCGCTCGGTGGCACCCAGACGAGAGATGTCTCGCATGGATCTGCGCGAGGCCGAGTCCCTTGCTGGACCATCTCCAGGGGGGGGCGCAGGCAAGCGGGGACAGCTGAGCACGCGCCGCGCTTGGGATCACCCACGAGGGCGAGGTCTGACGTCTTGGAGCTGCTTGGGTGTCTCAGATGGCCCAGCACAGGCTGCGGCCAGCGGGAAGGGCGGGCAGGTTCGAGGCTTTGGGTTCGGGAAGGTTTTTTGATGTTTGTTTTTGTCTTTTACGGCCTCAGGGGGCCGTTTTCGGGCCTGGGGACCGTCACAGCCGGATCCGGGATGAAACACTGCACCAGCCGGACCTCTGGATGGGCTCAGGGACTGATTTTGAGCGGATTTGGCTTCATCCCCCCCTCCTGACCAATCTTCTAGGGCCAGCCTGTTCAGACCCCGTGGCCGCCTCCACTTTGGATCTGCGTAATGGGCGATGCTTCGCTGGATTCCGCCAGGGGCGCAGTGGCGCAGAGACATGCCCGCTTGACAGCACCAAGGGCGCGAGGCCTCGCTTGGATCCGCACAAGGCGATGCTCCGCTGGTCCCGCCTAGGGGCGCAGGGACGTGGCAACGCGTGCACGACTGAGAGCACCGAGGGCGCGAGGTCTCTCCCTTGGGATCTGCGCATCGCGGCGCCCCGCTGGACTTTGAAGCGAGGGGACCACCGCACGCTCGGGGGCACCCGGTTTTTGAGCGAGGTTTCGCCCGCCCCTGCGAGACGGCGAGAGGCGGCACCCGGTTCAGGACCTGCCAGGGGCGCAAGATGTCGAGGGGTCCGTCGTGCGCCTGCGAGCGCTCCGTGGGAGAGACCTGTCCCTCAGATCCGTGCGGGGGGCGGCGTTCCGGCGGCCGCCCCCCTTGGGGCGCAGGCTCCAGAGGGGGAGCGATTCCACTGGGACCTGCGTGAGTAGGGGAACGAACAATGACATAACCATAAAAACTCGGAGGTGCGCGCGGATTTCTGGGATCCGCGCTGGGGCCCCCTTGGCGGCGCCTCCGGCGCCGCCCCTGGCGCGCTCCACGCGCCAGGGAGGGGGGTTCCAGCGCGGATCCCAGAACTCCGCGCGGACCTCCGAGTTTTTATGTTTGTGTCATTTCTCGTTCCCCTAGTGAGGGCAGCACTCTGGCGGCGCTCCCCCCACCCCCCCTCGGGCGCAGGCTTCATTTGCGGGGCAGTGGCACGTCTGGGACCACCCGGGCAGGCGAGGTCTTGCACGGGCCTGCGCAGGGGGCAGCACTCCGCCGGCCCCCCCTCTTGGGGGCGTAGGACGGGGGGGGGGCCAGTCGCGTGTTTGGGAGCGCCGTGGGGGGGCGAGGTCTCAACTGGGTCCGCGCAGGGCGGGGCACCAGCTGCAGGACCAGTGGGGGTGTTCTTGACGCGACCACCTGCTCGTTTTGTGGAGCACACCTCGCTTCCTGCATGAACCCGCCTGGTCATCTTGGCCGCCGCCTCGCACGCTTCGTGGTCCCCATGGAGCTGCAGTTGCGGCGCTTGTATGCGCTCACCGCCTCCCGCATTACGTGTCTCATCAGGCCCCGGGCTGCTCTTTGCCCTTCCCGACCTCTTCCACCTGCTTCTCCCTCGCCCATCTCTTTCCGTATGCCAGGTCTGCTTCTTCGCAGAGAAGAAAAAAGAAGAAGGAGAAGGAGGCGGCACCGCTGGATTTGACCAGACTTGAATGTCGAACTGTTGGACAGCCTGTAAAGAGGATGGGGAGGAGGGGGAGGGGGAGGGGGAGGGGGAGGGGGAGGGGGAGGAGGAGGAGGAGGAGGAGGAGGAGAGGAGGAGGAGGAGGAGGAGGAGGAGGAGGAGGAGGAGGAGGAGGAGGAGGATCACCGCTCGAGTTCTTGTTCACCGTTTTCGTCCTTCGGGGCTCCTCCCAGGCTCATGGGACCTTCAGAAAACGACTCAGGATGAAGCTGGCGGGGAAGGCCTCAGGGTCCAGAACCCGTGTCGCTCAGGACCCTGTTGCCTTCATGCCGAAACACCAGGGGGTGTCCAGAAGGAGGGCCAGTTGTAGCTGTGCACGATTGTCATTCGGGCGCAATCGCGAGGCATCCTGCGCACCTGCGTCCGAGAAATCTGTTCAGAAACCTTTGCACCCCCTGGGCCGTCGTGGTGGTTGGTGCTTGTGCTATCACCTACACACAGATATGCGGCTGCTCTATCTCCATGTGCCTCCTCCTCTTACTTAGAATGCGATTCCCGGGAGGTTAATTGTTTAATCCAGCACAATCCCGCTTCATTCCGCTTACTATGGCTTGAAGAGGCTTACTATTGGGCTGAACAATGGGCTTAATAGCCTTTATGACTACGTTGACAGGGCTAATTCGTTTTCATGGCCCCTAAAAGGCCTGAGTGGCCCTCAAATCGTTCTGACGAGGACCACCCAGGGGTTGCCTCCTGACTCCTCGTGGAGGGACTATGAGATCCGACGTTGTGAAACATTGCACCATCGCGAAACATCAGGACTGGAGCCCTGGACCTCATCCTTTCTGCGCCAGATGGATCTGTCATCGTCTCAGGGCCCGAAACTGGGTGACAACGCCTGGTGTGAAAACAGTGCACGCTCGGATCTCAGGAGAGGAGGGAGGGAGCGGAGGGAGGGACACGCCGGAACGTGGAGGGGGGGGAAGGGAGGGAGGGGAGGGAGGGGGGGAGGGGATGGAGGAAGGGACACTGGGGAACGTTGAGGAGAGGAAGAGGAGGAGGAGGAGGAGGAGAGGAGGGAGGAGGAGGAGGAGGAGGAGGAGGAGGAGGAGGAGGAGAGGGAGGGAGGGAGGGAGGGAGGGAGGGGAGGGGGGGGGAGGGGGGGAGGGACATGTGGGAACGTGGAGGAGGGACGAGGGCCCCTCGCTCCGCCAGCAGGCGGCGGCCGGGGACGCCGCGGCGCCGGCGGAGGACCCGACCGCGGCCGCCGTGGCCGCAGCCGCGGGTCGGCGGCGGCGGAGGGGCCCTCCCTCCTCCCCCCCCCCAGGCTCCTCGGTCGTCCTCCTCGTTGCCCCGTGCAGGCCGAGGGTGTCCAGAAAGACGCTCTGGCCCTGCATACATATACACCCGCAGGGGCCTCGTGAGTTTAAGTTCTGACTTGGGCCAGCCCTCGAAGCGCCTGACGTTTTGCTTACCTCCTCCTCCTCTTCATCATCTTCCTGACCGTCTTCGTCGAGGAGGAACATGCATATGATGACCAGGTTCAGAGAGCTCCGATTGACCTTCACGGGACGGGTAAACCAAGCGGCGCTCCAACAGGAGGTTCTCCCTTGGAGGGTCAGATGGCGGGTGCTGCTGAACAGATATCCTCCTCCCAACCGTCCTCCTACTCCTCCTGCCGCGATTCGGGGGGCGTCCACGCAGCACCCCGCGGGGACCTCCCTATGAGGGCGTCCCGTTGGAGGGAGAGGCTGCCTGGGCCCTCGAGGGAAAGGCAACGAGGATGAGGAGGAGGAGGAGGAGGAGGAGGAGGAGGAGGAGGAGGAGGAGGAGGAGGAGGAGGAGGAGGAGGAGGAGGAGGAGGAGGAGGAGGAGCAGAGGAGGAGGAGCAGGACGGCGAGAAGGGGCAGGAGGAGGACTGAGACGACGACGACGAGGAGCAGGACGACGAGGCTCTTGTGGCCAGAGGGTCTGCGTGTCCACCGCTCCGCTCCGTGGGCACCTCATGGGAGGGGCTGCGAGGCTCCCCGCCGGCCCTGCCCTCCGCCGCTCGGCGCGCCCGCCGCCGCGGCCCGAGCTCTGGCGGCCTCGTGCTGCCGCCCCGCCGCCGCAGGGCAGGGCCCAGCCCGCCGCAGGCAGGAGGGCCTGCTTGATCTCCCAACCACGCAATTGGAGCTCCCCCCAGCGTTTGGGGATCTGGAGGTCGGGCAATCGTGAGAGGCGCGCACCCCCCCTCCTCCTCCTCCTCCTCCTCCTCCTGCTCCTCCTGCTCCTCCTCCTCCTGCTGCTCCTCCTCCTCCTCCTCCTTCTCCTCCTCCTCCTCCTCCTCGCTTCTCCTCCTCGCTTCTCCTCGGGGGCCTGGAGGCGGGGGTGAATGCAGACGGGGGTCAGCCAGGGCGCCGGATCCTGCAGGCTCCTGCAGGGCCAGGGGCGCACCGACCCGGGTTTGGGTGCAGGATCCTGCCAGGCCTGACTGGCCCGGGTCTGGATGGACCCGGGTCAGTAGATCCCCGATTTCCCTTTCAGCCCAGGCTCAGGCCAGACGAGGCGAGCAGGTCGGGGGCGCGTACCCGGGGTGCTCTCTGACAGACCTGCTGTCAGAACCGTGGCGCTCGCTCGCTTGTTCCTCCTCCTCCTCCTTTTTTAAACTGTTTTTTGTTGTTGTCGTTGCTTCTCTCTCTCTCTCTCGCTCTCTCTCTCTCTCGCTCTCTCTCTCTCTCTGTCTCTCTCTCTCTCTTTCTTAATTCCCTACCTAGGCTCTGCCTAGAAGGGTTCTTACTCTCTAGCTTAAAGAGGCCGGGCAGTGCTACACGCCCCGGGCGGTTCCCCCAGTCCCCGCCCCGCGGTTCCCCCAGTCCCCTGGGAGCTTTAGCTTTAGCTGTAGCTTAGCTTTAGCTTAGCTTTAGCTTTACTTTAGCTTAGCTTTATCTTACCTATAGCTTAGCTTTAGCTTAGCTTTAGCTTAGCTTTAGCTTAGCTTTAGCTTAGCTTTAGCTTAGCTTTAGCTTAGCTTTAGCTTAGCTTCAGCTTAGCCTTAGCTTAGCTTCAGCTTAGCGTTAGCTTAGCGTTAGCTTAGCTTTAGCTTAGCTTTAGCTTAGCTTCAGCTTAGTTTTAGCTTCAGCTTTAGCTTTAGCTTAGCTTTAGCTTAGTTGTAGCTCAGCTGTAGCTTAGCTTTAGCTTAGCTTTAGCTTTAGCTGTATCTTTAGCTCTAGCTTAGCTTTAACTTAGCTTTAGCTTAGCTTTAGCTTAACTTTAGCTTAGCTTTAGCTTAGCTTTAGCTTAGCTTTAGTTTAGCCTTAGCTAGCTTTAGCTTATCTTTAGTTTAGCGTTGGCTTAGCTTAGCTTATCTTCAGCTTAGCGTTAGCTTAGCGTTAGCTTAGCTTTAGATTAGCTTCAGCTTAGCTTCAGCTTAGTTTTAGCTGTAGCTTTAGCTTTAGCTTAGCTTTAGCTTAGCTGTAGCTTAGCTGTAGCTCAGCTGTAGCTCAGCTGTAGCTCAGCTTTAGCTTAGCTTTAGCTTAGCTTTAGCTTAGCTTTAGCTTAGCTTTAGCTTAGCTTCAGCTTAGCTTTAGCTTAGCTGTAGCTTAGCTTTACTGTTACTACTAATGCTGCTTTCCTAGGGGCTCCAACTCCTAGGTAGGGTCGCACTGGGATAATCAACAATCTCTTCGTGCCGCGCCCCCAGGTGTGCTGGTAGGGAGGTGCGGGCGTTTCGGCTGATGCCTCCTTATTGTGATGATGTTTGACTTGTCCACTAGGTACTGCACGCAGGATGTGCAGTTCTGAGGTGGTGGCTCTCGCCCCGAGCGCATTGCGCGTTCGTCTCCAACTCGTTCGACCTCGATCTCTCGAACCCCGATCCCTCGACTCGATCCTGCGATCCTCGATCCCTCCTCGACTCCTCGAACCCGCGATCCCTGCTCCAGGATCGGTGCATGGTCTTCCTGGCAACGCAAGGAGGGTATACACCGATCCTGGCCCCAGGATGGGCCCGGCCAGGATCAGCGTAAGTGTAGAGTTGGCGCTATTCTAGAACAGGAGGATTTTTCCAGTGTTCCGCTGTTGCCTAAGCTTAATGGGCAGACTATGCTGATAGTGGGCAAGAGGGAAATGTAGGTTAGGAGGAAAGGACGGGAGGAATGAGGAGGAGGGAGGACGACGACTAGTATGAGGAGGGAGGGAGGAGGGATGCAGCCAGATGGAGGAAAAGAGGAGGAGGGGGAGGAGGAGGAGGAGGAGGAGGAGGAGGAGGAGGAGGAGGAGGAGGAGGAGGAGGGAGGGAGGAGGAGGAGGAGGAGGAGGAGGGAGGAGGAGGAGGAGGAGGAGGAGGAGGAGGAGGAGGAGGAGGAGGAGGAGGAGGAGGAGGAGGTTGAGGAGTAGGAGGAGGAGGAGGAGGAGGCCTAGGAGTAAGAGGAGTAGGAGTAGGAGGAGGAGGAGGAGGACGAGGAGGAGGAGGAGGAGGAGGAGGAGGTGTTGATACAGACCGTTGCGACTGGGTGAGAAGGGTGCGCTTGTGCAGCAGTGTATGGCAGTTAGCAGAGAATTGTCCGGCAATGTCTTTTCCGGACACTTCGCCCTGTGGCTCAAGTTCTATGGTCTTATCGTGAAGAAGTTCCTGCCGTATTTTCGTGGTAGCGTAGCCCGTGGTTCGCCTCACGAGTTCCAGAGCAGAGATTGCGGCGGCGGCAGCGGCAACAGCCCCCCCGAACCCCGGAGCCAACGATCTGGGTTATGATGTGTCGTTACCTGAAGTACGCAAAGCTTGGTACAACCTGGGCACGAACTGGTTCGCGGAACTGCGCAACGCAGGTTGCGAGTACGTGATCGCAGCGCTCAGAACCAATCACGAAGGCATGCAGTTATTCTGCGAGCGCCGTTACACACAGGCATCAGGACTCTTGGGAAACGATGAAGAGTTCACGATGTCACAGATGATCTACAACATGATTGCTCTCCTGATCTTAGGTATCAATCGCACCACGTACTGCGAGGAACAGGTCTGTATCTATGAGGAACAAGTGAGGAAAAGGATTCCAACATTAAAAGAACACTTCGGAAGATGCTACTGAGATCGCTGAGGCAAAGCAGTCCGCAAGAAGCGGCAGTGCTGGCGGAGGTGGACAGAAGCCCGTGAGTGAATACAAGGGTGTTCAACGGTAAAATACGTTTTCAGGTGACACGACCAAAGGCAGATAAATGGAACGAAAAGCTGTTGAATGCACTCGCCTCAGTGAGGCACGGCTTCCGGACAACATTAAAGAATATGAGCAGCAAGCCGACACCATGGATGGGGTTCTTCCTGACGACGAACAGGACGATCTGATAACAAATCATGGACAGGAAGGTTAACACTGAACGAGTATGCCAAAGCGTCGGACATCAGAAGAAGGGGAGACGATCTAACAGGGGGAATATGTTTTGGGCGAAGACGCATATTCCAATCTGGACGAGGACCTCCGATATTTGTTAAACGACGAACTAGAGAGAACAGATCTTCAGGGGGAGCTTAGGATCTGCATGAATTAGAAGACATGCGGTTCTTTGCACAATTTACAAGTGGTGCTCTTCGGTCGCCTTTTACTCTTTCGCGCGAAATGAACTTGGCCACGAACCCTATAAATACCGAAGTAAGTTCGTGAAGTGGCTGTGCAACTTGAACATTGAGTGCGCTTTGGCGAAAATATGGGTCTGCTTCTTCATTGCCGCTGCTATGCAGGGTTGCTTCCTTCAGTTTCGCTATGACCCATGCCAGTGATTGGTTTGATGACTGGCGGTAAAATTGGTTCAGAACCCCAGAATCGTTGTACACCGACGCATGTCAACAATCGTCGTTAAGAGGATTGTGCAACGGGGAAGTGGCTAGACGCCGACGCGAAGAACGCTGATGCTATGGACATTGGCCGGGTTGCCGATGTCGACCGTGGAAATTGAGAGGCCAGTGCAGACGGGTATTTGGTGGCCCTGGACTGTGGATGAAGTGGCCGGGAACGGCAGTGCGAGCGAATTTTGTAGAAAGGAGAGGATGAGGGTGAAGGACCCATGTTCTGCAGGTGTGGCTGGCGCGGGCACGTGGCCAAGGGCGGCGCCGCTAGGGGGCCGTCAAAAGAAACGGAGGCGGCCGCAAGGATGATGCCGTGGATTCATGGTTGCCCAGGAGTGCAGGCGGGAGGATACAATGGGGGATATCAAGGCACCAAGGGTTGCCCGGGGTGTTGCGCAAAGGGGGGGCCGTGCAGGACCTCCCCGAGGAGACTGCCAATGGGGGCCACCCCCCCGGGTGGAATGGGGGAGGTGCTGGGGGGGTCTGTGCCGCAAGCGATCCGGGGCGGCGACTGGGCCAGTCATCAGGACCGATGGGCGACGGTTTTTGTCGGGAAAAGCAGAAGGGGGTCCATGTTGAGCATGCCCATCCAAGTGGCCGGTGTTAAAAACGTGTTCGGGTCTGGTCGTGAGACGGTCGAAGCGGAGAACCGAATGGTGTTTAGGTCGAGAGAGCGATGGGCGATCTTGCAGTTGCTTTGATCACGAGGCAATTGGGTAAAATGCGACGATCTACGGGGTGCCCGATAATTTCCAGCACCGTCCGGTCCCCGAACGGAGCTGCGAGTCGAGAGGGGGCGAGAGATGCGGGGGAGGTTAACGAGGAGAGATGTGAGGGTTTTGCCAGGCAGTGAACTCTCATGGCGAATCTGTTCGACCATGTCCAGCTGAGCCCGCGGGCCCCAGTCAAGATCCAGTCGTGATGAATTAGGAAGGCGACCGAGAGGGCGAGGAGGGGGGCCGTGAGTTACGCGATGTCGAGGGGGGCCATGCCATGAGGAAGTCGAGTTGTATGACATAACTCACAATAGCACATCGGACTTGGTGCCCCCCGCTGCGTCGGAGGGAAGGTAAGGGCGGCGCGTGCGAACGGGGGGTCGAATCGCGGAGGCGAGGGGCACTGGTGATCTCAGTCGGCTACATGTGAGCAAGTGGTAGGGCGGAGTGCGTGGAGGGGATGGAAAAGAACATCTTTTTGAAATTATGTGTTGCCGGGGCGCCCGGTTAACCTGGGGCCGCGTTTGCTTCGGAAGGGAGTGTGCTCCCTTTCGATCCAGGTTTATCGGGGCATGATTTCGTTCGCCGGCCACAACGGAGTAACTGGCAGAAGCGCTGGTGAGCGATCCATCGCGGCGCTCGAGGAGACCGCGAACTCTCCGCGCAAGCGGTGAAGTCGGATATTATCAAGCAAGCGGTGAAGTCGCAAGGGCGATGTGGACCATGAGAGTCCGAATCTGGACGTGAACAGTGATTTGGGCGACAAGTGCAAAGTTGCATGCGGGGAAGAGTGTGCGCGTGCGCCGTGTTTGGTTGCTTGCGCACCCCCCTCGCCAACGAGGTCGCCGTTGGCGCCGGCGGGGAATGGCCCATGTGAGGCGCCGTGGGCGCAAGTTCAAGGAGGCATTGCCCGAGTTGGGCGATTGCGTCGCGTGTCTGAAGACTCCGCCCCGAGGGGGATGCATCGACCTCGGCGCAAGATGGAAGAGTGGGGTATTTGTGGAGATGGGCGACGCAAGCCCATCGGTTCTCGGCGCGGGGTCATCGAATCCCGCGAGTCCAGGCGTGGGGGGAGGGAAGAGCAGAGATGGGATCTAGAGGCAAGTGCGCAAGTGCCAACATGAGAGAGTTAGCTTGGTAACCAGATCCCAGCGCACTTGGTGTGGGCGATCAATCCATGGCGATGTTGCCAGTGGCGGTGGCAAGCCAAGACTCGATGGTTTATGTCAGGCCGTTCTTGTCGCGATGGATTGCTGTGAAGAGGTCGGGGTGCGTTGCCGTGGGGTCGCGGTTGCAATGCCATTTTTCTTTGGGTGCAGCGCGCGAGCCGCGTGGCCCGGAATGGCGAGGGGCAGGTTTCGAATGCCTTCAGGGGAAAGACGGCCCGAACAGTCATGGGGGAAATTGTTGGCGGCGGCCCGCGCGGGGATGGGGCCTGGCAGCGCCTGGCAAGACAACCGTATGGATGGCGCCTTGATAGACGAGCCTGGGCCTTGAGGGCGGGTTAGTCATTTGGCGGCATCGCGTGCCCAGAACCAAAATGCACGTGCCTAGCGAGGAGTGGGGCCCCTTAGAAGGCAAGGCAATGAGAGACGAACGCGTGCAATCTATCAGGGCGCTGGCGAGATGGAGGCAATGGCGTTCGATAGGACAGACGAAGGTGAAAGGGATCTGCGAGGAGCTCGGACGGGATGGGCGATTGAGTTCCGCGTTATCTTTGGAGGTCGTGGCGGCGCGCGATCGGCCGGCGCGCTCCTGCCACGGTCAGCGGCGGCAGGGGGAAAGGCGGAGCGGCCCGGGGGCGATGGCGGGGCCAGGGAAGATAGAAGAAGACGAGGCTGAGGAAATACTTCATGGGCGCCTTGGGGTCAGGGTTAGTCAGGGGCCAGCGGGCGAGAACATGGGCCAACGTGGGCCCGGCCATGCATGCGAAGAACAGGATGATCATAACATGGACACGGGGGAAGTACGCGCCGGGTTAAACGTGCCGGGGTTCGACGCCGACGTTGGGGAGTGGTCGCTCAGGGCCGATTCTGATGTCACCAAACAGACCAAGGAAATCCGCCGTGCAGTGTGGTTATGCGGCGAAGGACATCATTTTGTGCAATCGCATGTTTCCGAAGCCTACCCGCCAGTTCGGGTGGCCGGCATGGCGGAGAAAACGCAGTCCTGTAATCCAACGTCTCGGGCCAGAAGGATGAAGGGAATGTTTGTCTTCGGGCTTGCACGCCTCACTTTCGCGATGCAATTTGGTGAGATTCCGAGAAACAGCGGGCTATGCTTTCTTCTTGAAGATTTTGCGCCCCCCCCTCGCCAACGAGATCGCCGTTGACGCCGGCGGGGAATGGCCCATGTGAGGCGCCGTGGGCGCAAGTTCAAGGAGGCATTGCCCGAGTTGGGCGATTGCGTCGCGTGTCTGAAGACTCCGCCCCGAGGGGGATGCATCGACCTCGGCGCAAGATGGAAGAGTGGGGTATTTGCGGAGATGGGCGACGCAAGCCTAGATCATATCATCGGTTCTCGGCGCGGGGTCATCAAATCCCGCGAGTCCAGGCGTGGGGGGAGGGAAGAGCAGAGATGGGATCTAGAGGCAAGTGCGCAAGTGCCAACATGAGAGAGTTAGCTTGGTAACCAGATCCCAGCGCACTTGGTGCGGGCGATCAATCCATGGCGATGTTGCCAGTGGCGGTGGCAAGCCAAGACTCGATGGTTTATGTCAGGCCGTTCTTGTCGCGATGGATTGCTGTAAAGAGGTCGGGGTGCGTTGCCGTGGGGTCGCGGTTGCAATGCCATTTTTCTTTGGGTGCAGCGCGCGAGCCGCGTGGCCCGGAATGGCGAGGGGCAGGTTTCGAATGCCTTCAGGGGAAAGACGGCCCGAACAGTCATGGGGGAAATTGTTGGCGGCGGCCCGCGCGGGGATGGGGCCTGGCAGCGCCTGGCAAGACAACCGTATGGATGACGCCTTGATAGACGAGCCTGGGCCTCGAGGGCGGGTTAGTCATTTGGCGGCATCGCGTGCCCAGAACCAAAATGCACGTGCCTAGCGAGGAGTGAGACCCCTTGGAAGGCAAGGCAATGAGAGACGAACGCGTGCAATCTATCAGGGCGCTGGCGAGATGGAGGCAATGGCGTTCGATAGGACGCGCGAAGGTGAAAGGGATCTGCGAGGAGCTCGGACGGGATGGGCGATTGAGTTCCGCGTTATCTTTGGAGGTCGTGGCGACGCGCGATCGGCCGGCGCGCTCCTGCCACGGTCAGCGGCGGTAGGAGGAAAGGCGGAGCGGCCCGGGGGCGATGGCAGGGCCAGGGAAGATAGAAAGAGACGAGGATGAGGAAATACTTCATGGGCGCCTTGGGGTCAGGGTTAGTCAGGGGCCAGCGGGCGAGAACATGAGCCAACGTGGGCCCGGCCATGCATGCGAAGAACAGGATGATCATAACATGAACACGGGGGAAGTACGCGCCGGGTTAAACGTGCCGGGGTTCGACGCCGACGTTGGGGAGTGGTCGCTCAGGGTCGATTCTGATGTCACCAAACAGACCAAGGAAATCCGCCGTGCAGTGTGGTTATGCGGCGAAGGACATCATTTTGTGCAATCGCATGTTTCCGAAGCCTACCCGCCAGTTCGGGTAGCTGGCATGGCGGAGAAAACGCAGTCCTGTAATCCAACGCCTCGGGCCAGAAGGATGAAGGGAATGTTTGTCTTCGGGCTTGCGCGCCTCACTTTCGCGATGCAATTTGGTGAGATTCCGAGAAACAGCGGGCTATGCTGTCTTCTTGAAGATCTTGCGCACCCCCCTCGCCAACGAGATCGCCGTTGACGCCGGCGGGGAATGGCCCATGTGAGGCGCCGTGGGCGCAAGTTCAAGGAGGCATTGCCCGAGTTGGGCGATTGCGTCGCGTGTCTGAAGACTCCGCCCCGAGGGGGATGCATCGACCTCGGCGCAAGATGGAAGAGTGGGGTATTTGTGGAGATGGGCGACGCAAGCCTAGATCATATCATCGGTTCTCGGCGCGGGGCCATCAAATCCCGCGAGTCCAGGCGTGGGGGGAGGTCAGAGCAGGGATGGGATCTAGAGGCAAGTGCGCAAGTGCCAGCATGAGAGAGTTAGCTTGGTATCCAGATTCCAGCGCACTTGGTGTGGGCGATCCATCCATGGCGATGTTGCCAGTGGCGGTGGCAAGCCAAGACTCGATGGATTATGTCAGGCCGTTCTTGTCGCGATGGATTGCTGTAAAGAGGTCGGAGTGCGTTGCCGTGGGGTCGCGGTTGCAATGCCATTTTTCTTTGGGTGCAGCGCGCGAGCCGCGTGGCCCGGAATGGCGAGGGGCAGGTTTCGAATACTTTCAGGGGAAAGACGGCCCGAACAGTCATGGGGGAAATTGTTGGCGGCGGCCCGCGCGGGGATGCGGCCTGACGGCGCCTGGCAAGACAACCGTGTGGATGACGCCTTGATAGACGAGCCTGGGCCTTGAGGGCGGGTTAGTCATTTGGCGGCATCGCGTGCCCAGAACCAAAATGCACGTGCCTAGCGAGGAGTGAGACCCCTTAGAAGGCAAGGCAATGAGAGACGAACGCGTGCAATCTATCAGGGCGCTGGCGAGATGGAGGCAATGGCGTTCGATAGGACACGCGAAGGTGAAGGGGATCTGCGAGGAGCTCGGACGGGATGGGCGATTGAGTTCCGCGTTATCTTTGGAGGTCGTGGCGACGCGCGATCGGCCGGCGCGCTCCTGCCGCGGTCAGCGGCGGCAGGAGCAAAGGCGGAGCGGCCCGGGGGCGATGGCGGGGCCAGGGAAGATAGAAGAAGACGAGGATGAGGAAATACTTCATGGGCGCCTTGGGGTCAGGGTTAGTCAGGGGCCAGCGGGCGAGAACATGAGCCAACGTGGGCCCGGCCATGCATGCGAAGAACAGGATGATCATAACATGAACACGGGGGAAGTACGCGCCGGGTTAAACGTGCTGGGGTTCGACGCCGACGTTGGGGAGTGGTCGCTCAGGGCCGATTCTGATGTCACCAAACAGACCAAGGAAATCCGCCGTGCAGTGTGGTTATGCGGTGAAGGACATCATTTTGTGCAATCGCATGTTTCCGAAGTCTGCCCGCCAGTTCGGTTAGCCGGCATGGCGGAGAAAACGCAGTCCTGTAATCTAACGCCTCGGGCCAGAAGGATGAAGGGAATGTTAGGGAATGTTTGTCTTTGGGCTTGAACGCCTCACTTTCGCGATGCAATTTAGTGAGGTTCCGAGAAACAGCGGGCTATGCTTTCTTCTTGAAGATCTTGCGGGCGCCCCGAGCCGGACCGCCAGCGCAGGGTGTCAATCCGCGAGGGCGTGCAGACATGCCATGGCGATGGGCGCGCTATGACTCATAACAGGTAGTAGAAGGTGGGGGTGCTCGTGGGCGAACCCGCGCGGTTCGCGACCGACGGCCCCCGCGCCGGAAGGGCCGCCGACGCGAAGCGCCATGGTCAGCGTCGGCGCGTCGAATTGACCGTGGGAGGCGGCGAGCAGACCATGGGTATATTTGGACCGATGCCGCCGAGCCGTGCTTGGGGGCCCAGCTGGCCAGATGACGGCCGATGATCGGTCGGGGTGCTCTTCATGAGATCGTGCGCGAACCGAATAGAGTGCGGACGTGGGCCTGCGTTAACCTGGGCAAGGAAGGATTATGGCGCATGTCGCCGCGTGCTTCGAGGCGTTGCAGGACCGGCCTGCAAGCGAGATTCCGGGAGAGGTGCGGGGGGGGAATTCGGTGGGGGCGCGCGACATCGCCGCTGCATTCGCAGAGTTACCAAAGACGTCTAGCCTCGCCAGTGGCTATGCGGAGTGCGCCAACACCAGGTGTGGTAGACAGTTCCAGGAGTGTGCGGGGCATGCGGGAGTGTTTCTGGGGTGTAGCTAGTTGCCCGCGGTGACATATGTGTCGCTCGCCGCGAACGCGGAAAAGTGCAGGCGCGGATGGCGCGCCAGGAGGTGAGCTTTACCCAGGATTCATATTGGAAGCTCGGGAGGAGGAGATGGTGGAATTCCGGAGACGCGAAGTCTTCGAGGAAGTCAAAAAGGAGGGCTGTTGGGCGGCTAGTGGCAAGGTTCCCATCGACGTGAGGTGGATCGAGACCAACAGGGCTCGACCCCAATCCTGAGTGCCGATCCAGACTGGTTACTTGAGCAGCACTGCGATGTATGCATATATCTGTATACAGATATGTATGCAGCCACCCCTCCAGTGGAAACGCAGAAGCCGCTGTCCATGACAGTTGCCGAGGGAATTGAGCATGGCCGACGGGGGCATGAGAAGTGGCTCGCGCCGTGGATTTGATGTCGAGCGGGCGTGCTTCCACGCCAGGATCAAACATAATGCCTTCGTCATGTTGCCCGAAGAAGATCGCGACGCAGGCGTGCGTGGAAAATTGTGAATCGACGTGCGCAACCCAAGACGTCGCCAGCAAGTGGGGGGACTGCCACTTGTGATTCTGCGCGCGATATCGGTTTTGTTGACGGGAAAACGTCGCCATGTGCATGTCAACGAGAAAGCGAGGCGTATCGGGCTGACGGTGCATGGGCATGGCAATGCTTCTGTTAGCCTCGACTTGTTCGAATGTTCGTTCAAATGTGTTTTCGAAGTCACAATCCGAGGCAGACCTCGGGCCTGGGCCAGCAGACTGGAGGTCGCTCAGGGTCTTGGGCAGACTTGTGGAAGGGTGCCAGAGCGGGCCGTGGTGCGAGGCGGGTCAACGGCGCGCGGAGGCGTTCGTCAAGGAATCGGGCCTTTGGCAAAACAAGGGAAGCATTGAGAGTTCAGGTGAGAGCGAACCTCGCGACGGAGAGGGCGAGGAGTTCCCCCCGAGTCACGGCGCTGAGTAATGCCGAGCATTAGTGGCCCGGGCCATTCATCTTGCGCGGGGCCGTTTGGACGCCCAGTTCGCAGTCGAGGAGCTGGCGCGATCCGTGGCGTCCCTAGCCTGAGGGGCATGGGCATGTTCCACAACATAAGGCAAGTACGTGAAGAGCCACGACAGGTGCGAGTATCAGCATTTGTCTCAAGAACGATTAACTGTGGGGACGGACACCGACCCTGCAGGTTGCGAAGGAAGACGCACGTCGACAAGTGGGGGGGCAGTTGTATTGGGATTGAACTTGATAAAGTCATGCCATTCTTCCCAGAGTGTCGTTGCGTTTTCTTCCGGAGAAGCGGATTAGCACGGAACGGTGAAGGAGGCCTCCGTAGCATTAGGACTTCGAGCAGTTCTCGAGGACTTCGAGATTGATTGCGGTGGATCGGTAAAGAGCGAGACGCGTGCAACCATTACCATTGCGAGCAGGCGTGGATTAGGAAAGGCCGAACACCTCGAAGTCTGCTAACCTGGTTGCAGGCGACAGTGCGACGAGGGGACATCAAAGTGGTCAAAGTAGGGGCCAATGCTCTGACCGATTCTGTGAGCAAAGAAAGCATGGTCGTGCATTTGCGAGGTACCAACAAACACCTCGTTAGCGGAAGGCACGAGTTGGCTCCCGACACGCACTATTAGCTAAATCCACATCTGGGTTATCATCGCGTGACGCGTTGCTGGAGATTTGAGCTCATGATGCGTTGCGATCCAGATGCTCGTCTACGTGATTTGATTGTTTAACTTCATGATTTTTTCAGCATGGTGCGTAACTCTGTGCTTTGCGACATTAGCAGCGCTGGAGTAATTGTGATGGAGCCCGTGCACCTTAGCGCCGAAGTCATGGTCGCTTTTCAATTTTATGCTTCTCATTGTTTCATTATGCCTATGTTTCTGCGTTCACCGTAGTTTGCCCTGCTGAGTTGGAGACTCGGCCACTGACCGCGTAGAAATCTTCAGACTTACGCCTGATTCAGACTGCGACCTTTGTTTCGCCTTCGCCGCCATTTCCTCCGCGGCGCATTGCGTGCTCGTGCTGGGCGCGCGGCTCGCGTGCGCTGTGTCCAATGGGGGCTTCCATCGGAGACGCAGCCAGGAAACGGGAATTTAGAAACTCAGGCAGCTTGTTTGTTGTTTTCCTCCCCCCCTTCGCTCCATTCGGCCAAAGTTGGCCGAGGTGGGGTGTTCGTACGCGGCGTTACGATTGGGTGATAAGGGTGTATTCATTCAATAGGGCGCAGCAGTTAGCAGAGCCTTGTCAGGCCAAGCCTTCTTCTTCAGCCCCGGCGAAGAGTGAGGCGGAACATGAGGACGCGGAGGAGGAGGAGGCGAAGGAGTAGACGGATGAGGAGGGTTATGGCGTCGATGGAGATGAGGATGATGGCGATGATGACGACGACGACGACGATGATGATGATGATGATGATGATGATGATGATGATGATGATGATGATGATGATGATGATGATGATGATGATGATGATGATGGTGGTGAGGATGGTATTGATGATGGTGGGAATGGTGGTGACGATGATGATTATGATGACGATGACGTTGATGACGATGGTTATGGTTATGCTGGTGATGGTGGTGATGATACTGCTTATGATGCTGATGATGAGGGTGCTGCTGATGATGCTGATGATGATGCTCATGATGCTGCTGATGATGATGCTGAGGAGGAGGTGGAGGAGGAGCAGGAGCAGCAGGAGGAGGAGGAGGAAGAGGAGGAGGAGGAGGGAGAGGAGGAGGAGGCGGAGGAGGAAGAGGAGGACTGGAGGGGGAGGGGGAGGAGGATGAGGAGGAAGAGGACGCTCCGCGAATTGGCCCTCGTCAGCACAAAACGGCTGCCCGCTCCTCTGTCCAGCCTTCCTCTCTCTAACTACTGCGTCTGCGCCATCGCCAGCTCCTGTGCACCTTGCGGCGTCGTCTCCGTCCTCAGCAGCGTACCACCCTGGTGCGCGTCAGGACAAGGAGAAGCCAGCCACTGCGGCCCGCGCCTGCCTGCGTGCCGTCCAGGGGGGAGGGTGTCGTCGCCATGAAGAGGGATCCTGAGGGTTGGAGTCGGCTGGGTGTCAGAGGTGGCTCAGCATTGGTTCCAACGAGCAGGAGGGTGGGCGAGGTTCGAGATGCTGGGGTCGACCCAGTTTTTGTACTCTCTCGGTCCCTGGGGAACGTTGTCGGGCCCCGGGGCTGTCAGAATTGGATCTGGGTTGACAAACTACACCCGAGGCGGTTTTCATCCCACCTTTCGTTGACGATGACGGTGATGATGAAGAGGAGGAGGGGATGGAGGAGTCGATGAGCACCCCTCCCTTCCTCGTTCCCCGTCCGCTGGCGTCGTGTTTTCCCCACCCGACGGGTTTGGTTCATTACTTAGGTTTTTGAGGAGAAAAGTTCCCGACCCGCCTCGCCCGCCCTGCATGCAGCGGCCGCCAAACCCCAACAGTCCGGGTGATCCTAGGTGTTCCCTTGGGGTCTCGCCGCGGTCGCCGTGCATACCGCGGCCGCCAGGTATCCAGCCTCGCCGCATTTCGTACCGCGGGCGCCATTGACAAGCACACAGAACAGGCGTAACTACCAGACGACCCCATCAGGGAGGCGGCGCGCTGTCGAGGTGTCACGTCATCACGCCGTTCACAGACATCTAAAATCGGCGAAGAGAGCAGACACTAAGAACGCGCGTCAACAACGTACATCGGTAACGTGCACGAAACATACACTAGCGATAGTCGTTACTAACATTCACCAAGGGCAGTCACCAAGCACATACATCAATCACAAACAATTGTGGCATACATCCGTCTCGTACATCAAAAAACATGTATTGGTACTGTGCACCAAGATCAGTCGCCACCATGCGCACATCAATACCGTCTATCATCAGGCGCACATGGTATACATCAAACACATTCGCCATTCACATGGATGCAATCCACCATCACTTGTCACACATACCACGCAACAGTACGTGCACCAATAACATGCGTCCAGAACGGGCATCATAATAATACATCGAACGCGTGCACCACTACGAGACACCACTGGCAGTATCACTTGACATGTACGCACCAATCACATACATTTAGGGTAAGGATATACACCATTCACGTGCACCAAAGGCACACACCAACAGCACACATCAACCACAGTCACCAATCACGCACGCCAGTAATATTCACCAATCACACGCGTCACTACTCGGCATCAAGAGCAGCCACCAATATTCAACGCATCTACAAACATATCAATCACGTGCTCCAGCTCATACAGCAATGAGCGCGTACATCAATATCAAACACCAGGCCAAGGATCAAGCGCCGACGCCAATACCAGTCACCACGACTACACTAGCACGCATCAATAGTATTCACTGGTAGCGGACACCAGTGACATACGTTAAAGACACACACGCATCTTTATGCTCCGAATCTCCTTGGTGGGGATTGCTGGAAGCAACATGCTTTGTTTGGCGTTGTTGTTTTCCCGCCCGTTTCCGAGGCTTTGCCTCCCCCCGGCCTCGTTCTGAGGCTGCGCCCCCCTTTTCCTCCCCCGTCTCTGGTTAATTCAAGCTTCGCGCGGCCCGCTTAGCTTCCACCGGAAGAGGTGCGCTCTTGACCCGCGAATCAAACATTGTTTGGCGTTGTTATCACGGCGTGGGCCCCCAGAGCTCCCGACCCCATCCTTGGGACTGGCCCTTCGCCGTGGATTGTTTTGGGATCGCTCCAGGACCCGAAGACGTTTGCCAGCGACGCCTGGAGGTCTGGGCCCCCCTTTCCCCTCTCAGGAGGGCTTCGCTGTCGCCCTGGGCTTCACCCCTGCTGCGTGCGAGGGGAAGGTTATACCGTGCTCTGCTCGCGGCCGTATCTGGTTGGGTCCTTCGCCAGAGTTTCCTTCCCAAGCAGTGTTTGCGCTTAGGGGTTGTTATTCAAGACGCTTCGCGTTCACCGCCCGCCCACTTCAGTTCTCGCCGGACGAGGCGAGGACGGCTCCACGGCGGCATGAACATTTGCGGAAAATCATACAAGACCCCCGCAGGTGTGTTTTGTTGTTTTTGTCTGCGTTCCACTGACGTTTCCAATCCATAGCCTATTCGGGTTAGGCATGTCGCGTGGCTCATCGATCGTAGATTTGCCGTTTGGGCGTCGTCCCGACATCAGTACCGGCGGATCAGTGACATGGACGTTGGCTCTTCTGGGCACTTGCGTATTGTCCGCACCAGGAGGCAAGAAATAATCCGGACACTGCCCAAGATCAACCAACAACGGCCCGAACGCTGCCTAAAAAGAGCCAAGCAGGGACCCATGCGGCTCAGGCGGGCGCTGAACGGCCGAAGCGACAGCACGTCCGTGTTGGGTCGCAACTCCGTCGGAATGCCATTGAACATCGGGCTGGTTTGGGGCCCGTTTGGGTTTTGTTTTGGGGCCCACGTGAAGCCCAGGAGCGTCCAACATTGATCCCGGATCGAGCCCACAAGCGACGTAGTTGTGGGCGCAGGTGTATGTAGGCACAGCGCGAGTTGTAGGTCCCAGGTAAGGGGCCCGGGTTCTGACGCTGCATGCAGGCGTTTGGGTCGATGTTTGTCTTGGGCGGCATGTTTTGCTTGGGAGTGAACTCGTGCATGGCGTGCGGCGTCATGTGGCTTCATGCCATAGCACTTGACACACTGCCCGAGATCTAGCGGCCTTCGCGCCTGGGTCGTGGGTTCCAAAGCCTCTTAGATGCTGCTCGGGGGTGCGTGGGATGCCTTGCGAAGGCATAGGGATACTGTATGGTGTTTGCGTTGGTGCAATCGGTATGACTTCAAGTAGTACCGAAGTGGTATCGTGAGCGTCATGTGGATCCTTGCGGGCGTGAATCCCTGGTGCTAAGGGGGTGTGTCGGATGTTTCGTGGCTGAAGTGGTATCCCAGTGGTACCGCTGGAGGCATATTGATCGAGGGGGGCGGGGTTGGAAAATGAGGAGGAGGATCAGGAGGATGAGGACGATGAGGACGTGGAGGAGGAGCAGGAGGAGGAGGAGGACGAGGAGGAGGAGGAGGACGAGGAGGAGGAGGAGGACGAGCAGGACGGGGAGGAATGTAAGAGGGGTGGCGCAGGGAACGACAACAACGACGACGATGACGGCGACGACGACGACGACGACGATGAAAACGACGATGACGACGACGATGACGTCCCCCCCTTTCCAGCGCCAAGGGGGGGAGGGGGCGGGGGGGGCTCGGAACACCCCTCCCCCTTCAAGGGCGGAGGGGAGGGGGGGGGGGTCGAAAATTTACTCCCCCGTTTGAAGGGGGGAGGGCGGGGGGTTCTGCGAGCACCCCCCCCTTTTCAATTACAGGGTGATCCAGTGGCGCGCTTTCCCTTTTGGGGCCTCTTGGGGGTCTCTTGGGAGTTGCTTGGAGGCCTCTTGGGCGCCTCCTGGGGCCTCCTGGGCGCCTCTTGGGGCTCTCTCTCTTGGGAGCCTTGGGAGCTCTCTTGGGGCCATCTTGGAGGAGATCGATCAAAAAAGATGGGAGCTCCAATTGCGTTCCCCCCTCGGGAGCTCCAGAAATCGCCTCTTGGGCCCCGAGCGCTCTTGGAGTGCTCTTGGGTGCTGTTGGGCCCGTCTTGGGGCTCTCTTGGGCCTCCCTTGGGGCCCTCAGGTGTCCTCTTGGAATTGTCTTCAGGCCTCGGAAGGCCATCGGAAGCGAATCGGCGAGAAGGCAAACATAAGGATTTTGGCCTCTTGGCGGCCTCCTGGGGAGGCTCCGTGGCCACTTGGAGCCGTCTTGGAGCGGTCTTGGGGCTTCTTGGAGCATCTTGGGAGCCATATTGAGCCATCTTGGGTTATCTTGCACCGTCTTGGAAGTCATCTTGGGCTCTCTGAGGCCCTCTTGGAGCCGTCTTGGGCCATCTTAGATTCTTCTGACCGCTCGCGGGGCGCCCCGCCCAGGTCCAGGGTGGGGTTAGGGGGAGAGGTAAACCCCTCCCTGAAGGGGAAAAAGGGGAACAAGGGGGTTGGAAGAGGAGCCTCTCTAGACTCCCTACGCCCAGAGGGCTGGTCGGATTTGGCCAACTGTTCTTCTCGGCTGGCCTCCTCGTCTGGCTGTGGCGCCGATCCTCCCCTCTCGTCGTCCTCCTCCTGAGCGAGGCTGCCCCCCCCTCGCCCGCCGCCCTCCGGATCCACCAGTCCTTCGGGGCGCCCCTCCCCCGCGGCGCCCAGGCTCCCGAGGCGAAGCAGGTAGAAGCGGAGGAAGAGGCGCCCCCCCGCGGCCCTTTCCGGGGGGGGGGTGGAGGAGGGGGAATGAGTGCGAGGGGGGGAGGGGGATGAAGGGCCCTGGGATCTCCAAACTCGTGGACACGAGGGGGGGTTAGGAAGCTAGGGCCCCGCGCGAGGCGTCTTCGTGGGCTCAGGCGTAGCTCCAAGGGGATGATACATGTTGCACGCGTCGGAGGGATGGCGTCGGCGACCTTCGTTCGGGGGATGACTACGACGAAGCTGGGTATCCTCAGGAAAACCCTGGGGAAGGCCATCTTTGAAATCGCCAAGGGCCGCTGCCGTACCTTGGAATTTTTGTTGAGCCCCAACCCTCGTGCTGACCCAACTTACGATGCGAACGTGCTGCCAATGCTCGCCTGGAGTCAAGGGTTGCGTCTTGGTTGGGCGCCAAGAGTGTCATGGTCGTGAAACAATGTTTTGAAGCAGCGCGTGCCAGAGTGAACTTCGGCTGGGCTGATGTGCGAGGGCCAGCAGGAGCAGGCCTTTTCACAGCCCAGAGGATCGGATGGACAGTCCGATCTTGCTCGGAGTTTGCTGCCAGTCGTGGAGTGCCTATCGATATGGAGCATCTCGGGTTCAGGTCCCGCAAGACAGTTCTGGAGCAGAGCGTTCGCAGTCACCTGGTCCTTTGCTGATCATGTTCGGCTGAGAAGGTCCCAGGGCTGGCTGCAGCGCCCATCTTGGAGCCCATTCTGGAGGTTCTGGATGAGTTGCGACGGCAGAAGAGGTGGAGTGCGTTAGCGGGGTTAGCAGGAGTAGTAGCAGGGGCATGTCCTACACAAGCGACGTTGATTGATGATCGCCGTGGTGTGATCACGGATGGCTGCCAATGGTGCGGTGCGGAACACGGTACAGCAGGGCATCGGTTTCACAGTTGTGCCGCTTCGGACCCGCTGCGATCCCACCTGTGCCTGGACTAGAGTTTGTTCGACGACCAGGAGGGCATCCTGGCTGCGAGGGCGTTCGTGCCCAGCAAGGAATGGGAGTTGTCCCCTCCGTGGGAGGATCCTGGGTGGACGTGGGATGTCCGCCCCCTTGGCGGGCTTCTCACGGGACTTCTCTGTATCGGCGGTTCTGGCTTCGGCCCCGTTCTCCCGCAGTTCTCCAGCGCGGGTTGGGTGGCGGTCGCGGTATTTGACGCAGCTCTCACATACGGCAGGTTCATGTGGCGTTGGCGCGCCGGCGTCGCCGGCGAAGGCGTTCAAGGTTGAACTCTGCGACGCGTAAGCACCGATGCAGCACGGTGGCGCCATTGCAGCCGACTGAATTCAACCTTGAACGATCGGGGCCGCGATCGGCTCAAGGTTGAACGACCGACGCGGTGACTAGAAAGTTTGCACGCGCCGACGCCGCACGAAACTACCGTAGCCCGTAGCCCTCGAGTCGGATCGTCGTTGTTGGATCTGCGTATGGCCCACTTCCCCACCCTGTTCAGGCCTCGGGTTGTGGAGAGACTTGCAGATTGTTGATGTGTCTTAGGCTTGCAGTGCCAGGCGGGCTGACCCACTGCACTGACTGCAGAATGCTGATCGACGTGTGAATCAAGGCCCCACCGCAGGACGCCGAGAAGTTAGCCCACCCAGAGCTCTGGTCTGAGGTCGTCTGGAGTGGGTTGACCACTGCTGGGACTCCAGTAGGTTCGTCAAGGTGAAGTCTCACCTCACCCTCACTCGGGCTGTCAGAAAGACCGCGAGGCCTGGGCTTGGTATGGCAACAAGAAGGCGGACGAACTAATTGAGTTGGGAGCCATGGTGGGCTCCGAGTATCCCTACATTAGGGCTCACCGTGTGGAGGCGATCGCCAAGGTTCGACAGAGTGTTTGGCTAATTGCTGAAGCGATGGATTTGCTTGGGGACTCTGGGTTGCCCGATGTCGCCAAGATGTGGCTTCCTCGTCGCAAGGAAAAAGTGTGTGTGTGTGTACTCGAGCTGGTACCCGATGACAAAGGGCATGCCGTAGAGGAGTTTGGCAAGCATTGTAAGTACATCCTTTGCGGGGAGAGAGGGCCCTCCAAAGCTAGCGTTTCAACATTCCCATGCGCCCCCCCTGCCCACGTGGCGCGCACTGTTCACAGATCGCACCGGCTCTGGCTTAGAGGTGGATCAGTGGCTTGGTGTTGCGACTGCGGCGCTTTCGGCAGCAAGAGGGCGGAACTTTCAAGTGTTGTGTGCCCGCAAGGTGCTTTAGACAGATCCCGCTAAAAGTTCCTCTTCCTGCTCGCGCAGGGGATCAACCCAAGCTCCACAAGAGGTTTTTGTCCGCTCGATCCTCCGGCCTTTTCGATTAGACACGGGCTGGACTATTCCTGCAGCGCCGTGAGGTCCGTTCCAGAGCGTCGATTGGCCAAGAGGTTGTGGCTGGAGTGAGCAGGCCCTCACTTTAGCCAGGCCCCCTAGGCTAGCAGCCGAGGGATGGCGCAATATCGGTCCCTTGCCGAGGCAGCGCCGCCGCCCATGCGTCGCCGCGATCATGCTGATGGCATCAGTTGTGCTTGCTGTTGAACTCTCACTACCGAAGAATCATTGTTGTTGATCGCCCCCCTTCGGTGACCATTGTGTTTTTTTCATTTGAAGTGCTTCCCCTGGGATTCGCACCCTGTTTGTTTTTATCAGGACAAGTCACCAGGGTCAAACTGCGTTATTGGCTCCGGATTACAACAACAACGGCTCCCGCCTGAGACTTCCTCAGGACTCCAGTTCCCGCCTGAGACTTCCTCGCATTTCATGCAGGAATCGCGCTCTCGCCTAGGACCTCCTTATAATTTATACAGGAATCGCTTTCTCGGCGCTCCAGAGTCGCGCTCTCGCTGGAGAGTTGCTTGCAATATATTTAAGAATCGCGCCCTTGCGTTGGAATTCACCGCAATTTACTCAAGCGCCGCGCTCCCGACACTCAGGCACTGTTATTGTTGTTGCTGCTGCGGCTGTTGTTTTTGTTGTTGTTGGTGTTGTTGTTGTCGTCGTTGTTGTTGCTGTTGCTGTTGCTGTTGCCGCTTCTGCTGCTCGTGTTGATGGTGCTGTTGATGATGCTCTTGATGATGCTGACGATGATGATAATGATGATGATCAGGATGATGATGATGCTGATGCTGCTGCTGATGATGATGATGGTGATGGTGATGGTGGTGGTGATGGTGATGATGATGGTGATGATGATGATGATGATGATGATGATGATGATGATGATGATGATGATGCTAATGATGATTGTAACGTCGACGATGATGGTGGTGATGATGATGATGGTGGTGGTGATGATGATGGTGATGATGGTGATGACGATAGTGATGACGTTGGCGATGACGATGACGACGACGAGGAGTAATCCTCCCCTTCCCCCTCCCTCCCTCCTCCTCTTCGTTTCGTCTCTCCTCCCTCCTGGGCCCGGAGGCCGAGTGTCCCCGCGTGGTGATTTTTTGCCGGGAGCCCCCTGGCGGGGCCCGCGCCGTGCTGTTGAAACGGCTGCTGCGAGGAGCGCACGGTTTCCGGGGCTGCCCGGCAGCATCATGGTAGGCGCTGCTGCCCCTCTATCTCCTCCCTCCCTCCCCTCTCTCGGGGGTGGACAGAACCCCCAACAGTGACACGTCGATTAGTGAATTGTCCGTTCTCGGTCCTCGAGATGGCGCCGTGGCCGTTATTTTCCAGGCTTGCGCTCGCCCGGTTTGGGCCTCAGGTCGTTTTCACTAAGCCACGTTTTGCTAAAGGGGGGTCTGTCCATCCCCGACTCTCGTCTTCTCCCTCCTCTTCTGGGCCCAGAGGCCGAGTGCTGGCGCGAAGTGTCCTGCCGTGCGCCCGTGCAGGCGCTGCCGCTGCAGTCCTTCCTCCTCCTCCTCCTCCTCCTCCTCCTTGCCCCTCCTCCTTGCCCATCTTTCCGGCCGCGCTTCGCGGCTTTGGCGGCGATGTGAGTGATGCTTTTACACGGATGGAGGGCTGCCGGCGGCTGCTCCTTCACAGCCCGGGGCTCCCGTCGCACGCAGGCGGCCCAGGTCGCTCGTCGAGCGTGCCTTCCGCTCCTCCTCGTCCTCGTCCTCGTCGTCCTCCTCCTTCCTTCTCGTGCCGGCCTCGTCTCACGATTTTTAGTGGCATTGCGAGTGGGTCATTTGCTTGGGTCAGGGGCGCTCGCTCAAGGGCATATGAGTTTAAGTCGCCAAGGTCTCCTCGTTCAAACAAACAAGATACAGCGAATGATCATGCTAATGCGAATAATGAGACAGATAATGATAATGATTAATGGTGATGCTGATGCTTATGCTGATGCTGATGCTGCTGCTGATGATGATGATAATTATGATGATGACGATGCTGCTGATGATGATGTTGATGCTGATGCTGCTGATGATGATTCTGATCATCATCACCATCATCACCATCATCACCATCATCATCATCATCATCATCATCATCATCATCATCATCAGCATCAGCATCATCATCATCAGCATCAGCATCATCATCATCATCATCGTCATCATCATCATCATCATCATCATCATCATCATCATCATCATCATCATCATCATCATCATCATCATCATCAGGGGCAACGACGACGACTCGCGCCCTGTCTCGTTGCACTCCTCCTCCTCCTCCTCCTCCTGATCTTCATCTCATCTCTCCTCGCCCTTCTCGTCGTTCTCCTCATCGTTCCTCCCATTTTCGGTCCTGTCCTCTCCCTTTTCCTTCTCCCTCCCTCACTTCTTCCCTCCCTGCCTCCTTCCCTCCCTCCTCCCTACCTCCTCCCTCCCTCCCTCCCTCCCTTCCTTCCTTCCTTCCTCCTCCTCGCCCTCCTCCTCCTCCTCCTCCTCCTTCTTGCTGTCCTGCCCGGCCGAGAGGTTGACGAGGCCAAGAGGCAGGAGGCCCTGGAGGCAGCCGCGCGCCCCGACTCCTCACACGCATTGTGACGCATGACGGGGCGAGCGGCGGGAGCGAGCATGGGAGCGAGTGCTGCGAAGGACCAGAAACAAGCCGAGGGTACAGCAACGCTGCTGCAAGGGCACCCTCCTGTCCCAGGGCACCTCCTCGCAAGCGCCAGCAGGCGAGTGAAGGAGGAGGACGGGGGTGTTCGCGGTTCGGTCGGTTCGGCCGCGTCGCAGCCGGTTGCGTTCGGTCGGTTCGGTTCGGTCAGTTGTGGTGTCGTTGCCGCGTCGCTGCGCTTCTCTAGGCTGCCTGCGGCCTGTCGAGTTCGGTCGGTTTCGGTTTCGCTGTCGGTTCTTTCGGTTTGCGGTCTTGCTGTCGCCGTGGGCGGCCTCGGGGGGCCAGACATGGCTGCGGACGCAGCAGCGATGCTGCATGGCAGTCTTCCGTCGCAGAAGGCTCTCCTCGTCAGGAGGGAGGAGGGAGAGAGGGAGGGAGGGAAGGAGGAGGGAGGGAGATTTTAAACATCCAGGGCTCGTTCTTTTTTCGTTTTTCTTGACAGGGTACGGCCATGCTGCAGCGCATGTTGGCTCGATCCCAAGCCATTCGTGCGAGAGGCCTGCCAAGCTTTAGGTCGACGCTCAAGCGTTTAGCCTCCAGACGCGCACACTGCAGTGGGGTGCGGCAGGTGTGAAAAACACGTATCAGCATTCTCGTGCGAGCATTGGTGCAGTGTAGTTGCAGGGAGTTGCAATTACAGTGGTCAGTGCAGTAGTCCAGTCAGGAGGGAGGGCGGGAGTGGAGGGAGGGGAGGAGGGTGGAGGGAGGGGGAGAACGGGAGAGGAGAGGGAGGGAGGGAGGGAGAGGGAGGGAGGGAGGAGGGAGGGAGGGGAGGGAGGGAGGGAGGGAGGAGGGAGGGGAGTGGGAGGGAGGGAGGGATGGAGGGAGGGAGGGAGGAGGGATGGAGGGAAGGGAGGAGGGGGAGGAGGAGGAGGGAGGGGAGGGAGTCCCTCCAGGCCTTCCCCCCTCGCTGTGGGGAGCTCTCCCCCACTTGCAATGGCGGGCGCCCCGTGGCCCTGCCGGCTCTCTGGCGAGCCCCATCCTGACGAGAGCTGTCCCTGCGCTCCTCCGGCGAGGAGGGAGGAGGAGGGGGAGGAGGAGGAGGAGGAGGAGGAGAGAGGGGAGGAGGAGGAGGAGGGGGAGGAGGAGGCGAGGAGGGGAGGGAGGAGGAGGAGGAGGAGGAGGAGGAGGAGGAGTGAGGAGAGAGGAGGAGGAGGAGGAGGAGGAGGAGGAGGAGGAGGAGGAGGAGGAGGGGGAGGGGGGGGAGGCGGAGGAGGAGGAGGAGGAGGAGGAGGAGGAGGAGGAGGAGGAGGAGGCGGAGGAGGAGGAGGAGGAGGAGGAGGAGGAGGAGGAGGAAGAGGAGGAGGGAGGAGGAGGAGGAGGAGGGGGAGGGAGGAGGAGGCAGGAGGAGGAGGAGGAGGAGGAGGAGGAGGAGGAGGAGGAGGAGGAGGAGGAGGAGGAGGAGGACGAGGAGGAGGAGGAGGAGGAGGAGAGGAGGAGGAGGAGGAGGAGGAGGAGGAGGAGGGGAGAGGGGAGGGAGAGGGGGAGGGGGAGGTAGGAGGGGAGGGGGAGGGGGAGGGGGAGGGGGAGGGGGAGGAGGAGGAGGAGGGGGGGAGGACGGGGGGAGGAGGGGGGAGGGGGAGGAGGAGGGGGAGGAGGAGGGGGAGGAGGAGGAGGAGGGGGGGTGGAGGAGGAGGAGGTGGAGGAGGAGAGGAGGAGGAGGAGGAGGAGCAACAGGAGCAGGAGCAGGAGGAGGAGGAGGAGGAGGAGGAGGAGGAGGAGGAGGAGGAGGAGGAGGGATACGAAGAGGGAGGATCACGAAGCTCGGGCAGGTGCCCAGCGAGAGCCCCGGTGGGAAAGAAGGAGCGGGGGGATGAGGAGGGCGATCACGAGGAGGGGAGAGGGGCTGCACCTCGCCCAGTCTCCCGCTGTTTTTCCCGGTTTGCCGTCTCAGACCCCTTCCGACCCATCATCATCTCAGACTGCCCTTCCCTGCCGACCGAAGTCAGGCCCCCCCCCTCGACCCCCTCTGGGGAGCATTCCCCATGTTTCCTCAAGCACCCCAAGACAAACACCCTGATCCTAACACCTGACCCGAACATTACTAACCCTACCCTAACACGCTAACCCCCTAACACCCTGACCCCTAACACCCGAACGCCCACTCCTAACACCTTAACCCCGACCCCAACACTAGCACCAGCACGCTAACACATACCGTTCTAAATCTTACACTCTAAACATGACCCTGACACCCAAGCCTTAACACCCTGGCCCTGGCCCTAAGCATCCTAACCCTCACACCATAGCCCTACACCTGATATACTAGCCTCCTGACCCTAACACCTTAACACCCTAACACCCTAACACCCAAGCCCTGACACCCTAAGCCTAACACACCAACATTAACACACTTACCCATAGTAGCCTGATACCCTGATCCTGACATCCAAACACCCTAAGCACCCTAAGCCTAACATCCACACCCTTACCCTAATCTCCCTACCCCCGCCACCCAACCCTGCACACTCTCACCCTAATTCCCTGAAGCCCTAACCCCAAACATCCTAACACCCAATCCCGAATACCCCGACCCCAATCCGACCCCCCCACCCCACCCCAACCCTAAACATCCTAACCTTACTCTTGACCTACACCCTAACACCCGAATGCCCTAACCCTAGAGCCCCAAGCAGCCTAATCCCAACAGTCTGACGCTAAAGCCGAATATCCTAAGCTTAAGACACTAGATCTAATCCGAACACATTAGCGCCCTGACCCAAACCAATTACCCTGACTTGCGGACGCTCTAACCCTAATGCCCCAACCGTGGCACACCAGCTCTACCTAGAACATATCAATACCATGACCCTGATTTTGAATGCTATGAAGCCCCAATCCGAGCAACGTACCCGAACGTCTACTCCTATGACCCTACAGACTTAGCCCCGAGCACCCCAACACCCTAACTCTGACACCCTAGCCCTGACACCGTAACCTTAACCCTTGGCGCACTAAGTCTCTAATCTGATCCTTCCACCAGGCCCCGGTCGGACCCCGACCGGGTCCACACGGGCCGGGGCCAAGCCGCTCTTTGCGATCCCTTGCCAACAATCGGACGTGGTGCACATCGGCTGATTTTCAGGTCATTTTATCGCGATCCGAATCTATTCCAGATTGGTATGGCGCGGAAATTTCCGGAGCTTCGCATCAGTAGACGATCCCTGTGCCACGATCTTAAGCAACAAATGCTATGCGGTGCACATCGGCTCTTCCGAACCCTTGTGATCCCTGTGCCCGCACACGGGTCGTGCCCCTCGGCTGATCTCAACATTGTTTTATCTCACGCCGAACCCTCAGTATCTTTGGCAAACAACACCGTTTGGTGAACACCGGCTGATTTTCACAGCGGCCCAGGATTCAGCATTCTACTCAAAACATGTCGTTCGGTGCACATCTGCAGATTTTAACATCGATCCAGCCGTCACCATCGTATGCACAAGTATACCATCCGGCTCACATCAGCTGATTTAACACCTACCGTCTCCCTGGCTCCGAAGGGTGCCCAGGATTTCGCGGAAGACAGATCAATTCTTTGATAGCGGCTACCTTCTGAATCGATACGTTTCGGGCACCCCTCCCCGACTCTGATTTTGGACCCCTGCGCTCTCCAGGCTGCTCCAGGCGCTCCCAGACGCTCCCAGGCGTTCCCAGACGCTCCAATCACTCCCCAAGCCAAGCGCTCCCAAGCTCGCGGTCGCTACCATCAGCAGCAGCAGCAGCAGCAGCAGCAGCAGCAGCAGCAGCAGCAGCAACTGATTCATCCTCACCTCCAGCTGTGCTCGGAAAGTGCTGAGGATGCAAGGCCGCATTGCCGCGAAACAAGCATAGGTCGATCTTATGGGAAGGGCTTAGGGCGGGAGGGAATGACCCGCGAAAGCACTAGGTGACCTTAAAACCCTAGACTTGATGCGCACGCCCCAGCCCTGAGCACCCCAGCGCTATCACCCTACCCCGCATCCTCACACCCTAACACTTTAACCCCAATGTTCGAATCCTAACTCTAAGTGCCCTAACCCAAAAGCGCCCTAGCCTGAATGGTACCACTCTAACCTTCACGCGCTAGCCCTACCCCTAGCACACTATCGCCCTGAGCCGAATCCTACCACTCTGAAGCTTCAGCCCGGACGCCAACACCCTGACCCTCACACCTTTGCTCCCCAACCCTAAAACCCCAACCCCGAACACCCTACCCTGAACGCCCTACCCATCACACCCTACCTCTAAAATCCTCGCCCTAACCTTAACACCGTAACCCTGACGACCCATAGTATGCGCCGGAGCGCGCGCCGTTCCCACCCCGTGTGCCGCACCCCCCCTCTCCCCTCTCTGGCGCAAGGGGAGAGAAGTGAGCGGTTCCCCGATAATTCTTTGGTGCAAAGTGGGGAATGATGATGCTGGTGATAGTGGTGATGGTGATGGTGGTGATGATGATGATGCTGATGATAATGACGCTGATGATGGCGATGATCATGATTGTGGCGGTGGTGGTGATGACGATGCTGCTGTTGCTGTTGCTGACGATGGTGAGTGTGTTAATGAGGATGGTGGTGATGGCGATGACGCCGGCGACTATGATGGTGATGACGAGTATGAATAATGATGATGAATGCTGATGACGCTGCTCACGATGGTGATAGCGATAATGGGGATGGTGTTTGTGTCGGTGGTGGTGATGGTGATGCTGTTGTTGATGATGATGTTAATGGTGATGGTGGTCATGATGGTTTCGGCAACGATGCTGACCATGATGATGATGCTGATTCTGATGATGCTGATGATGATGATGGTACTGGTGATGAGCATGGTGATGATTAGTGTGAGTATGATGATTCTGCTTACGCGTATACTGGTGCTGGTGATGATGGCGACGACGACGATGGTGCTTATGATGATGCTGCTGCTGATGCTGATGATGATGATGATGCCGCTGCTGATGATGATAGGGATGCTGGTGCTGATGCTGATGCTGATTTGAGGGAGTTTCTGTGGAACTCACGTCATCCTCACCCCCGGCGCGAAGAGCACGAGCCCAGAGCGGCCTCCGGCACCGTTTCCGGACGGATCCGCTGGATCCGCTGGATCCGCTGGATCCGGTGACGAATCCCAAACCGGCGCCCTCGCCTGAGACATCCTCACAAAACGGGCCCCGGGGGGGATGCCCAGAGGAGCCCAGAGCGGCCTCCGGCACCGTTTCCGGACGGATCCGCTGGATCCGCTGGATCCGGTGACGAATCCCAAACCGGCGCCCTCGCCTGAGACATCCTCACAAAACGGGCCCCGGGGGGGATGCCCAGAGGAGCCCAGAGCGGCCTCCGGCACCGTTTCCGGACGGATCCGCTGGATCCGCTGGATCCGCTGTCCGGTGACGAATCCCAAACCGGCGCCCTCGCCTGAGACATCCTCACAAAACGGGCCCCGGGGGGGATGCCCAGAGGAGCCCAGAGCGGCCTCCGGCACCGTTTCCGGACGGATCCGCTGGATCCGCTGGATCCGGTGACGAATCCCAAACCGGCGCCCTCGCCTGAGACATCCTCACAAAACGGGCCCCGGGGGGGATGCCCAGAGGAGCCCAGAGCGGCCTCCGGCACCGTTTCCGGACGGATCCGCGGATCCGCTGGATCCGGTGACGAATCCCAAACCGGCGCCCTCGCCTGAGACATCCTCACAAAACGGGCCCCGGGGGGGATGCCCAGAGGAGCCCAGAGCGGCCTCCGGCACCGTTTCCGGACGGATCCGCTGGATCCGCTGGATCCGGTGACGAATCCCAAACCGGCGCCCTCGCCTGAGACATCCTCACAAAACGGGCCCCGGGGGGGATGCCCAGAGGAGCCCAGAGCGGCCTCCGGCACCGTTTCCGGACGGATCCGCTGGATCCGCTGGATCCGGTGACGAATCCCAAACCGGCGCCCTCGCCTGAGACATCCTCACAAAACGGGCCCCGGGGGGGATGCCCAGAGGAGCCCAGAGCGGCCTCCGGCACCGTTTCCGGACGGATCCGCTGGATCCGCTGGATCCGGTGACGAATCCCAAACCGGCGCCCTCGCCTGAGACATCCTCACAAAACGGGCCCCGGGGGGGATGCCCAGAGGAGCCCAGAGCGGCCTCCGGCACCGTTTCCGGACGGATCCGCTGGATCCGCTGGATCCGGTGACGAATCCCAAACCGGCGCCCTCGCCTGAGACATCCTCACAAAACGGGCCCCGGGGGGGATGCCCAGAGGAGCCCAGAGCGGCCTCCGGCACCGTTTCCGGACGGATCCGCTGGATCCGCTGGATCCGCTGGATCCGGTGACGAATCCCAAACCGGCGCCCTCGCCTGAGACATCCTCACAAAACGGGCCCTGGGGGGGATGCCCAGAGGAGCCCAGAGCGGCCTCCGGCACCGTTTCCGGACGGACGACCTGACTGCATAACACGCCTGGATATGCCGACGGGGGCGAAGGAGGAGGAGGAGGAGGAGGAGGAGGAGGAGGAGGAGGAGGAGGAGGAGGAGGAGGAGGAGGGAGGAGGAGGAGGAGGAGGAGGAGGGGGAGGGGGCAGGCGAGGGAGCCCCGGCCCTGGGGGAGGGGCCCTGAGGGAGCCCTGATGGGCTTCCGGCACCATGGAGAGGTCCTGTGGGGCGGCCGCCCCTTCTTCTCTCGGTCGTTTCCCTCTCGCCCAGAAGCGCGCGCCCCTTCTTCTATATATATATATATATATACAGAAACTCCCGATCAACCGCAGAGCGGCGGATGTTACTGATGATGCTGATGATGATAATGGCGATTTTGCTGATCATGATGGCGCCAGCGACGGCCACGACGCTGATGATCAAGTGGTTGATGTTTGCATTCGCATTTCGGGCAGTGGTCAGTAGAATGACGCTGCCGCGGATGGTGATGATGCTGCTGCTGATGATCATGATGATGATGGTGCTGCTCATGGTGATGATGATGATGATGATGATGCTGAGGATGATGATGAGGATTATGATGATGAGGATGATGATGATGATGATGATGATGCTGATGATGATGATGACGGTGGTAGTGGTGGTGATGGTGGTGGTGGTGATGATGATGGTGGTGGTTGTGGTGATGATGATGATGCTGATGATGATGACGATGATGATGACGACGACGACGATGATGATGATGATGATGATGATGATGATGATGATGATGATGATGATGATGATGATGATGATGATGATGAGGATCCACGCGTCTAAAGACGTCAGGAGCTCCTAGCTCGTACTGTCCCTCGGACCGACGCGTTTCCCTCTGGCCCTGCGGCGGCAACGCTCGGTCACGTGCGCCTCAGCGCACCCTCGCAGATTCACCTGAGTGCCAAGAGGCCGCCCACCGCCCCAGCCGAAGCAAGCGGTGGTACGGCATCCGAGCAGTCACGGCGACTCAGCCCGCTACAGCAGCACACACGCGCCAAAGCAGAGCAACACAGTCCCCATGGCACCTGGCCGCCCACAGGACAACCTTGCTCTGCGATGGCGTTCGGAGGCGATCCAGAGAGTCGGTAGCAAGCCACCTACCCCCTCGGTTCGGCCTCCGCCCTGGCGCGAGAACAGTGCACAGGACAGGCGGGCTGGTACGCAGCAAGGCTGCAGAACGCAAGCGCCACTTGACGTGCCAAACGGCACGGACAGAGCAGCGCAGCGAGCCCAGGAGGGGCAGGAGTGAGTGAACCCTGACGTGTGCCGAGCCCCGAGGGGTACGGCCTACGCTACGGGGTCCCTCTCCCCTCGAAGCTCGCAAGCTCGTCGCAGGCATTCGTGATCCTCGGACCCGCCTGGCGCCACGAGCACACGGCACCGCGCTCGGCAGACCGATGGGTCCCGAGCCGCAGGGTGCCGCAACTACATTAAGGCAGATGCCGCGCGAGCGCGGCAGAAGAAATGTGAGAAAGTTGTCGGGACAGATCGCGCCCGTCAGCGCCTGCCGCGCGCCTCGCGGGCTGCGCGCAGCTTGGCGCCCAAGACGGCGCGAACCCCAGCCAGCAGCCCGTTGTATCTGGCCCTCAGCGCCACGAGCCCGCCCGCTCCGAAGGGAAATGCTGCTGCTCCTCGGGCTGCTCGGAGCCGCGCTGCTGGGGGACGGCGGACTGCTGCTCGGAGACCGCCTGGGTGTCCACGCGCATCGGCGTCTCGGCGAGAGCGGGCTCCGATGCAGCCTTGTCCTGGGCCTCCGACTCCTGCTCCTGGACACGCTGGAAGTACGCCCACGTGCACTCCTCCTCGAAGTGCACCTCCCTCGTGGGACCCGCAGAGACGATCCCGACCTTCTCTTGGAGGTCCTGCTGTGCAACACCTGGCTGCATGCGCCTGTCGTGCTTGACAGCGTACTCCGACGGGTCGCTGCCAAGAGGCTCATCATCTGCAGCCTCATCATCATCGGCCGAGTCCCTCTCGCACTCCACCCCCTTCACCGCCGTGGTCGGCGGGCAGGCGCTGGTTGCCTTCGGGCCGCCATCCCGCCCGAGCTCCTCGAGCCTCCACTGCCACCACTGCGCGCCAGAGGCGAGGGGTGGAGGAACCGCCTCAGGCGCCGACCGCACACGATCCGCCAGGACCAAGGCAGTGCCGCGGGTCGCGGCCCTCCCCCGCCTCGCAGCCGTTCTCCACGCTGTGCACGTGGCGGGCTCGGCTGCCTCCGTCGCCTTGAGTGCCCGTGCGCTCGCCGGTTCGGCGGCCGACGCCGTCGGTCCTTCCCTCGTGGGCCGACGGCCGCGCCTCCGCCGCCGCCGAACCGACTCTGGTTTGGCGGGGCTCGACGCCGCGCCAACGCCAGCGCCCAGGTTCGCGTCCGTGCACTCCTCGTACTCGCCCTCGTCCTGCACTCCGCTCGGCTCGTCGTGCTGGGTGCCAAGGGGCGCCTGCACCTCGCCCGAGCCGAGACCGTCCTCGCCCGTGCAGGCGTCGCCGAGGGTGTCGTCGTCGACGTGCCTGGAATCATCGTCCTGCGCTCCGTCGCCAGCGCACTCGCCGAGCTCGGGCTTGGACTCGAACCTGACCTCATTGGGCCCGCGATCGCTGTCGTAGCCCTCGAGCTCGTCGTCGCCGACGCCGTACTCGATCTCGTACTGGTTGTGCAGATGCACGTGCTGCTGCTCGTCCACGTGCTGCTGGTGCCCGTCATCGTCGTTCTTCGCATCGCCGTTGTAGCCGCACTCGTCTGTGGGCGGCGCCATGTTGCGGCGCCTCGCCTCCAGGCTGGGTCGCCATCCCGCCTCAGGGGGAGGACGGCTTAGAGCCCCCAGATCCTTTGGGGCGAGGGCGCCAGACCGCCCACGGCGCTGGCTGGCCTGCGGCCGCTCGAGCGCGGCCTCGAGGACCTCGGCGCCTTCACCGAGGAAGGCGTGGGCCCCGAGGTTCCGCGTCGCCCGCTCGGCGCCCGAAGCCCTCTCGCCGCGGATCAGGCGCGCCAGGGCTGGCCTGATGGTCCGAAGCCGCAGAGCGAGCTCGGCGTCCTCCTCATCGCCAGCTCCATCTGCAGCCCAGCCCCCGATCAGCTCAGCTCCGACGCGCGCCGCGGCGGCCACGGCGACCGCGATGCCGTGCCTCGCAGCGCCCCGGCTGCCGCGCCTTCGGCTGCCGCTCGAACCAGCGGCGCCAGGGCGGCAGCAGCGTCCAGCGCCGCGACTGCCATGAATGCCCGAACAGCGCGGGGCTCGAATGGGCCAACTGAGGAGGAAATAGCCCGAACAGCGCAAAGCTCGAACGGGGAAACCGCTGCCACACTGGCGTGGCTCCTTGAGCCAAACTGGCTACGGATGATGATGATGATGATGATGATGATGATGATGATGATGATGATGATGATGATGATGATGATGATGATGATGATGATGATGATGATGATGATGATGATGATGATGATGATGATGATGATGATGATGATGATGATGATGATGATGATGATGATGATGATGATGATGATGCTGCTGATGATGATGATGATGATGATGATGATGATGCTGCTGATGATGATGATGATGATGATGATGATGATGATGTGATGCGATGATGGTGATGCTGCTGATGATGATGATGATGATGATGATGATGATGATGATGATGAGATGATGATGATGATGATGATGCTGATGATGATGATGATGATGATGATGATGATGATGATGATGATGATGATGATGATGATGATGATGATGATGATGATGATGATGATGATGATGATGATGATGATGATGATGATGATGATGATGATGATGATGATGATGATGCTGATGATGATGATGATGATGATGATGATGATGATGATGATGATGATGATGATGATGATGATGATGATGATGATGATGATGATGATGATGATGATGATGATGATGATGATGATGACGAGGACGAGGACGAGGACGAGGATGATGATGAGGATACAATCTATAATAACGATGAGGTGTTGGAGGAGGAGGAGGAGGAAGACGAGGAGGAGGAGGAAGAGGAGGAGGAGGAGGAGGAGGAGGCGGACAAGGAGGATGATGATGAGGAGGAGGAGGAAAAGGATGAGAATGAGGACGAGGACGAGGAAGAGGAGGCGGAGGAGGAGGATGAAGGAAACGGATGAGGATGATGAGGAGGAGCAGTAGGAGAGAGGAGGAGAGAGGAGGAGAGGAGGAGAGAGGAGTAGGGCGAGGGGGGGGAGGGAACGGGGCGAGCAGCGGATGGGTTGAGAAACGGCCGAGGAGGAGCGGAGCGTGACGCGGCGAGGAGGACGGGGCGTGGAGCGGACGGGGGGGAGGGAAAGATGGATGGTGAGCGAGGAGGTGGATGCGTGAATTGACAGGCAATGGTTTGCGATTGTCAGGCATGGCAGGGTGGGGCGCATGTTTCTTTCAAAAGCATCGGGGGCATTTTGAAGCTGAGAGAAAGACCTGGCATGATGTCGCGTGTTCCCTCTGGGAGCAGAGTCCACGTCGAACCAGTCAGCGGTACAACTTTGAGCCCTTCCCGCCGCAGAGGCAGGGCGGAACACGGGCTGTGGTAACCTGACGTGCTTCCCGAAAGAGGCCGGTCGGGATGCGGCAGAGCTGGAGCTTTCGAAAGGCGCAGCGCCGTCGACCTGCTCCGTGCGTGTACATGTCGGACCGAGCGTCAAGCATGCCCTGCTTTCAACACCCACCTGGCCCGCCCAGTCGAAAAAAGTGGCCGGGGGTGGTCCGCGCCGGCGTTCGCGAAAGCTTCAGGCGCAGAGCTATCTGCTGGGAATTACGCCTCAGAGTTGCGTGAGCCGCAGCTTGGAGCTACCCGCTCGGACCCACATGATCCGACAATCGAGCCTCCAGGCTCCGAGCCACCCGCCGGAGCTGCCTGCCCGATGCTGTCAGCACACAGCCATTCATGCGAGGCCTCAGGAGGAGGAGGAGGAGGGGGAGGAGGAGGAGGAGAAGGAGGAGGAAGAGGAGGAGGAGGAGGAGGAGGAGGAGGAGGAGGCCGTGGTGTGTTCCCCGCCTCCCGGTCGCTGGGCCCTGCCAGCGGTTCGTGCGGTGCGGCATGGCTGGGCCTTGGGTCTGGGGCGGAGTATAGTGCGTGCCCGGAGGCCCCGTGCCGAAACGGGGGCATCGCTCGCAGCACGGTCGGCCAGGCGCGCCATCCTCCACCCCAAGCGGGAGGGCAGCCGACACTGCACTCGCCGCGCACTTCTGACCACACGAGGAATAAGCGTCAGGGGGCCCAGCGATGAGGCATCGGCAGGAAAATACACGGGATGGAGAGAAGGAGCTGGGGAAGGGGGAATGGGATAAGGATATTCTGCAAATGGTAATCTAGGAAAACAGTGAGCCACAATAGTATTCTGGGGCGTTCGCAGCATATGCAACCCTGCTCTCTCGTTCTTCTTCCTTCCTACCTCCTTCCTCTCCCTGGCCCCTTCCTGGTCCCTCCCTCCCTGATCCCTCTCTTCCCTTCCTCCTCGTGCCCGCGCTGCACGCTGTCCCGCGAGGCCTTGAAAAAGAAGCAGGCGGGCCGCTCTTCGTGCTCCGCCTCCCGCGCTCCCCCCCCGCCCTCCGTGCTCGACGGGTCTGCTCGCCCTGTCGTTCGGCGCCACGGCCTTCCCTTCCTCCTCCTCCCCCCTTCCTTCGGGGGCGGAAAAGAGGGGGGTGATGACTAGGGGGGGTGGATATCATGGCGTTGGCCATGATATTTCCCCAGATTTCATGGCGCCTCTTCTTATTTCTTTACGTCCCTGGCCCCCCGCTGGCCCGCGCACGTGCCGCCGGTCATGATTTGCACCCCCCCCTCTTGGACACCCCCCTCTTGGCCGCTCCCGATTCCTCGCCCTCCCCCTCTCGAGGGCGACATGAGTACCATCGAGGGCCCCCTTTGGCTCCGCCGGGCCACGGGCAGCGATACGCGTGCGCTGGCGCCGCGCCACGCCGTGGATACCCGCGGCGCCCAGATTCCCGAGCGTCTCCGTGTGGCCGCTCTGTGCCTCCGCCGCTCTCGGGATCGCTCCCACGGGCCCCAGCCCCCCCGCAGCAGCAGGAGGGCTGGGGCCTGGGGGAGGAGGAGGAGGAGGAGGAGGAGGAGGAGGAGGAGGAGGAGGAGGAGGAGGAGGAGGAGGAGGAGGAGGAGGAGGAAGCAACACAACAACAACATGTTTAGAGGCAACTCTTGTCAACCCTACGCGCCCCGCGCCCGCCACGCCCCGCTTGGCACCGCCCCGCGCGCTCGCGTTCTCCAGTGCTGCGGGATAAAGAGAGTGGTCCAGGCAATTTCAGCGTCGCGGGGGGGGGGGGGGGCTGGACAGACCTCCGTTTTCGGTTCGCGGGAGGGCGTCGCGGCCGTCATTTTTGCGGGTCCAGGTCCATCGGTTTCGGTCCCAGGCCGTTTTCACTAAGGGGAGGTCTACTAACGGGAGGTTTGTCCAGCGCCGAGGGGGGGGGGGGCGGGACGCGATCTCGGGCCCCGGGGGCCGCCAGAAGACGACCCGCAGGCGAAGACCAGGCCTCGGGGCCCGGGTCGAGAGCCCCGGGGGCCCGCGCCGCGCAGCGGCCGCGGCGCCGGACACGCTCACGGCCTCCGCTAATTGGGCTGCGCTCCGGCCTCCCGAGAAGCTCTCTCTGGGCCTCCCCTGCAGCCGCAGCGGGCTGTGCGCAGGGCCGCAGGGACTCCGAGAGGCCTCGCCGCCTGCTGGGACGGCCCGCCCCCCTTGCACTTGCCCTCTCGTCGTCGCGTCGCCGGCCCGCCTCTTCTCCCCCGTGTCCCCAGCTCCGCCGATATCTCTCCAGCCCGAGCGTCTTCCTGGCCTCCCCCTGCCGCCTGCCGCCCTCCCTCCCTCGCCTCCCGCTCTCGTCGGCGGAGGCCCCGTGTCTCCGTGCCTCCCCGTTTCCCTCCGCACCTCCGCCTCTTTGCCCCCGCGTCAGTGAACCTGCTGGGCTCTCTGTGCGTCTTCCTCTTCTTCTTCTGTTATACATCCTTCTTTTTTTTCTTATTTCCTTCTTCATGATCATTATTATTCTTTTGAATATTATTATTTAATCACTACTCGTATGACAGTTAGTATTAAGTATTATTATTACTCGTATCATGAGTATCATTATTACTATTATATCCAGTTGTGGTTTTATCAGTATTATTCGTAGTATTTTGATTAGTACTGTTATTATTGTGCGTATTTTTACTAGAATTCGTATGCTTATCATTCTCATTCTTCGTGTATTCGCATTCGTCTTCCCCTTTCTTCGTTCTCTCCCTCTCACTTGTATCTGCTCGTTTTGTATGCAGGTGTATGTGTATGTGCCGGTCTTCGGCGTCGAGTTTCAGTGCGCACGTTCCTCCGCTGTCTGAGCCTCGACGAAGCTGTCCGGGTTCAGACCCAGGTGCCTTCCGCCCCGCGCACGCGGCCGTGGCCGCCCTGCCCAGCGCGGCGCTTCCTCCACCCTCTCTCGGCGCTGGGCTGGGGAGTTCGAGTTTCAGCCCTCGACGTGTGCGGGTGGCCCAGGCTCCCCAAGGGGGAGGGCCGGCGACAGGGCCCCGCGAGAGAGGCCCTGTTCGATCCTGCCAGTCCTGCCAGCCGCCTCCTACAGTAAGGCGAGAAGGATGTGGGGGAGGAGGTCGCCCTGCGGGGGGCCGAGGACTCGACCCGGGCGGGCCCGGGGGGTACGGTTGTCCCCGAGCCCCCCCCCCCCAAGGCCAGGCCACAGGGCAGAGGCAGGGGCGGCAGCAAAGGCAAGAGCAAACATTGCAGCAGGATGGGCCCGTTCAAGAAGGGATCCCCGCGGTGGTGGCTTTAGCGCAGGCAGGCTGCCAAGGCGCAGAGGGAGGGGGCGCTTAGCCAGGGGTCGTGCGAAGCCAACTGAGCCTCTGGGCTGCGAGCGATCAGGTGCCAAGCATCCACTGGCAGCACCCTGGCACTTGCGCTCGTGGCTGAGGGAAGAGGCCAGTCGCCTCCCCTGCCTTCGTCTTGGTTGCATGGATCCCTCCCTCAGACGAAGTTGCTCTTGGTCCATTCCTAGGTCCGGACACGCCCCGCAGGATAGGCCAACCCCAGGCCTACCAATAGGGCCTACCCTTAGGGGCTACCCCTGGGCCTACCTTTAGTGCTTACCATTAGGGCTTGCCCCTAGGCCTACCCTCGGCCTCTATGCTTACCCTAGGCCCAACCCTAGGGCCTACCCTAGGCCTACCCTAAGCCTACCCCTAGGGCCTACCCTCAGGCCTACCCCTAGGCCTACCCTTGGTGCCTACCCTGAGGCCTACCCCTAGGCCTATCCTTAGGGCCTACCCCTAGCCCTACCCTAGTCCTACCCCTGGGGTTACCCCTAGGCCTACCTTAGGCCTACCCCTCAGGCCTAACCCTAGGCCTACCCTTTGAGCCTCTCCCTAGCGTTGCGGCACTCGCGTGCCAGCCGGACGACGCAGCATACTTGGTTCCATACTTTCATGTCCCGTCGCCCGACCCGACCCCCCTGTGAGGGCCCGGCCCGCCCGACCAGGCCTGGCCGTTGGGACTCTCGCCAGCCAGCCGGACGATGCAGCGTGTTCTACTCCACATTTCAATGCCCCGCCCGCCCGACTCGGCCCGCCCGTAAGGTTGGCTCCCTCTATTCGCCTCGAGGGGAAGCTGGACCCGCGCGGACCCGCTGCGACGGGGGCCTGGACCCGCCCTGGGGGGGCCCGACCCGCCCTGGGGGGGGGCCCTGGGGGGGCCGGGCGGGGCACCGGGGAGGCCTGGCGGGCCCTGGGCGGCCCGGGTGGGTCCCGGGGGGCTCGGGGCCCCGGAGGGTTTTGGGGGGCCCGAGGGAGAGATCCCCGAGTCGCCGAAAGATCGCCTCAAGGCGCGCAAGATGGCCCCAAGACGGCCCCAGAGGCCCCCAAGACGGCCCACGAAGCCTTGAAGATGCCTCCCAAGAAGGCCCCAAGAAGCCAAAGTCACTGAACTTCCTCAGGCTTTAGAAGGTTTTTGGCATTCTCGCCGCCCTGGGAAGCTCCAGCGGGCCCTGGAGAGGCCAGGGGGGCCCCGGGGAAGCTTTGGGTGAGGAAGAGAGGATGTGGCGGACAAGCTATCAGGAGGAGGAGGAGGGGGAGGGAAGGGAGGGAGGAGAGAGGATGAGGAGGGGGAGGTAGGAGCGGGAGGGAGGAGGAGGGGGAGGGAGGAGAGAGAGGAGGGAAGGGAGGGGGAGGGGGAGGGAGAAGAGAGAGGAGGAACACAGGATTACGGGTATATTAATAGGATTAAGGATAAGCATGATGTTGTATGTTGCGGATGATCACGAGGAGGATAACCAGGATGAGGATGAGGATACAGTTGACGGCGCCAGAACACGCCCCATTCAACTTTTGGTGAACCGTACCTTTTTAGGTGAGGACC
>CAUYUJ010000525.1:116284-121713 GCA_963575745.1 Prorocentrum cordatum
GCGAAACATTTCTTGTAATCACGCGCGCCAGGGGGTCGTCGTGGGCGCCGCCGAAGGGATTGTGTACCCCTGTGCACGGCAGCCTCAAACCGATGGGTTTTCGTAAATATGTTGGTAGAGGGTTCAAATACATCCGAGGCGGAGCTTTTTCTCCTTTCAGGCTGATTACTGACGTGCCACAGTCGTCGTCGTCGTCGCCGTCGTCGTCGTCGTCGTCGTCGTTGTCGTCGACGCCGTCGATTACAGCGGGCGTGCGCAGCACATCTGCCCACCCCCCCTGGAGCATCCGCAGTGCGCCGTCATCCGTCGTCGCCGTCGCAGTCGGCGTCGTCCTCGTCGTCCTCGTCGTCGTCGTCGTCGTCGTCGTCGTCGTCGTCGTCGTCGTCGTCGTCGTCGCCGTAGGACATATTGTAGTGGAGGGGGTGGGTAAACGCCTGTCGTCCTCTCGCCGGCGGCCGGGCGTCGGCGGTAATCACCGGCGGCGCCGCCGCGTGTTTCCATTTGGTGGGCCAGGGCCAGAATTTGGCACCGTCGTGGTTCCGACGCCAAACGAGGAGGGGAGGAAGGAGAAGGAGGCTGACAAGGAAATGCATGACAAAACCGTTGTTCACTCAATGGCAACCAGGTTCCACCAAACTTTTGGCGTAGGTGGTTTAGCGAGTTAGTTGTGTGAGCCTCTTTTCCTCGGGGAGAATACCTCTCCCCTAACCCTTCTCCCTGGGTCTAGAAGAGGCTTTCCGCGGGTCGTTGGAGGGTCACGGCCCCGACAGGGCTCTAGCTTACCCCAGATGGCCTCCAAGATCGTACACACTATCCCGATATTGATCCAGATCGTTCCCAATATGCCTGTCATAAATTCCAAGACCGCCCCAACGCGGTTCCAAGTGTCCAAGGGGCCTCCCAAGGGCCCCCTGGAAAGGCCATCGTCGTTCAACCACTTCAGGGCAGTCGCTGTTTCATTATACTGTCGCATTTTCGCGTCCGACTGGCTCTCGAGGCTTCGAGATGGTTCCAGGATGGCCCACACGAGCCCCAACAGGGGCCCAATGGCGGCCCCGAAAGCGCCCGGGAGCGCTACACGAGCGCCCCAGCCTGGCCCAAGAGGCCATGCCTCTGCGTCCGAGGGAGGGCGTGCTCGGTCCACTCCACCGGTTTGACTGATCGCCTCCAAGATAACCCCAAGAGGCCCTGTCGAGGCCACCAGAGGGCCCCAAGAGAGGTCAAGAGGGCCCCAAGAGGCCCAAGTGGACCCACAAGGCTGCCAGACTGGTCCCGGTAGCCAAATGCCTCGTCACCTAAGTAGCGACGCGCGTGAATGGATTAACGAGATTCCCAGTGTCCCTATCTACTATCTAGCGAAACCACAGCCAGGGGAACGGGCTTGGGATAATCAGCGGGGAAAGAAGACCCTGTTGAGCTTTACTCTAGTCCGACTTTGTGAAATGATTCAGGAGGTGAAATGACTCAGGAGGTGTAGAATACCACTACTCTTAATGTCATTTTACGGATTCCGTTAGACTGAGAATTGCACCACAGCGAGTTTTGGATCTAAGGTTGTTTCTTTTGATGGCTGATCTGTGCGAAAGACATAGTCAGATGGGGAGTTTGGCTGGGGCGGCACATCTGTTGAATGATAACGCAGGTGTCCTAAGGTGAGCTCAATGAGACCAGAAATCTCATGTGGACCAAAAGGGGAAAGCTTGCTTGATTTTGATTTTCAGTACGAATATCAACGGTGAGAACATGGCCTATCGATCCTTTTAGGTCTGAGAAATGTTCAACTAGAGGTGTCAGAAAAGTTACCACAGGGATAACTGGCTTGTGGCAGCCAAGTGTTCATAGCGACGTTGCTTTTTGATCCTTCGATGTCGGCTCTTGCTATAATTGAGACGCAGAAGTCCCAAAGTGTCGGATTGTTCACCCGTCAATAGGGAACGTGAGCTGGGTTTAGACCGTCGTGAGACAGGTTAGTTTTACCCTACTGATGAACTTGATACTGCGACAGTAATCGAAGTCAGTACGAGAGGAACACTTCGTTCAGATACTTGGTAAATGCGGCTAGCTGAAAAGCTACTACCGCGAAGCTACCATCTGTTGGATTACAACTGAACGCCTCGAAGTCGGAATCCATGCTGGCTAAGCAGTATTGTCCACCCTTTCCATTGTTTCATGACAAGCATTTGGTCTCGGCCCTGTTGCATGCGAACACTATTACCGTGAAAGGTTTTGGAAGCGATACATCTTTTGCAGACGACTTAACCGAATCCAGGTATTGTAAGTGCTGAGAGTAGCCTTTGTGCTACGATCTACTGAGGTTCATCCAGTGCTTTTCTGATTTGTTCCATTTCGCACGTCACCTCTCAACCAAGCCTTGACGCACAGGCACCACCAGGTGATGCACTGAATCTTAAACGCGAAACCCTATCCCATAAACCCTAAACCCTGATACCTAATCCGTAACCCTAACCCCAGACCCGAAACCCTAAACTAATCCATAACCATAAACTCTAAACCCGAACCTGACACCTTAAACCTGAAACCCTTAATCCTAAACCTTTGCCTCACACCTTAAACCCTAACCCCCAAATTATAAACCTTACCTGAAGCCCAAATCCCTGAACTCAAAACTATAACAGCCGCGGGCACCTCCCGAGTGCCTTTCCTGGGCTGCCCGCAAGCACCGCCCGAGTGCCTTTCCCAGGCGCCCGCAGGCACCTCCCAGGTGCCTTTCCTGGGCTGCCCGCAGGCACCTCCCGAGTGCCCTTCCCAGGCGCCCGCAGGCACCTCCCGAGTGCCTTTCCTGGGCTGCCCGCAGGTGCCTCCCGAGTGCCTTTCCTGGGCTGCCCGTGCCTTTCCTGGGCGGCCCGCAGGCACCTCTGAAGTGCCTTTCCTGCGCTGCCCGCAGGCACCTCCCAAGTGCCTTTCCTGGGCTGCCCGCATGCACCGCCCAAGTGCCTTTCCTAGGCTGCCCGCAGGCACCTCCCAAGTTCTTTTCCTGGGCTGCCCGCAGACACCTTCAAAGTGCCTTGCATGGGATGCTGCATGGGCTGCCCACAGGCACCTCCCAAGTGCTTTTCCTGGAGTGCCGGCCCCCGCTGGGGCCCGACAAAAATATTTGTGTTTGCGTGCCGGCGCATTTTCTTTTGCGGAGTTGGGCGCCCTGGTGCGGAAGGGCGAACGACCCCTGCAGCGGAGCACCTTGGCAACGCGGTCGCCGCCGCAAAACCTGCCCCTTCAACGCTGGCGCCGCGCAAAGGCGGCGCCGAACAGCGCCGCGCGCGGTCGCCCGCGCCGAAGGCACTTTGGAAGTGCCTTCGGGGCGGCACAGGGGCGACAAACAAATGTCGGCGTTTGCGTGCCAGGGCATTTTCTTTTGCGGAGTTGGGCGCCCTGGCGCGGACGGCCGAGCGACCTACATATGAATACTACTACTAATAAAATCAGTGACCATATAATATAATGCGGCTACGAATGCTAGTATTATGACGATTACTACTACCACTATTACTACTACTACTACTATTATTACTACTACTGCTACTACTACTACTACTACTACTACTACCACTACTACTACTACTACTACTACTACTACTACTACTACTACTACTACTACTACTACTACTACTACTACTACTACTACTACTACTACTACTCTACTACTACTACTACTACTACTACTACTACTACTACTACTACTACTACTACTACTACTACTACTACTACTACTACTACTACTACTACTACTACTACTACTACTACTACTACTACTACTACTACTACTACTGCTGCTGCTGATGATGCTGCTGCTGCTGCTGCTACTACTACTACTACTAACTACTTACTACTACTCTACTACTACTACTACTACTACTACTACTACTACTACTACTACTACTACTACTACTACTACTACTACTACTACTTACTGAGACTACTACTACTACTACTACTACTACTACTACTACTAACTACTACTACGACTACTACTAAATTTTTATTATTACTACTACTACGACTACTACTCCTACTACTCTACTACTACTACTACTACTACTACTACTACTACTACAAACTACTACTACTACTACTACTACTACTACTACTACTTACTACTACTACTACTACTACGACTACTACTACTACTACTACTACTACTACTACTACTACTACTACTACTACTACTACTACTACTACTACTACTACTACTACTACTACTACTACTACTACTACTACTACTACTACTACTACTACTACTACTACTACTACTACTACTACTACTACTACTACTACTACTACTACTACTACTACTACTACTACTACTACACACTACTAATACTACTACCATTCAAACGGATACAACTAATTTTAGTAATGCCGCGAAAACGAATCTTGTAACTAATAACGAGTTACAAGTACAGTACGAACAATGACCAGGAGACAAGTCAGAAGAGAAGGAGAAGGAAGAGGAAGAGGAGGAAGAGGAAACCGAGGAGGAATTGGGGCAGGGGGCGGAGGCGGAGGAGGAGGAAGAGGAAAAGGCGGCAGAGGGTGAAGGGGAGGAGGAGGCGGAGTCGGAATAAAATGCGGAAAATGCTGATGATGAAGCTGCTGATGATGGGGAGGAGGAGGAGGAGGAGGAGGAGGAGGAGGAGGAGGAGGAGGAGGAGGAGGAGGAGGAGGAGGAGGAGGAAGGAGGAAGAGGAGGAGGGCGAGGCGGAGGAGGAGGAAGAGAAGGAGCAGATGAAGGAGGAGGAGGAGGAGGAGGAGGAGGAGGAGGAGGAGAAAGACCAGTGTTAACCCAAGGCGCACCAACGATGTTGCAATACACCCTACCAAATTTCCTCATTAGGCCCAGTAGGTAATTCTGCCTTTGCGGGAATGCTCTATTGAAAGACAGCCGTTTGAGAATCCCCACTCGTGCCAGCATTCCATTCCTGGGGCTTCAGCGTCGCGAGTCACCGCGACTGTTGCGTCTGGACAATCCTAGACCGTGCCAGGGCACCATTCCTGGGACTTCAACACCGCGAATCAACGTGACTGTCGCTAAGTCCGGCCAGGATCTCATTCCTGGATCTTCGACCATGCGACTCCTTGAAACTGATGTAAACTTTTAACACGAATCTGCGCGGCGCTGAGGCGAAAGCCACACGCTGGAGCAGAACTGGCCTTCATCCTTGCAACTGCTGCATCTTTTTTAGACGACTGTGCGTTGCGCTAAGGCGGGGGCCGCATGCTGCAGCTTCGGGGTCATACACGGATGACTCAGGCGAACCGCTAGGCCCACCCTACCAGCACATCGGGGGGCGCGACAGGGAATCTTTGTCATTACGAAAATGATGGGGGAGGAGGAGGCGGAACAGGAGGATGCGGAAGAGGAGGAGGAGGAGGAGGAGGAGGAGGAGGAGGAGGAGGAGGAGGAGGAGGAG
>CAUYUJ010000525.1:121813-133937 GCA_963575745.1 Prorocentrum cordatum
AGGAGGAGGAGGAGGAGGAGGAGGAGCGAGGAAGAGGAGCGGGGGACCAGCGGGTGCAGCGGGCCCCTCCCGGTCGCCTCCCTCCCGCGGCGGGGGCGCCGGGGCGCCCAGCGCCCTGCGAGCAGCCCGCTGGCTGGCTGCCACGCGGTCCGGCCCAGGCACCTCGGCACCGCCCACCAAACCACCCCAACCCAACCCGAAGGCTCAGATTTACCCTCGATTTCCAGGGGGGGGGGGTCGGGGAACATGGTAAAAACACATGGAACCCGCACCCCCCCCCAACCCGAAATTCGATTCTAATTCGGGTCTTCGGGTTGGGTTGGGGTGGTCTGATAGGTAGGCACCTCGGCACGACCGAAAGGAAGCGGAGAGCCAGAGGAGGAGCGGCCGAGGCAACAGTGGCTGGCCTTCGGAGGGGGGTTCCTCGTCGCCACGGCTCAGCGCAGCTCGGAGAACTTGTGCGTTTGGTCCCTGGGAGGGGTCTGCGGACCGATTTTGACCTGCCGTTGTCTCAATTCGCCCACCTCTGAGAACAAATGGGGACCAAGACCGACAGCAGCTCCTGTCCGTTTTGAACAGGGATCGCTGTCGGCGTTGCCGCGGACGTTGTCCGTTTGAGACCAAGAGTCGCCTGCCCAACACAGCGGCCGCTGTCGGACTTGGACAACTTGCTGTCTGGCAATGCTGGATTTTTGTTCCATACCCATTCCAGGCGCGGCAAACATCGGGGGGCACGTGCATGTTCTATGTTTTGTTTATGCTTTCGGGGTTTATCGGGGGTTTCTGGGACCTGCAATGGTTTCCATCAGCTGCGCTTCGTCGAGGGCGTTCCGGGGATGTCGGACTCGTCCAGAACGGCCGCTTGAGGCCGGAGGTGTTACCCTGAGGCCATTCGGAGGGGATTCGGGGCGCAGGCGAGGGGGGTCAGCGCTAACGGGGACGAGCTTATCTCCTCGAGTCCCCTCTGGCTCACCCGAGAGCCTCGTGGAGCTGGTCCCCCTCCCCTCCCTCCGCGTACACAGGTGTGGGAGCTGCTTCACGAACAGCCCAGGTTCGCAACGTTCAGGAGGGACAAAAAAACACACAGACACAATTAATCGTCGATCCCCAAGACAATATGGGAAAATATGGAAAGTGGGGGGGAAGACGAAAACCCAGATAATATGGACAAATATGGGGAATCTTTTTATTTGCGTGTATTTATTGGTGTGTCCCAGGGCCCCTTCAAACGTGGCCTTCGCCCCGAAGCCACGGGAAAGTGTTGCCTACAGGGGGGGGTAGAGGGTATACAAACATCAGCGTTACCGCCCCTCTCGGCTGCACGTAAGAGTGACCCTGGGCAAGAGTGACCTTTGGTGCGCGGCTTTTTTGGGGGCGCGAGGAGGCCAAACACAAGCGCGCAGGACGCTACTACCGCAACGAGCGCGGCGATCGGGGGACCCCATTGAGCGCACACCAAAGGTCACTCCGGCGAAGGGTCACTCTTACGTGTAGTCGACCCTCCTTCTGCTGTCCCTTGGATTTTCGGTCCGCGGAGAGTGCCTGGCCGTTGCCGCGTGGCCCTGCCAGCGCCATCTGGGGAGCCGCGCGGGAGTCCCGAGTTTCCTCCCGGGGAGGAGGGGGGAGGAGGTGGAGGGCGATGGTGGTAGTGGGGATGATGATGATGATGATGATGATGATGATGATGATGATGATGGTGGTGGTGGTGAAGATGATGATGATGATGATGATGATGGTGGTGGTGGTGATGATGATGATGATGATGATGATGATGGTAGTGGTGGTGGTGGTGGTGGTGATGATGATGATGATGATGATGATGGTGATGATGATGATGATGATGATGATGGTGATGATGGTGATGATGGTGATGGTGATGAAATGAAGATGAAGATGATTATTATGATGATGATGATGATGATGATGATGATGATGATTATGTGTGATGATGATGGATGGTGAGGTGATGGTTGATGGTTATGGTGATGTTGATATGGTGAGGATGGTTGATGATGATGATGATGATTGTATGGTGTGTGATGATGATGATGTGGTAGTGATGATGATGATGGTGATGATGGTGATGATGGTGATGGTGAATGAAGATGAATATGATGATGATGATGATGATTATGATGATGATGATGATGATGATGATGATGGTGATGATGGTGATGATGGTGATGGTGATGAAGATGAAGATGAAGATGATGATGATGATGATGATGATGATGATGATGATGATGGTGATGATGATGATGGTGATGATTGTGATGGTTATGGTGATGTTGAGATGGTGATGATGATGATGATGATGATGATGATGATGATGGTGGTGATGATGATGATGATGGTAGTGGTGGTGGTGGTGGTGGTGGTGGTGATGATGATGATGATGATGATGGTGATGGTGATGATGATGATGATGGTGATGATGGTGATGATGGTGATGGTGATGAATATGAAGATGATGATGATGATGATGATGATGATGATGATGATGATGATGATGATGATGGTGATGATGATGATGGTGATGATGATGATGGTGATGATTGTGATGGTTATGGTGATGTTGAGATGGTGATGATGATGATGATGATGATGATGATGATGATGATGATGATGATGGTAGTGGTGGTGGTGGTGGTGGTGGTGGTGGTGGTGGTGGTGATGGTGGTGATGATGATGATGATGATGATGATGATGATGATGATGATGATGATGATGATGATGGTAGTGGCGGCGGCGATGTGATGCTGCGGGGAGGCTGACGCTGATGGTGACTGCGACTACGTGATGCGACGATGCGTCAACGCGATAATGGTGATGGCGTTCATGTCGATGTTGATGATGGTAATGCTGATGGTGATGATGATGCCGACGTTGATGCTGCTGATGGTGATGGTGATGGTGTTGGTGATGGTGATGCTGCTGCTGCTGTTGCTGCTGATGATGACGGCCCAGGGGGTGGCACCTATTGGACGACGTGGTCGGGCGCACAGTCTGTGGCGCCGCCCAGGCCTACCCCCCCCCTCGCGCCCAGCTCCTGGCCGGGGCCCTCGCGAGCACGGGAGGCCCCCCCCAGCGGCTTTCCGCCGCTGCCGCCCTGCTCCGCGCTCCCCGCAGAGCACGGGCGCGCACGCGCCCCGCCCGCGGTGGCCCTCCGCCGCCGCGGGCGCCGGCGCCGCCTCGGCGTGCGCGCGCGGGCGTGCGCCGTGCCAGCAGCGCGTCGGGGGCGGCGAGGGGGGCGAAGCTTGCCAGGGAGGAGCCAGTGCACGTGTCGAGGTGCGCCCGCCGCAGGACCTGCATGGGCTGTGGGGGCCGCCCTTGACTCAGGAGAGAAAGAAACACACAGACACAATTAATCGTCGACTCCCAGGAAAATATGCAAAAATATGGGAAGTGGTGGGGAAGACAAAAACCCAGAAAATATGGGAAAAAATGGGGGATATTTTTATTTGTGTGTATTTATTTGTGTGTTCCAGTTCCCCTTCATTGACACGCCTCCCCCTCCGCGGCCGCATCTCGCCTTTCCCCTTCCTCGCCTCGTGCAGTGAGTTGCTTTGCTTCCACAGCGGCCTGTTTGCCCGACCGATCTGTGCGAGCGCGGCCGCGACAAGGAATAGATCAAGGGGCGCCGACGGTGCATGGCTGCGGCGAGGCTCCCCAGCGAGTGCGGCGTGTCATGCCCGCTCCTGGGCTGTTCGCCGTTGTCGTCGCCTCTGAGCCTGTCAGGGCGGCCAGGCGTTTCGCCGTGCGCCGCGTCCTGGCCTTGGGGGCGCGGGGGGCGCCCAGGGGGGTCCTCAGAGGCTGGTGGTGGTCAGGGCCGAGCTGGGGGGGGGATCGAGGCGGATCCGTCGGGGATCGAGGCTTTCGATGTCTTGGCTCGAAGAAGAACAAAACTGCATAAACATAAACTTTCGGCGGTGCGCCCAGACTTCTTGGCCCTGCGCTGTGCCCCCACTGGCGGCGCCTCCGGCGCCGCCACTGGCGCGCTCCGCGGGCCAGGGAGGGCAGTCCAGCGCCGATCCAGGACACCCGCGCGGACCTCCGAACCTTGACTTGTTTTTTGCTCCTCTCCGGGGGGGGGGGCGCGGCGCTCCAGGGGTGGCCGGGGGGAGGGAGGGGGGCCGCCGTCCAGGAGGGCGAGGGGCACGCGGCGGGGCCCTCGCGAGCCTCCCGAGGAGCGGCCCTCCCCGGAGGCCTCCGGCCCCGTTCGGGAGGCCCCCCCCTCCCCCCGTGCCCTCCTGGAGGGTGGGGCCCTCTCGTGCCATCTCGTCGCGCGCGGGGGGGCGGGCCGGGTCGAGTCGGAGCTGGCTGGACGCCTGAGGTGGCCCAGCACTGGTTCCAGCCAGCCGATTTGTCAGGAGGGGAAAAAACACACAGACACAATTAATCGTCGATTCCCCAGAAAATATGGGAAAATATGGGAAGTGGGGGGAAAGACAAAAACCCAGAAAATATGGAAAAATATGGGGGATCCTTTTATTTGTGTGTATTTCTTTGTGTGTCCTGGGCCCCCTTCAGATTGGATGGTGGGAGGAAAGCGGCCCCCTCGTCGCCGCTGCTGGATGGACAGGGCTCGAACACCTTGTCGGCGTCGCCCCCGGGAGAGGTCTGGGGGGACCGACTTCGAGCGAGTTCGCCCTCAGCCCCCCTCTCGACCCATGCTCTCCGGGCTTGTCCAGCTCAGCTCTCCCGGCCGCCTCCAAAAGGTCACGCTTCGCGCTTCGCGCGCACTGGGCCAGCCGAGACCACGGCGGCCCTCCCACGGGCGCTCAGCAGCGCCGCGTCGCCACGGCGGCGTCTGCCTCGAAGCGACGCGTCGCCACGGTGGACCCCGGGGGGGCGCGGAGGCGACCCGCTCCCCTCGCGCTTCGCAGCCTGGGCCGCGGAGCGGCTCCTCCTCGCCACGGGGGGGGGGCGCCAGCGAGAGCGCCGGCGAGAGCGCGCGAGCGCCGGCCCAGCACTTTGGGCGGGGACTGAGCGAAAGGGCGCGCAGGAAGCCGCGACGTGTGGCACTTCGTGCCCCGAGGCGATGGGAGGGCGCAGGATGCGACCCGCTCTTCCGCGTCGTGTCGGGGTGCCTCTTCTTTGTCGCGTTCGTCGTCGTCTTTCTCCCCTCCTCCTCTTCCCCCCTCTCCCCTCCTCCTCGTCCCTCCTCTCTCGGGGGCGTCTCTTGACGGCCTCACGGGAACCCTTTGGGGCTGCGCCTGGGGCCGTCTCATGGCGCTCTTGTGCCGTCTGCCGCCCTCGAAGTCCGCCTTCGGGTCCTCTCTGGGCCGTCTTGGAGGCCTCTTGGGCACTGAAGGGTCGTCTTGGGTGTTTGTCGGGCTTCTTGGGGCCTCCTTGGGCCGTCATGGGGCCGTCTTGGGTGCTTGGCGCCCTCCTGGGCCGTCTTGAGAGCGCCGTCTTGGGGCCATCTTGGAGCCCTCTTGGGCTGTCTTGGGCTGGCGGAAGCCCGGGAAGGCGAGAGCGCGAAAATCAGTCAATCAGCTAAGGGACATGATTTTGTCCTCTTCGGGCCCTCTTTGGTCGTGTTGGGGGCCTCTTGAAGCCATCTTGGGTCGTCGTGAAGGCATCCTGGTCCATCTTGGCGACCTTGGTGGTCTGCTTGGGAGGCGGTCTTGGAAGTCATGTTGGACATCCTGGAGGCCCTGGAGAGCGCTAGAGAGTTGTCGGGCCGCTTGGGAAGCCTCGGGAGGAGGGCTCGATGCACGCAGCAATTTGCTGGAACATTGGGGGGGGGCTCAGAAGAGTCATATCAGAGCAGCACGCCGCCGCACTTTCATAGCGCATCGTGCCAGAACACGTTTGGCCATCACAATGATGTTGTAATGTAGCTTCTGTTGGCGTATCACAGCGCAGCACATCATAACACTGCACAGCTTTGCACATCCGAGCGCATACTTGTAGATCGTTACCACGGGTAGCAGAGCATGGCGTAGCACAGTACTGCATCGCATACCAAATAGCAGAGCGATGCCATGCCATGACATACCATCCCTTACCATTTCGCATCATGATATTGCAATGCGCTGTATTGCGTTGCAGTGCATTGCATGTCATGGCATTTCGTTGCAAACTCTCGCACATCATGCCGGTGCAGTGTGTGTCGTATACCATTCCATGCCATACCATGCCAAGGCATATCGCTGCATTGCACAGAAAACTGTAGTGCATGAAGAGAGGGAGGGGAGAAGAAGGGATATGAGTCTATGAGGACGAGGAGGAGAGGAGGACGAGGAGGAGGAGGAGGTGGAGGAGGAGGAGGAGGAGGTGGAGGATGGGGGATGAGCAGCGCTGAGGTGGTCTCCAGAGGTTTCTCGACGCCCCCGGAGGCCCCACCAAGGGAATCCCTTAACAGCCACATCTTTTTTTTTCGGCAGGGAGACGTGAGTAGAACAAGAGGAACTGCGAGGAGAAGAGGTAGGACGAGGAGGACGAGGATGAGTTGGAGGAAGAAGAGGACGAGGGTTGCGCGCCCACTTTTTTCTTCATCCAGGTCGATTCCGTCAGGATTTTCGACCGTGAGAGGTTGTCGGTGGAACCCTATAGATGTTTCGGGAGAAGGAGAATAATGGGAAAGAGGATCGAACAAATTGCGCCAGAAGTTGCTCGATTTCGGCCTGTCTGCTTCGGGCCCCAGGACCGTCACACATCAATCTGGGATGATCAACGTGCCAGGATGGATACCAGGAGAGGTCTGTGGACCTGTTCTGAACGGATTTTGGCCGGGACCGAGGGAGGAGGAGGAGGAGGAGGAGGAGGAGGAGGAGGAGGAGGAGGAGGAGGAGGAGCGGAGGAAGGAGAGGAGGAGGAGGAGGAGGAGCTGAGAAGCTGGAGGAGGAGGGATGGTAGGAGAGGAATGGTAGGAGGAAGAGGGGAGGATGAGGAGGAGGAGGGATGAGGAGGATGAGGGGAGGAGGGAGGAGGCGAAGGAGGAGGTGCGGAGGAGGCGGAGAGGAGAGGGAGAGGAGGAGGAGGAGGAGGAGGGAGAGGTGGAGATGAGAGGGAGGAGGAGGAGGAGGAGGAGGAGGTAGTAGGATGGGAAGTTTGAGGACGGAGGAGGCGGAGGTGGAGGAGGAACAGGTCGCCCCGCCATTCGTAATTCTTGGGCTCTCGGCCTGAGCGGCGAGGCGGGCGCACGCATCCTGTCTGGTCTACGGCTGTCTGCTTGTCGCGCGCATTATTTTTTTAGGCTTGCGCCACACCGCCGACGCCTTGGGGACCTGGCGGTTGTTGTGTGTTGCTCCTGAGGGCCTCTTGTGCGCCTTTTCGGGGCTTCTTGGAGCTCTTTTGAGGCTTCCTGGGGGCCTCTCGGGGGCCTCTCCGGGGCCTCTTGGTCTGACATTCTCAGTATTCGCCGTGCACTCATGGGGAAACGGGCGAGAACCCACGTATACAGACGGCGGGTATTTGTCAAAACACAAGAACAATGATTATCGAATGGCCTTCGGCACATTCCGCCACCTTGCCTGGGTTGCAGGTCTGAGGCCGCTCGGATGGCTGATAGGGGTCTCGTGGGAGGCGTCTCGGGGGCGTTTTGGAGGCAGTTTTGGGATCTCTTGGGGGCCTCCTGGGGGATTTTCGCGGCCATCTTGGGGCTCCCTGCGGGCCTGTCGGGGCTTCTTGGGGCAACCCGGAGGCGTCTTGGGGTGGAAGACTCGAAATGTCCGTTCGTTCCCTTTCTGGGTCCCCTCTTGGGGCTGTCTTGGGGCCCTCCTGGGCCGTCTTGAGGGCTTCTTGGGCCGTCTTGGGGCCCTCTTGGGTCGTCTTGGAGCCCTCTCGGGGGCCTCTTGGCACGTCTTGGGCCGATCTTGAAGGCCTCTTGGGCCGTCTGGGATGTTGTGAACGCTCAAGAGGCGAATGTGCTTCAAAATTTTGCTTCTGGAGGCTCTCTTTGGACGCCTTTCGTGGGCTTCTTGGCCGTCTGGAGGCCAGCGTGGGCGATTTTGATCGATCTTTCAGCGGCTCGTGGCCCTCGTGGACCGCCCCCAAGAGCCTCTTGGGGCCCTCTTGGCCTGTTTTGGGGCCCTCTGCCCCCCCCGGATGTGTTCACCCGGTTCCCAGGGGATCCCCCCCCCCTCCAAATCGACCGGACCGGGCTCCCGGGGGAGGGTTTTGGGAGGGGGGAACATCTCACGCGCCGATGAACCCCAAGGGGTCGGCGGATTGTTCCCGCGCGTATGGTCCGCAGCAGGCACCTGTACACCACCGTGCCTGGACAGGGCCACGTGGTCGGCCTGTGCCTGAGGATGGAGTGCGGCCCCTGCCGTCCTCGGCCAGGCAGGCGTGTGCACCGTGCCAGGGCCCAGGATGGCCCTGACCAGGCATGTGGTGTGGTGTACAGATGCGTTCTATGCGTTCAGCGGGCTATTAGCCAGTGCGCGCCCGTGCTGGCTGATCCTCGGGGTCGCCATTGCCGGGTACTTACAGGCAGCTACCCTCCTCCTTCCCTCGTTCCTGCTGCGGGTGCTGTCTCGGTGGCGCGCAGAGCAGGGTTGCCCGAGGGGGTGGCCTTCCAAGGAGGCAGGGGAGCTTCTCTGAGTTCCTCCCGCCGTCAGGAGGTCTTCCTGGAAGCCTACGATCCCCTCGAAGAAGGCTCTCGATTCTTAGAAGGCCCCCCCCGCCCTGTCCTTGTGTGCGTGCCACCGCCTTCTGGGGCGTCACTGCCGGGTAGAAGCAGCTGCCCCCCCCTTCCGCGTCCCCCCCCTTGACTGCTAATGCTGCATCCGTCGGCCACCACCGCTGACTTCCGAACTGGGAGTGGTGATGGGCTGTTTTTCCACCACCACTACAACAAGTAGGACGGGGGAGAAGGGAGGATGGGGAGGTCCTCCTCCTCCTCCTCCTCCTCCTCCTCCTCCTCCTCCTCCTCCTCCTCCTCCCCCTCCCCCTCTCCCACCAATGACAGTGGTGGTTGAAAATTCGCCCGTCAACTGGGGGTGCCCGCGCCAAGTCTTGGATGACTGGGATGCCACCCTGGGGGGGGAGAACGAAGCGGAGCCTCCCTTGCTTATATGATTTCACGGCGGAGCACCCACCTGCGTCCAAGAAAAAGGTCCCGAGACGGCCCAACGACGGCTGAAGGTGGCCCAGAAGCTCTTCAATAATGCTCCGAGAAGCCAAGGGCATCGAAATTGAGGCCCTGCCAGGGCGACCCAGAGGGATTTTTCGTGCATTCGATGCACCGTGGCTTGCCCCCAGATGCGTGGCCAGGATGGGATGTCGGCATTCGATGCACCGTGCTTTGGACCTGGTGGCGTTTGCTACCGGGCCAGACTCTCCTAGGGGCCACCGAGGCCTACCAATTTTATTGCCGCAGGTCCCACCATCAAGCCCGAATGAGCTCAATTATCGCCCCTGCACTACTGCTCGTGGGCAACTTGCGATGCGAGTTGCTTGGGCGCGGGCGCGGGTTGTTCTAATTGAAGCATGTCCCGCCAATTTTGGACCAGATCTGGGTTTGTATACCAGTTCCTGGCCAGGCCAGGCGGCCAAGTACTTCTCCCTGACAGCAGCCCGCGGCGGAACTCCTCTAAGGCCCCTTTTGGGGCCCTCCTGGGCCGGGGCCGTCCTGGGGCCCTCCTGGGCCCTCTTGGGGCTTCATCGGGCCGTCTTGGGGCCCTTTTGGGGGCCTCATGGGCCGTCTTGGGACGATCTTGGTGGCTCATCGGGCCGTAGTGGGCGCTGTGAAGACTACAAAGGCATGCGTGCCGAACATGTTTGCTTTCTACAGGACTGGGGCGTTTCTTGCTTCTTGGAGCCCTCGCGGCGGCCCTCACCCCTCGCAGGCCGACTTGAAGGCACTAGGGGCCGTGGTGGGGTCCCCCTGGGGCGTCTCGACGCCCTCTTGGCTTGCCCCTGCGCTCGTTGGGCCGCCTCGGGGCTCCTGAGCGCCCCGGGGTGTTTTTGATAATTTGGCGATTGCGAGCTCGTGCCTCGCCACCCCACCCCTCTCGGACGACGCTGAAGAGAGCAGGAGGAGGGGGAGGAGTATGAGGAGGAGTAGAGGAGGAGGAGGAGGAAGAGGAGGAGGATGGGGGTGAGAGGAGGCGGAGGAGGAGGAGAGGAGAGGAGGAGGAGGAGGAGGAGAGGAGGCGGAGGAGGAGGAGGAGGACGGAGCGAGGACGACATGCTGACGAGGGGGAGGAGGAGGAGGAGGCGGATGCGGAGGAGGAGGACGAGGAGGAGGACAGAGGACGACAGGAGGGGGAGGAGGAGGGGGAGGAGAGGCGGGGGAGAGGAGGAGTGGAGGATAGGAGGGGGATGGATGAGGACGAGGAGGGGAGGGGGTAGGAGGGAGGGGCCCCCCCACCAGGGTCACTCTGCCTCCCCCAGGGCCGCTGGCCGTCTCCTCTCCCTCCCTTGCGACCTCTCGGCCCTCGGGGGCGGAGCGGCCGCGGGGCGACGGAGCGTCCGCGGAGGTGCCCCCTTCCGAGCCCGAGCCGCTCCCCGCCACCGCGCCCGCTCCGCCGCAGCCGCCGAGCGGGGCCGGCCCGCGAGGGCAGGCCCCCGCGCGCTCCGTACTCGACTAGACGTAAGAGTGACCTTTCGCCGGAGTGACCTTTGGTGCGGGCACAAATGAGTCCCCAGATGGCTGAAAACGAAGCAGTTGCAGCTGATTGCGCGCCCAGGTTTGGCCCGCCGCGGCCCTCGGGGGCGGAGCGGCCGCGGGGCGACGGAGCGTCCGCGGAGGTGCCCCCTTCCGAGCCCGAGCCGCTCCCCGCCACCGCGCCCGCTCCGCCGCAGCCGCCGAGCGGGGCCGGCCCGCGAGGGCAGGCCCCCGCGCGCTCCGTACTCGACTAGACGTAAGAGTGACCTTTCGCCGGAGTGACCTTTGGTGCGGGCACAAATGAGTCCCCAGATGGCTGAAAACGAAGCAGTTGCAGCTGATTGCGCGCCCAGGTTTGGCCCGCCGCGGCCCTCAAAAAGCCGCGCACCAAAGGTCACTCTTACCCAGGGTCACTCTTGCGTATAGCCAACGTACGCTCGAATCGGGGGCGGAAAAGAGGGGGGTGCTGACTAGGGGGGGGTGGATATCATGGCGGGGGCCATGATCTTTCTCCAGATTTCATGGCGCCTCTTCTCATTTCATCACGTCCCTGGCCCCCCCGCTGGGCCGCGCACATGCTGCCGGTCATGATTTGCACCCCCCCTCTTGGACACCCCCCTCTTGGCCGCTCCCGATCGAAGCGGGTAATTACGGACCCACCGTGCCTCCTCGTCATCTTCAGCAGGGCGGCTCGCCGTCGGTGTCGCCGCGGACGGTGTTGTCCAGGCGAGGCGGACGGCCGCCCGCCCAGCAGCGGCCGCTGTCGGTGTTGGGCGACACCTGTCGCTTGGGCGTCGGGCCATGTTTTTTTCTGTACCCCTGTCGGGCGTTCAAGGAAAGGGGGATGGGGGACAGCCAAGCATCTCACACGCCTTCTCACCTCTGGCAAGCGGGGGTCGGCGGCTTTCGTGGCATGATCTCGTGTACGTATCTTACCATGCTGCCATCTCCGATATGTCTTCCTGCCTCGCCTTACATCCGCTCTTCTCCATCTCTCAGTCTGCACCACATTGAGGGCTTGGCGCAGAGGCTTTTGACGGTGGCTCCACGATAGAGCACCACCTTGGCCCAATGTCCGATCCTCCAGTCCACTTTGTATGAGCGACTGAGGATAGCTTGCGACAGCGTGTGCCGACCAGAGAGTTGAGTCCGAGCGGCGCGCGGGGGACACGGGGAGCCCTTGTGTGGAGGAATGGTAACGCTAGCGGGGCTGGGGGAACCAGGGGTAATGCTACAGGAGGATAGGCTCAAGGGGGGGATGCATCGACCCCCAATCACCCACTCGTCGCCGAGAAGGGGCCCGATAGGTTACCCCGCCCAGGAAAGTGCGGATTTATCGAGAGCCCATCGCCGATCTATCGGCGATGTCTCGTCCATTGAAGGTCGATCCCCCCCCCCTGAGCCAGTTCTCCCCAGGTCTGGGCCCAAACGTTGATCCGCTGGATTTGGGGCTCCGTCTTGTTTTTTCGTTTCGGCGGAGAGGCACACGGGGAACAGGCAGAACGGAGAAGGAGGAACAAGGAAGAGGAGGAGGACGAGGAGGAGGAGGAGGAACAAGGAAGA
>CAUYUJ010000525.1:134037-139037 GCA_963575745.1 Prorocentrum cordatum
CCGGCTCGTTTGGAGCGTTCGTCCGTTCCTCCTTCCATCCTCCGCGGCTTCCTTTACCTCCCGGTCGCCCCCCCCCCTCCCCCGCCCTCGCCCCGCCCCTCCTTGAAGACGCCTCCGCCACGCCCACCGGTCCAGTTCGCCCTCGCCCTCCTCCCCACGCTCGGGGCAGCAGGGTGGGCGGGCTCTGGGCGCGAGGGGGAAAACGAGGGAGGAGGAGAGGAAGGAGGAGGATGGAGGCGGGAGGGATGGGGGGGGAGGAGGGGGACCTAATCTGGCGTTCATCGTCCATGGTGCCGTCGACCATGTGCTGCTGCCGAGAAGGTTTCTAACCATTTTAGGATAAACGGTCAACACGAGCAGGAATGCAAGAGCGGAATTGCAGGCTGGACTGGAAAGGGGCCCAGGAACATTCTCAATGTTATTGTCGTTGATAGCTAAGACATGTTCGTCTGAGACTAAGCGTTTCCATCTCTCTGATGGCACCGTACCAAGCATGTTACATGGTGCAATGGACTGTCAGAGCGAATCAACATAGCGGAAGCTACAGAACACGCAACCATTTGACAACAGCGCTTAACGTGTCTTCTTGGGCCGAAGTTTTCTTGCAATCGAAATGGCGCTGGACGTAGTGCGAGCAGAAATGTGGGCTTGAAGGACAACGTCATGGAGAGACGATGCCTGGTGGAAAACGCAGTCTAACCGTATTGTGATCTGCCCGACCCGACCACGACCAGGGTGTCTCGTCAGAGGAGCCGTGGTTTCGCACATGTGCGGGGTGCGCGCGAACGACGGGGAAAACGCAATGCGCATGAGGGAGCTGAATCTCGGAGTCCTACATGTTGCCACCAACACCAATATGGGCAGTGTGCCTCGACCATGGGAAGATGATCCCGATCTCGGTGATGGAGGTACTTTTCGGGCTTCCTAGGTGGCCGAAGTAAGACCACCGACACCAGCATCTAGGATCATCATCTCCTGGTGGAGTCTTGGTGTTGATGTCCGTTTCCAAGCCTCCAAGGATCCTGCAGATCTTGTGCACGAGCCCCCCCCTCCAGTGCACCGCGCGCCGGCGTCGGTGGGCCTGCCTCTCGCGCGGGCCGTGGGCCGTCGGCTTTCTCACTGGCGACGACGACGACGACGACGACAGTGCTCTTTGGGCTCACTTCGGCCACGCGCAGAGGGGGGTAGGGGGAGGGGGAAGGCTTCTTAGAAGCACCCCTGCTTCTTAGAAGGCGCGGTCCTTATGTATAGATGTAAGGCCGCCGCCTTCTACGATGCAGCCCCCTTCTAAGAAGCCTTCCCCCCTCCCTCCACCCCCTTCTGCGCGCCGCCAATCACTTGTGCCTCTTGGGTGCCTCTTGGGGGCTCCTTGGGCGCCTCGTGGGGCGGACGGCGCGACCTATCGGTCAATTCCCCCCCTCCCTTGGGAGGCGCTCGGCAGGATATGGGCGCGCGGGCCTCCTCTCGGCAGGCGGGCGGGCGACGGCGGGCCGTGGGCCGTCGCCGGCCGCCCGCACTCCGCTCAGCCGAGGCATCTCGGGAGGGGAAAAAACACACGGACACAGTCCATCGTCCACTCCCAGGAAAAGACGGGAAAATCTGGGAAGTGGGGGGGAAGACAGAAACACCCAGACGATCTGGGAAACTATGGGGGAATCTTGTGATTTGTGCGTATCTATTCGTGTGTCCTGGGGCCCCTTCGCTCACTCCTCTCGTCCGAGGTATCCGTGGGCGCGCGGCGGCCCCAGCGCGGGCGTTCCAGGTTGAACGATCCACGCGGTGCCAGAAACCAATGTCTTTCTGTACGAACGAGATGGGTACACTGTACCAATTTTTTCCGTACCCATTTCGGGCGTCCAAATTCTGGAGGGGCCGGCTCGTTGCGGACAAGTAGACATGCAGTATTGCAGACTGCAGGACATACGTCGGTGGTTCCAGCTTCTTCTGATAAGTTGAAACAGGAGCTGGGCAGGCCTTGGGATCTCGCGGAGGTCAGCCAGGACCGTGCCGTCTTCGGCGGCAAGTCAATGAAGACCTCTATACCCTCGCAATTCCGCTTTTCGAGCGCACTGTCCTCGGTCAGCATCTGGTCATCGATGAGACAGTGCCGGTTTCTCGTCGCTTGTCGCCTCTTCGCAAGAGCCGACCAGATGGTACGACATGCTCCCATGAGCTGCCGCAGAAGCGCCATCTCCTCGCCTGCGCGCGGTTGCCCCGGCCGCGCAGCTCGTCGGGCCCTTGGCGGGCGCGGGGCCGCCGCGGGGTTGCCGGGGGCGCCGCGCCATGCGCGGCCCCATGCCGCACGGCAAGGAGCTGCTCGCGTGGCCGGCGGCCAAGGTACACCTGTACACGCTCGAGGTCGGCGGCAGCGCAAAGGAGGGGGAGGAGGAGGAGGAGGAGGAGGAGGAGGAGGAGGAGGAGGAGGAGGAGGAGGAGGAGGAGAAGAACGCATGTATGTCTATGTATGTATGCATGCACGATTGTATCTGTGTCCACGGATGTGTGCGTAGCAGAGGAAGCAAGAGAGACCACATGGCCCAACGAAGGGCCCGCCCCTCTGCAGCTGCGTGTGGCGCAGGGCGCGGCTCTCTCTTCAAATACTGCGCGACGCGGTGTAGACTGGAAAGAGAGTCGCTGCGGAGCAAGCGCGTGTGGGCACGCTGAGCTCCCTGTGGGGCGCGATCCGCGTGAAGGGCGTGCGCGCCGCCCGAGCGCCCACTGAGGCCGTAGGTGGAGCTCCTTGTGGAGCGCGAGCCGCGTGCAGCGGCGCTGAGACGGTAGTGGGGACGCCATTCGAAATTGCCCATGGGTGCCATGGATGGAGATCCTTGCGGGGTACGATCCGCGTCAGGGGTGTGCCGAGATGTGCAGAGGGACGCCATGCGACCCTCTTGTTGGAACCGTCGGTGGAGCTCCCTATGGGGCGCGATCCGTGTGAGGTGTGTGCCGAAATGGGCATGAAGACGCGATGCGAACCTTTTCTCTGGGGCCGTCGGTGGAGCTCCCTTTGGGCCACGATCCCTGCCGGGGCGGTGGAGAACAGCTGCTCGTATGTTCCTGGAGACCTTAGGGAACATCTGGGCGGATAATAATAAACATATCGTTATTATTAATTATTGATAACAATAACAATACGAATACTATGATAATGCTAAGAAGAAAACGGAAGAGGCGAAGGAGGAGGAGTAGGAGGAGGAGGATGAGTAGGAGGAGGATGAGGGAGGACAAGGAGTAGCTGCAAACGGAGGGGAGGAGGAGGAGGAGGAGGAGGAGGAGGAGTAGGAGGAGGAGGAGGAGGAAGCCCCCGGAGGACTGAGGATGGATAGGAGAATCAGGACATGGGCAGAAGAAAACGGCGGAGAAAGATGAGGAATACCAGGAGGAAGAGGACGAAGAGGAGTGAACATGGAGTAACGAGGAAGAGGGAATGATGAGGGAGAGCAGGAGCAGGAGCAGGAGCACGAGGATGAGGAAGACGAGGAAGATGAGGAGGAGGAGGAGGAGGAGGAGGAGGAGGAGGAGGAGGGGGAGGACGAGGAGGAGGAGGACGATGACGAGGGAGGGGGAGGGGGCCGAGGCGGGTGGAGACTCTGCAACTCCCGCATGCAGCGGACTTCGCGATGCCGCCGATCAGACAAACGAAAGCGAGAGCTGTACATCGGGGCGCAGCTGTGACTATAACCTGAGCGCGCGAAGCGCGCGCGTGGTTCTAGTATATGTATATATAAGTGGATGAAGAGCGAGAGAGAGAGAGAGAGAGAGAGAGAGAAAGAGAAAGAGAGAGAGAGAGAGACGCGGGAGAGGGAGGGATACATAGAGAGAGAGGGGGACAGAGAGAGAGAGAGAGAGGGAGAGAGAGAGAGAGAAAAACAGAGAGAGAGAGAGAGAGAGTGAAAGAGAGAGGGGGTTCATATCCATATATGTGTATATAATCACAGAGAGAGAACAACATAGATAAAGAGAACGAGCGAGAGAGCGAGCGAGAGAGACAAACAGAGAAAGAGAACGAGAGAGCGTGCCAGTGGATGCCCCAGCCATCTGAAAGGGGGGGGTTCTCCACAGAACTCTCTCTCTCTCTCTCTCTTCCCCCTCCACCATCCAGGGGGCTTTTTTTTCCATCCCCCACCCCCCCCCCCCACCCGACTCCGCTCCGTCCCCCCTCTCCATCCTTTCATTGTGCTGGCGAAGGGAATTGGGGGTGGGGGGGGCGGTCGCGTCCCTCCCCGCTCCCCCCTTTGGCAGCTGAGGGGTCAGGAGGAAGACGACCCAAGTGCGTCGGAAGGGGTGTCGTGGGTTAGGGTGAGGGTGTTAGGGTGTAGGGTGAGCGTACAGGGTTGGGGTTCGAACTAGGGGTAGGGTTCGAGTGTATGGTTTAAGGTGTTAGGGTTTAGGGTAAGTGCTGAGGGTTATTGGATTAGGGGATTAGGGGGTCAGGGATTTCGGTTTCCAGTTCTGGTCAGTGCGTGTGGTTAGTGCTTATGGTTTCAGGGGGCTAGGGTCAGGGTCTTAGGATGAGTTTCAATGCTTACGGTGAGGCTGTCAGTCTGGGTTGTGCTGGTCGGGGTTGGGGGTGTCAGGGCTTAGGGTTGGTGCACCAGGTGAGGGTTAGGGTTTAGGGTTTTGGCTCTACGCCTCTGATGGGCTCACTGAGAAGACGGCAACGTTATGCGAGCGGGCTCGCACGGGATGGCTGAGGGTCCCAAGTCCTCAACGCTGAGGGTCCCGAGCCCTCAGCCATTTCGTGCGTGCCCGCCCGCATGGGGTGGCCAAGGGTCCCGAACCCTCAGCCACTTCGTGCGTGACCGCTCGCATAAGGTCGCCGTTCTCTTGCCTTGGACCTGAGCGGGGTAGGGGGTGTTCGGATTTAATGGTGTGAGGGTTTCGGATTCCATCGCCGTGACAATAATATTATGTGGTCTGCGTGCAGGATGCCTGACGACTGGCGGAGTAGGCGAGAGTGGGCGAAGTAGAACTGATTCTGCGCGGAGACGCATCCCGCC
>CAUYUJ010000525.1:144037-176537 GCA_963575745.1 Prorocentrum cordatum
GTCCTAAAAGTTTGAAGCAGTTTCAAGGACCGAGGGTGGTTCCTTTTCAACATGTGGCTCTCGCCTCAGCGCCGCGCACATTCGTTTTCACATTTCGCAGCGGCCTGAAGGATTCGTATGGTTGAAGTCCAAGGAATTATGTTCTGGCACGGTTGAGGTCTGTCAGGACGTAACAGTCAAGTTGATTCGCGGTGTTGAAGTCCCGGGAAAGGTGTTCTGGCGCTATTCGGATTGTCAGGACATGACAGTCACGTTGATTCGCTGCACTGAAGTAGTATCAGGAATTGTGCGTGTTTGGCACGATTGATGATTCTCAGACGGTTGTCTTCAAATGGGCAATGGGACACTTCCAGCAATGGCAGCAAATTCCTTGTAGGTCTTATCAATGGAGATTGGAGGGATCTTGGAACTTTCGTGCGAACCTACGGACTACGGACCTCCTGAGAACCTTCGAACCTTCAAACTGCGGACCTTTGTCTCCCTGAGGCTGTGGCCTTCGTCTGGTCCTCCTCCTCCTCCTTCTCCTCGTCGTCCTCCTCCTCTTTCCTCTCCTCCTGACAGGTCCGCGGGTTCGTTGCCCTCACCTTCTTTGGGTCTTGAGTCGGACTTCCCCCATGCGTTCAGTCCTCCTGACAGGTCCACGGGCTCGTTGCCCTCCCCTTATTCGAGTCTGGATTCGGGCTTCCCCCACTGGTTCAGCCCTGCCCAGGGTGGTTTACCAATGACGACCCGTCCTTGCACCCAACTGCGAATCTGAGCCCATCTTCCTTCTCCCCCCCCTTCCTCCCTACTTCCTCCTACCCTCCTCCTGGTTCCCGACTCCTAGAGGCTACATGGTCTTCAGACGAAGCCTTACGCAGCTGTCTCCAACCCCCCCCTCCACCAGCTTCAGCGGCGGCCGCAGTGGAGCTGCGGCTCGGGGCCTAGCAGGGGACGGGTGTCGCGCGGGGTTGCTCCCTGCGCTGGCGGCACGGTGTGAAACATGCCATGGCTCGGTGGCCGTGCGCGGCCGGGGCTCGCCAGGGGCCCTGGGGTTTGGCGGTCCACCCCCTGCCTCCGCCCCGGCGGTGCTTTCCGCAAGTTCCTTTCGGGTTGAGCACCGACCCTGGTGATCATGGAGCCGTCGACTGCTGGGCAGGCCACGCAAGTGGAGGGCGGCCTCAGGACAGTCTTGCGCCGCGGTGCCTTCATCGATGTTTGCGCTGCATTCGCGCGGCGCCGTGCCTCTCAAATCAGAATAAACTTTCGGAGCGCCGATGTATTATTAAGATCACTAATCATAATAGGACTAATACCAATAATCGTCTCATGCTATCACTAATATAGGACTAATCATACTATGACTAATCATACTACTAATATTATCAATCATAACAGGACTAAGCATATTATTAATTGGCTTGCTGCCTGTGGCAGCTCGCGCGCTGGACAGTCTTGCACCGTGGCGCCTTCGTCGACTGGGAGATGGCATGCGCCGATGTGCGCCCCGGGGGGGCGGCCCTCTAAGAGCTCGGCGGGGGCGCTGGAGCGCCGGAACTCAGATGTCGTAGCACATGATCACTTTACGATCTCGAGTGTGTATTGTCGGCTCCACTGCTACAATCCTTCCAGTGAGTTTGAACATGCAGCGTCATACACCCATCACCTCGGCCACACTTTGTGCAATTTGTACATCAATTCGAAAATCTCGTCTGTCTTGCTTAGCGGGTCTCCAGTCCCATTTGTAATTTGTCGCATACACTCCGCCAGAGACAATACCGATGCATGAATTCATAGCGCTGTTCCACTTCAACAATCGATAACTTCGTACGGTTTGAATTCCAAAATGTTGCTTTGCATTCCACAATTTGCGTCCCAAAGGTATCCAACACCAGATCTATGTAACTTATTTCGTTCTTCGTATCGATGAACAAACCGATTTGTGTCTGAATACTCGAGACTCGACCGTCAATTGTGGCCTCCGCTTCCTTGATCGTTTCATCTTCACTAGATACGTGACTCGCCTCACAAGAAGGGGCCCTTTTTCGACCCATTTCACCACTGCTGGCATTATCACGAGCGCTTGGCATGATAGCTGTGTACTCTGTGATCAATTCCACACGTACAACTTTGGGAACTTCGACAACCTTCTCGACGTACTCAAATTTAGGTACCTCAACATACCAAGTTGTCCCTTCCATTGCTGCGATAGGTTCCATTGGGACAGGGTGCCGACAAAATTGATCGGCCTGCACTTCTGCGCGCAAAGTGTGGGACTCGCGATTTCACCCAGCCGGCGGATTATATCCAACTGCTCATTCGATATCGAGCCAAGCTTTTCTACGATCACTTCTGCGAGCTTTCTGCGTTCCCGTCGCGGGTCCGGTCTGTATTGCCCTCGCCTTTCCAACACACGCACACACATTTTTGCTGCTCGACGTTTCAGTCCATTGCTTTTTGGCCCACTCCATGGCGCAGGTGCAACGAATGAAAGGGATGCTTGTTGCCTGCTTCGGGCTCGAGCCTCGCTCGACTTGGAGATGATGATGATGATGATGATGATGATGATGATGATGATGATGATGATGATGATGATGATGATGATGATGATGATGATGATGATGATGATGATGATGATGAAAATTACAGGGGGCACAGCGGAGGCCCGCGACCGAAATCCCTCGCTGGGCAGGCCGCGCAAGCAGAAGACCAGAGGGGGACGGGGGTCTCTCCGCCCTTCGTCGGTTCGCGACGACCGGGCGCGGCAGAGGTGCTGCCGAGGCACGCGCATCCCTCCGCCTCCGCCCGCGAGCACCCTCCCCATCCCGTGCGCGCGAAGCAGCTGGGAGGCGCCAGCTCCATAGTCGGTTACGCACATCCCTCCACCTCCGCCCACGAGCACCCTCCCCGTCCCATGCGCGCGAAGCAGCCGAGAGGCGCCAGCTCCATGGTCGGTCCCGGTTGCCGCGCGCCTCTGGGCCGACCACCACCACTCCGCAGGGGCCTGGAGGCGGAGCGAACCGAGGAACAGGGCTACACTGGTCCGCTGCGCGTCCCGGGCGCAGCTGCGCTGGAACATTCGTCGGGCCATCAGCGTGCTCGGTCCGCAACGGGCAGCAACGGAAGCAACAGAGCGATCGCCATGCTTGCCATCTCCCCCACCCCACAACCAATCCTCACCAACCATCCAAACCCAACGTCTCTTGAAACAAAGCTGATGGCAGAAGGAAGTGGCCTCCCATGCATCGTTGCGGGCGCAGCTGCGCTGGGACGTTGAACAGAAGATCGGCGTGCTCGGTCCGCAACTGTTAAGAAGACCCTCCTCCTGCTCCTCCTCCTCCTCCTCCTCCTCCTCGCTTCGCCTTCTCTTTTCATGGGCGTAGCAGCCGTCGTCTTGCTGCAGAACTGTTGCAGGGGGGATCGCTTGAACAGCGGTGGGGTGCGATTGACCCGCGCACTTTTGGCACGAGGGTGAGACGGCTTGACGGGCTGACGGGGCCCAGTTGAGCCCGAGTGGCCTCGCCACCACGCCGCGAAAGGGCACCGAGCTCTGGAGGTGCTCGGCCAGATTGCGAGCCTTCGCCTTCGGAGGGCAGATCTCGCAGGTGTACTGTTATGTGCTGTTAAGGCTTTTTGAGGTTTTCCCGTATTAAAGCATACGCGGCAACCTTGAGGTGGTCTTTCATTAAGGGAACGAAAAATGACATACATATAAAAACTCAGAGGTCCGCACGGATTTCTTTGGTCCGCGCTGGACCCCCCTCCCTGGCGCGCGGAGCGCGCCAGGGGCGGCGCTGGAGGCGCCGCCAGGGGACCCCAGCGTCGATCTGAGAAATCCGCGTGGACCTCAGAGTTTTTATGTTTCGTCATTATTCGTTCCCCTATTCATGGGAGGCTCACAGGGTCCCAACATTCCTTGCGGTTCTGGGGATTTCGTCCAGATGTTGTCGGACTTGGTCGACAACATTCATGGGAGGCTCACAGGGTCCCAACATTCCTTGCGGTTCTGGGGATTTCGTCCGGATGTTGTCGGACTTCGTCGAAATGTGTACGAACTTTGGACAACAGCTTGACAAAAGGTCTTGACGAACTGGCGAAGAGGACAGGTCGTAATCTGGACGAAGTCCGGTCGACACCGCGTTTGCGACATGGCCGCGGAGGTCCACAGGCTCCCGTGAAGACCCGCCCCGGGGCCAGCTTTTTGCTTCCCCATCGCGCCACTGAAGGGCACCGAGCCCTCGAGCCTCGGTGCCCTTCGCAGGAACAAGGCGGGCCGGTGCCCGAGCCCTCTCCCGCACCGGTCTGGCTCGAGCGAGCATTTACCAGCGTCGAACTTATCCTCATCCCTGAGATTGACACGCCAAAAGGCGATGGCAGTCTTGGGGATGCGCCCTCAAAGAATAAGGAAATCCCTAAGGTTGGCATCGTGATGAGGAGATGCCCAGCATAGGGATAGGGATATGTTCCAGGCTGGTAAAGCATCTTCTTCGGGCCCCATCCTGGGCGCAAGCGGAGGAGACGGAGGAGAGGGCGGTGCGTCAAGATGGCGGAACGTGCGCTGAGCGTGCGATCCGTTAGTGGGAAGAAATTGGGCCAGGGGGAGTTCGAGGGGGTTGGCGTGTGTGTTCCCATGGATCGGATGGCCAAAATGGCGATTCCGCTCGGGAGATCGTCAAAATTGTCCTCTCTTTTGGGATCGCTCTCGGAAGGCCTCAGCACGACCCAACATAGCCCAACGAGATGGCTCTAAGACGCCCTACTTGCGCCGAACAAATGAAGATTCTGCACGGGACATCTTCACACAAATGAGATGCAGTCGACATTGCCCTTGTCCATAATGGCCATTTCTCTAGGGACATCCTCACATAAATGATATGTCGTTGACGCCGTTTTGGTCTCGGCCTTGGCCAAAACTGCCATTTCGTTAGGGATGTCTGCGCGCAAAAGAGATGTTGACGACATCCCTCTTGGCCAACATGGCGAATTCGCCACGGTCATACTCACACAAAAGATGTATTCGACTTTTTGGTCTCGGTCTTGCTTAGAATTGCGAGTTCGCGAGGGACATGCGCACACAAAAGAGATGTTGTCGACATCTTCTTGGTATCGCTCTTGCCCCAAATGGCGATCTTGCCAGGGACATCCTCACATCATGAGATGTTGTCGACGTCGTCTTGGAACCGCTCCACTACTGCACGGCCCGCAAGGCTGGCCAGGCGGTTTGAAAGGCCAGGCTGCTTCAAACGACTATGCGGGTGAAAACGGCCAGGCGGTTAACATGAACAGGCGTGTTCAGACGGCCAAGCGGGTGAAATGGCCAGACCGGTTTCAACGGCCAGGTGGGTTAAAATGGCCAGGCGGGCTAAAGTGGCCAGTGGGTTAAAACGGCCAGGCGGGTTAAAACGGCCGAAGCTGTCAGCGCGGCCAGGCTGTTGAGAGGACCAGGCGGGTTAGAACGGCCATGTGGATTGACGCGGACAAGCGGGCTAAACTACCAGGCCGGTCAAAACGGCCAGGCTGTTGAAGCGGCTAGGCGGATTACATCGGCCAGGCGTGTTAAAATGTCCATGCGTGTTAAAACGGCCAGGTGGGTTCAAACGGCCAGGCGAGTTAGAACGGCTCGGCGGCTTAAAACGGCAAGGCGAGTTAAAATGGCCGAGGATGTCAGCGCGGCTAGGCGGTTCAGACGACCAGGCGGGTTAAAGCGACCAGGCGGAAAACGATCACGCGGGTTAAAACGGCCAAGCGTATTTAAACGGCCAGGCGAGTCAAAACGCCCAGGCGGTTTAACACGGCCAGGCGGGTTACAACGGCCAGGCGGGTTAAAACGACCATGCCAGTTAAAACGGCCAAGGATGTCAGCGCGTCCAGGCTGGTTAAAATGGCCATGCCGATGAAACCGGTCATGCGGTCGTAATGGCCATGCGGTTTGAAGCGGGCAGTCGGGTGAAAACGGCCAGGCGAGTTCAAAGGCCCAGGCGGGTTGAAAAGGCCAGGCGGGTGAAAACGACCAGGCGGGTTAAAACGGCAGCGCCGTGGCATCCTTAATCAAATGACGAATCTCCGATTTCGCATTTTTCAACTTATGTTTGGCGCTCGCGTTGCTGCCGCAGCGGGCAGCCCCCCCCGTGTGCAGTGCTCCCGGGCCTGGTCTTGCCGCCCGCACCCGCCTCACGGGCCCAGCATTTTGCTGGTGGCGGTCTGAAACCTAGACTGCTCGTGGAGCTGCCGTACCCTGTCACCCAGCCACTCACCCGGGCGGCCACACGACGCTAATCCTGACGTGCAAGTACCTAGTCCTACTTCACCGATGGCATCACTGCAGTACTTGCCTCCACGTGCTGGGCCCCGTCATCGCCCGTGGGTGCCCCGGCACTCAGGACCGAAGTCTTCCGCCTCTGACTGGCCCCGCCTCTTCCACCCTCCGCGGTCGCTCTGTCCGTCCTTTTCCCTCTGCTGCACGCTGGGCAATTCGCTTTTCGGTGCCCCTGTTTAGCTCTATCGCCGCCGCCGCCGCCGACGAGAACAGGTTAACTCATGTATCCAACCCCAGGAAGCATTTAAGAACCCCCCCCCCCCCTTCCGGCAAATCGATAACCCTTCCGCACCCTGGAAGCTTTACCTGGCACCAGGAGCCCTCCTCCTCCTCATCCTCCTCCTCCTCCTCTCCTCCACCCACGAACTTCCTCCTGCCCCCTCCTCCTCCTCCTCCTCCTCCTCCTCCTCCTCCTCCTCCTCCTCCTCCTCCTCCTCCTCCAAGCGACATCCTGAGTCTTTCATGAGAGCCACGCAGATTTGAATTTCGAATTTCGATTGTAGCCCAGGGGCCAGGCCTCCGCGAATTTGTTGTGTGTCCGGGTGCTAAACCTATCGTGCGGTTATTTCGGCCCCTCGGAATATCGAATAAAAATGCGGTGCTAAGATATCGCCGGGGGGGTTTCTTAAATGCTTCCTGGGGTTAACGTCGTCTTGCAATCTGTTTCAAGGGCCAGCGGACGGTTCGAGAGGGCCCGAAGACAACCCGAGAGTCTCCCAAAACGGCCCAACAGTACCCCAAGGCTCCCACATGATGCAAAAAGGGCGAGGGGAAAAACGAACGTAAGAGGTGGAAGAACGGATGAGCCAGCGATCTCGCGCTATTGCAAAGTAAGTTGTGCTTTCCGTCTCTTTGTCAAAGCGGTAACGGAAAGAGCGAGGTGCGAGTGATGACGTTTCTGTGCGGGGCGAAAGCCTCTAGGGAGGGGTTCCAGGGGAGGGGCGAGGGGGGCACGCATGCGTCTAATGGCCGTCGGGGGGCCGTTTCCCCTTGTATTTTTTCGAACGAAGCGGCTCCCGTGCGGCTCCCATGGCCCGTTTCCTCGAATTGTTTCGGGTGGCGCGGCCCAAGGGCCCCAAGACGGCCCGAGAGGGCCCCTAACTAAACGGCCCAAGAGGGCACCGAAACGGCCCCCAAAGAGCTTCAGATGGCCTCCGGACGGCCCAAAAGAGCTTCAAGACGGCTCCAGAGGCCTTCCAGAGGGTCCCCGAAAAGGCCCCCAGTGGCAGACAACCTTGATTTTTCCATAGTTTATGCAGATTTTTTGGGTTCTTGCTTTTTCGGGCCAAGGAAAATTTAAAAACGGCCCACGAGGCTCCAAAGATCGCCCGAAGACGGCCCAACAGGCCCCCAAAGGGCGCGAAAACGGTCCAACAGGGCCTCAAGAAGGGTCCCAGAGGGGCCCAAAATTCCCCAAAAGGGCTCAAAGACTGTCCGAGAGGACCCTAGGACGGCCCCAGAGAGCTCCAAGAGGGAGGGCCTAGAAGAGCCCCAAGACGGCCAAAGGCTTCAAGACGCCCCTAGAAGGCCCAAAAGGGCCCCAAGACGGCCCAGAATTGCCCCAAAAAGGGTTCCCGAAGGGCTCCAAAAGGGCCCCAAGAAGACCCCGACGAGGCCCAAGAGACGCTCAAGAACACCATGGCTCCCATCAGCGAGCGGTGACGTAACAAGCTCTTGACCAAGGCTCCCCAGAGCGCGGTGACGTACAAAGCTCGTCTCACCACGGCTCCCAAGAGCGAGCGGCAACGTAACAGTCTCTGAACACCAGGGCTCCCAACGGAGAGCGGCGACGTAACAAGCTCTTCACACCAAGGCTCCCAAGACCGAAGGGTGCCGTGAGCTCTCTCGGGCCAGTTCCTGAGGCGCTCTTTCCATTTCCGTGCCGGCCCAGGTCGAACGGCCTTCGGCCCATCTTGCCACCGTGCTTGGGCTGTGGGCCAGAGGCCTCTAGGATGCCACGCAGGATCTCTTGGGATACTTCTCGGGGGCCTCTTGTGCTTCTGGGGAGCTGTCGGGGGTGATAGGGGCAACATTTTGGGATCAGGCCTCCAAGGCCAGTTCGAGTTCCCCCTCTTGGGGCACTTTTGGAAGCCTCTTGGGCCGTCTTGGGCCCTCTTGGGGCGCTTTTGGAAGTCTCTTGGACCCTCTTGAGGGCCTCTTGGGCCGTCTTGAAACGATCTTGCAGGCCTCTCAGGCCTTTGCAGGCGGTCTGAAGCTGGAAAAGGCGAGATCACTGACATTCGCCAAACATGAAAGGAATACTGGATTTTGCCTCTTTAGGGCCCTCCGAGGGCATCTTGGGGGTTCCATGTCCGTTTAGAGGCCATGCATGCTTTGGCCTTTCGGAGTCCTCAGTGCCTTCTTGGGGGGCCTTTTGCAGCCCTCTTGGGGCGTCTTGGGGGCTTCATGGGCCGCCTAGAGGCCATCTTGGGCATCTCGGGGCGCTCTTGGGGCACCTGGAGGCCCTATTGGACGGTCTTGGGTGCCTCTTGAGATCCTTCTGGCCCGCGTTGGTGTTCTGTGGTCTCTGACATAGTCACGTGAGAAGCCCTGAGAGTCACGCGCGGATCCCCAAGAGAAATCTGGCAATTGGGGGTCTGGACCCGTATGCTGCAGTCCGCAATGCGGAGGGCACTCCACTCGGTGCCCACAGTGCGGCTGCGGCTTTCCCGACGCAGTGCTTGCTTGCCCTCAGGTTTGGTTTGCTCCCGCTGTGAGGGACTGGCCTTGCGTGGTGCAGTCGGCCGTTCTGGGTCGGTGTCCTCTATGGCCATTCGTGCTCGGTGCTCTCTTGCTGCTGCCCTGTGCTTGCTATGCCTGTCGCCGTTGACCGCTCCCAGTCGGCGCCCCATGGTGTGCCCTGTTGTGCGAGTTGCGCTGGCAGCCTTGGCTGGCCATTCGCGCTCGGTTCCCTACGGCTGATATGCTATAGTTGATGCCCGATGGCGGGGACCTTATGCTTGGTGCCTCGCGGTTGGCGTTCTAAGGTTGGTACCCTACTGTGGAAACACATGCCAGGAAACACCCTGCTTGCCTCCAGGGTGCCGTGAGTTTTTTGGGTTTCGATGATTTGCTATTGGAAGCTGGACGTTTTATACACACACATCAATGGACGTCTTGCGGTCTCGGGGCTGGGTTTCTTGTGGAAGGTTTCTTGTGGTCGAGCTCCTACTGTTCGGCCTGGGCGCCCGACAGTGTGCAAGCTACGTATTTTGCACCACAGCTTCACGTGGAATGCTAGGACCTATTGTTTGGGGTCCACTGCCCTCGTCGTCCCCCTCCTCTTCTTCCTCCCCCTCCCCATCCTGTACCTTTTCTTCTAGCCTCTTCACCACCTGCCAGGGCTGCATACGATCCGATTCGATGCGATTCGATTCGCTGGTTGGGGCTCGAAATCCGTTTCGATTCGATTCACCGGTTACGGCTGGGGCCAGCTGGAACCAGGCGTGGCAATTCGATTTCGATTCGATGTATGACGATTCGCTGACGATCCGATCCGTGCGATTCGATCCAGTTCATGCCTGCCCGCTCTTTCTCTCCCTCTCCTCCTCCCCAGCTCTCCCTCTCCGCTTCGTCCTTCGGCTTGTTGCCCCCTGTGCCAAGGCGCGAGAGGTTTTTGATTGCCATCCATGCCTATGCCCTATCCTGTCGTGTCCTTGTCGTCTTCGTTGGCCTAGCCGCTCTCGTCGTCGTCGTCGTCGTCGTCGTCGTCGTCGTCGTCGTCGTCGTCGTCGTCGTCGTCGTTGTCGTCGTCGTCCTTCAAATGGGCCCCCGATCCGTAGCCATTTTGGCCTAAGTTTGTGGCGTGAGGCAACGGCATAAGGTATAAATAGGCAGCCTGGTGCACTGCCCGCCCGCCCTGTTGGCCAGAATGTCCGCCGCGTTGTCCACCAACGCGTCCCGCGCCTGCGCGGTGGAGTACAGGGAGAGGATCGTGGAGGTGCCCCAGGTCCAGGTGCGCGAGGTCATCAGGCAGGTGCCGAAGGTCGAGATCCAGGAGGTCATCAGGGAGGTACCCGTTTACCAGCAGAAGACAGTCGAGAAGATCGTGCATGTGCCCCAGGTCCAGTACGTGGAGAAGGTGGTGGAGGTGCCAGATGTGCAGGTGGTGGAGGTCGTCAAACAGGTTCCAGTATATCAGGACGAGGAGGTTGTCCGGGAGGTAAAGCGGGTGGAGATCCAGGAGGTCGAGAAGGTGGTCGAGATCCCGCAGATCATCCATCAGGAGAGGATCGTAGAGGTGCCGCACATCGAGGTCCAGGAGGTGATCAGGCACGTGCCCAAGATCGAGGTCGTCGAGGTCCCCAGGGAGGTGAGGAAGGTCGTGACGTCACAGAGCGTCAGGGAGGTACACGTGCCGCAGGTGCAGGTGGTCGAGAAGATCGTGGAGGTGCCGGAGATGCACGTGGAGGAGGTGATCAAGTACGTGCCCGGCGACATCGTGGTTCAGGAGGTCATCAGAGAGGTGCCTAAGGTTACCACCGTTGAGGTCCAGAGCCAGAGGACGGTCACCGTGAGCGTCGCCGCGCCAGTCTACATGGGCATGCCAGCCTCCAGCGCTCCCACAGAGCCTGTGGGTGCTCAGACCTACTCCGCCCCCCCCGCGCCGACGACGATGATGGACCCCTCTTATGCGGTGGCGCCGCCGCAGTACGTGGTCCCTCAGCCTCCGGCGCCGACGGAGCCCGTGCAGAGTGCCGCGCCGCCTGTCGAGCCCATCGAGACCGCCCCCCGCGCCGTTCCGCTGGTGGAGCCCGCCCAGACTGTCTCTGCGGCGCCGGCTGCAGCCACCTGCAGCGGGCCGGCCGCGCCGCCAGGCGTGCGCATGGAGCCCGTTGCTACTTCCGCTTAGCACGGGGGCGCCGATCGTGACGACGGCCCCCCCGCCCAGCGCGGCTCTCGCGCCGCGCAGATTTCCGCGGCCTCTGCACCCTGCTCGCTCAAGACGAGACGCTTTGTCGGGGCTGCTGCACGAGAACAGAAAGCCAGCCGATCCATTCGTGAAAGATAGATCGTCGACAAAAGCAACTGCTCAAATCGGCCCCCGATCTCTGCTGGGGCGCTCTCCGACCTGGATTACGGTCGGACCGAGGTACAAGATCGAGGTCAGCTCGGGGAGGGTACCCTCGACTGTTCGTCATGCTTGTTGGATGTTCTTGTGCAACCTGGGGGAGGGCACCCTCGAATGTTCTTCGTGCTTGTTGGATGCTCTTGTGTATCCTGGGGGGGTGGGGTGGGGCACCCTCGAATGTTCTTCGGTTTGGGCCAGCAGAGGGTCCCATGGTTCTTGAAGGCTGTTCTCCTGACCTGGGTGCGGCCGCAGGAGGCGGCTCCAGCCTCGGCGCCGAGGGCCTGTCGCCGAGGGCCACGCGACGACAGCAGCGCCGAAGCCGCCGCTCCCCCCCCCCGCTGCCAGGAGGAAAACACGCATGCACACAGGCGCAACTAGCCTTCGATTCCCAGGGGAATCTGGAAAGTATGGGAGGGGGGGTGGAAAGGAAGACACGAACATCCAGAGCACGTGGAGGCCAGGGGGGATCCTGGGATCTGCGTCTACCCGCCTGCGTGCCCCTGGGCTCCCATGCACCCTCCGTGAGCGGCGGCCAGGCGGGACGGCCCTGCCCAGCACGTGTGCCGCCACGCTGGTCGCGGGCCAGGCGGCCCGCGCTGCGCCCTCCGGCCCGCCGCCTCCGCCGCCGCCTCCGCCGCCAGGCCTCTATCAGCGAGCGAAGAACGGTATAAAATAAACTTTTTCGCTGTCGGGGGCGCCTGTCCCTGGGCGGCTGGAAAGTTTATACCGGGACAGCCGCCCAGGGACAGGCGCCCCCGACAGCGAAAAAGTTTATTTTATGCCGTTCTGCGCCTGTTAACTCTAGGGGGTGCACTGGTTCCCCTCTGCCAGCCTCCGCCTCCGCGTCCCCCCTCCAGGGCTCCTTTCCGTTCCTCCGATTCGGGTCGATTCGACTTCGTTGGCCTCCGATGCCGATCCGGTTCGACTTGGGGTTCCGACGTGGGTTCCGAGTTGTCGCTGGAGGCATGGCCAGCCTGGCGATTTCCGCCGATTCGGCTTGTCCCGACCCGGCTGCCGATCTCCGCCGATCCGATTAATTTCGATCGCCGATCCGACTCGTCAATTCGATTCTGCACGCAGCTCCCCTTTTGCCGATTGTGCATGCCACGAAGTGGTCTTTCTGTGGGAGTCCCAGCTCGGCCATGACACGCGTCCGTGGAGAATGGGAAATCAGCGCCATAGGAAGGGATGGGAGGGAGGGACAGGATGTCAGATGAGGCGCGACCGCACCTAGCTCGTCACAACCTTTCTCTTCCTCCCTCTTTCCCCTAATCGCCTCATGAATATCTTCGTCCTTCTCCTTATCCTTCTCCTCTCGCCCCCCTCCTCCTCCTCCTCCTCCTCCCTCCTCCTCCTCCTCCTCCTCCTCCTCCTCCTCCTCCTCCTCGTCCTCTTCTTCCTCGTCCTCCTTCTTCTCCTCCCTCCTCCCTCCTCCCTCGTCCTCCTCTCCCTCCTCCTCCTCCTCCTCCTCCTCCTCTCCTCCTCCTCTCCTCCTCCTCCTCTCCTCCTCCTCCTCCTCCTCCTCCTCCTCCTCCTCCTCCTCCTCGTTATCATCTGCCTTTCGCCGCCCCCTCTCCTCCCCTCTCTTCCTCTTCCTCCTCCTTGTCATCTGCCTTTCCCCTCCCCCCCTCCCCCTCCCCACGAGGCGTGAGCGCGCCCAGCTCGCCCTCCTCCCCCTCTCCCTTCTCCCGCTGCCGCCGCTGCTGCTGCCGCTCCTCCCGCCGCCTGGTCTCTCCCCTCTCTCCTACCAAGTTCTCGTCATGAGTACTACTCACCCGTCTCCCCCGACGACGTGCCTTCCTGCAGCCGCTCCTCCCGCGCATAGGTCTTCGCACCCGGATTTCAATGCAGAAATTTCGCATATCGCGCTCCTCCCGATGGGGCCGATCGGGCTGCTTCTGGTCCAGCTCTGGCCCATGGCCCAGTCGGCTCGAGCTCGAACTGCTGGCCTGTCTCTTATGACTGTCGCCTTCTGATGACTCTGAGCGGAGCCCAAGACTAATCACGGAATTTGGCATTTCATCTCGGTCAGAGCGTCACCTCATGTATTCAACCATCATGAAAATCATATTTTTGGCCACAGCTGACAGCAGTCGTCCAGATGTTCGCCGCGAGGTGTGAGGGCGCCCCGCGATAGAGATCAGACAGCCCTCGTGCCGATGGGGATGAGAATTCGTATGTCTCCTTCCACTCGGGGCCCCTTCAGTCGTCCCGAAGGGCGCTTCTTGGGCCGTCTCGGGGCCATTTTGGAGGCTGCTTGGGCCGTTATGAGCCTCAGAGAGTAGAACAAAGCGAGAACGCTGACATCTTTCAAAAACTGCATGACAATCAAGGATTTGAGGAGCGCGTGGAGTCCAGGGGTCGTCCAGGGGCTGTTTGCATGGGGCGCCCATGAAAATCGGCGCGAACCCCCTAGGAGTTCGCCTGGGGGTCGTCCTGGGGGTGTCGGCCCTTCCGCGTTGCCATGCGGCTATTTGCATGGGGCGCGCATGCAAATGGGGGCCCCCAGGAGCTCACTGGGGGTCGGCCCGTTCCAACGGCCATTTGCATGGGGCGCCAATGCAAATGGTCCCCAGAAGCTCAAACGCGCGATTTCGGATACTGTTTTGGGGGGAGTAGGGGGTTATTAATCTCACACGCCTAGACATCCCACTACGGTCGGCTGACTTCCTGCTCATGTTTTCTTGCTCGTGCATGCAATCCTTGTCTTCCCGTTTTTCCTCTCACTATCCTGCTCCCTTCCCTTCCCGTCCTTTTCCAATCCCTCGCTATCATTTTCGCCATCCTTCCTCTTTTTGCGCCTTGTCCTCCCGATTCTCCTCTCCTCCCTTCCTCCTCCTCCTCCTCCTCTCTCTCCTTCCTCCTCCTCCCTCCCCTTCCTCCTCCCCCCCTTCGGTTCCTGTTTCTTGCGCGTCGCTGTTCGGCTGTTCGCGCCTGCTCTCCACCCAGACGGCGCCCGACCTCCCTGCGCGATGCCCGGCCCCGCGGTGCCGCGCCGCCGCTCGTGCCGCCGACGACGGGCCAGGCGCTGCAAAGCCCATCCAGGGACCGAGGCTTGATCGGAAGCTCAGCTCGGCGAACATCTAGGTGTTGCGCGCAGTAAGAAGGGACGGATGGGAGGGGGGTATGATGCCGGACGCGGCTTGAGTGCACCCAGCTTGCTTCTCTCCTCCCTCCTCTCTCCTTCTCTCTTCCCTCCTCTCTCTTTTCTCTGTCTGTTCTGTCTGCCTCACATGTTTCCTTCGCAATGCTGGCACTGAGTGCTGGCACTACAGGCGGTCTTGATTGGCAGGTCGGTCCTGCCAGCTCAAGGGTACCCTTGTGGCCTCTGCCTCGCGACCCATGCCTCCTGCGTTCCCGTGGCGGTGTGGCACTCGGAAGGGTCTCGCTTCCCCTCGCGTGTCCTGTCCGGTCAGGCCCGACTGCAAGGGTTTCAGGAGGGAAAGAAACACACAGACACAAGTGTTCGTCGACTCCCCGGCAAAATATAGGAAAATATGGGAAGTGGGGGGGAAGACAGAAGCCCCCAAAATATAGGAGAATACGGGGATTCTTTTTATTTGTGTATTTATTTGTGTGTCCCAGGGCCCGCCCCTTCAGGGCTTCCCCTCCCAAGAAAATATGGGAATCGTCGATTCCTTAGAAAATATGGGAAACTATGGGAAGTGGGTGGGAAGACAAAAACCCAGAAAATACGGGAAAATACGGGGATTCTTTTGATTTGTGTGTATTTCTTTGTGTGTCCCAGGGCCCCTTCAGGGCTTCCCCTCCCCGCTCCGCGGGCGCCACCGCCGCCGCGCGTGCCTCCACAGGGGCCCGGCCCCCTGCCCGCCCGCGCGGCGCCTCGTCGCCGCCCCCGTGCGCTCTGCACTGCTCTCCGCCTCGGCCTGCGCACCGCTCTGCTCTGCGCGCTGCGCTCTGCGCTGCCCGGCGCCGCCTGTGATGCCCTGCACGGCTCTGCGCTGTGGTGCCCTTCCCTGCTCGGGCGTTGCCCTTCCCTGCTCTGCGCTGTGGTGCCCTGCCTCGTCGCCGCCCCCGTGCTCTGCATTGCTCTCCGCCTCGCTCTGCACCGCTCTGCGCTCTGCGCTCTGCGCCGCCCGGCGCCGTCTGTGATGCCCTGCACGGCTCTGCGCTGTGGTTCGGGGGCGGAAAAGAGGGGGGTGATGACTAGGGGGGGGTGGATATCATGGCGGGGGCCATGATATTTCCCCCCAGATTTCATGGCGCCCCTTATTATTTCATTACGTCCCTGGCCCCCCCCCCCCCCGGGCCGCGCACATGCCGCCGGCCATGATTTGCACCCCCCCCCTCTTGGACACCCCCCTCTTGGCCGCTCCCGAGTGGTGCCCTTCCCTGCGCTACGTGTACCCCGCGCCGCTCTGCCTTGCTCTTCGCTGCTTGTCGATGTTCGCCACTGCTTCGCATCGCTTTGCTCTGCGTTGTTTTGCGTGGCTCGGCTCTGCTTTGCGCACTGATACGCATGCACTTGTGTTATCGATGCCTTGCACTGATTTGCTTCGCTCCTTCTTGCTTTATGTTGCTCTGCATTGCTGCCTTGCATTTTTCTGCGCTGTTCGGCACTGCTTTGCTTTGCTTTGCTTTGCTTTGTTTTTCCATGGTCCCGCATCTTTTTGGCAATTTTACCGTTTGGGGACCTCGCTGGAATCATGTCATTTATCAGTGACTTCCTCTCGCCCCTTACAGTGATCAGGAGTTTCACCCGCCCCTCTCGCGTTCTGCTTTTCCACCGGGATTGCCCTCGGTCCCTCAGAATGGCGCTACCCCTGCCCTCTACAGCTCAGTGCGAGTTCCTCTCCCCAGCCTTCCGACGACAGCTTCTGTTCGAGTGGCTGGCCCCTGCAGATGGCGACCCAATTCCCCCCCCCCCTTGACTGTGGCTTGCCATCCAGAGTCGTCTTTTGACGGCCTTGGTGGCCAGGTCTGCTCTCCGAGGCCGGCAGCTGGAACTTATCCATGTCGGCCGCTTGGGAAACCGATCTTCGGGGCCTCTCAGGAGGGGAAAAAACACACAGACACAATTAATCGGCGATTCCCAGAAAATATGGGAAAATATGGGAAGTGGGGGGGAAGACAAAAACCCAGAAAATATGTGAAAATATAGGGAATAGTTTTATTTGTGTGTATTTATTTGTGTGTCCCAGTTCCCCTTCAGCCTCGAGAGGCAGCGGACAGAATATACTGGGCAGCCAGCGTGGGGTGCCCTTCCTGCTGCCATGCGGGGCGCCTGCGCACCTGTGAAGCGTTGCGGTCGTCCCGTTCCTCGCCCTGCTCCCTTCTCACACCAGAAATCAGGAGGGGAAAACAAAACACATAGACACAATTAATCGTCGGCTCCCAGGAAAATATGGGAAAATCTGGGAAGTGGGGGGGAAAACAAAAACACTGAGAATATGGGAAAATATGGGGAATCCCTTCATTTGTATCTATTTATTTGTGCGTCCCAGGGCCGCTTCAAGAACACCTCTCCGCCTCGGCGTCCTCTGCGCGGACCTGCCCCCGGCCCTCCCTGTGGACCCCTCTGGCAAAGCCGCCCCCTGCCCCGGGGCAGGGCGGGTGTGCGCCTCTGGCGCGGCAGGTCCTGGCGCCCCAGAGGCAGCCCCCTCGCCCGTTTGAGCCGAGGTGGAGAGTGCGAAGCCATCGGGGGGCAGGAGGGAGGAGGATCGGGAGGAGGACTGCGATGAGCTGGACGGGGGAGGCTCGGGAGGGAGGTGGAGGTGGAGGGAGGGGGAGGAGGGAGGGTGGCGGGGGTGGCGGAGGAGGTGGAGGGAGGAGCAGGGAGAGAGGCGGGGGAGAAGTGAAGACCTGATTTGCTTCATCTGCCAAGTCGGGGAGGCATGACAACATCGACATGCCGCAACCGTCCTTCTGCTGCAGCAGGACGTCTTCCGCATCTGCGCTGTCGCTGACGGCTCAGGCAGTTGTTCTACATTTCAGCAGCCGAGCTGCATCGTCGTTAGTGTTTTTTTGGCTCCAGCGCTGAAAACGTACCGAGTTCAGGCGTCTAGATACCTCAGATTATCGCGCCCGATGATTTTCTTCCGATAGCTGTGCCGAAGAGCTCTGTAGCTCTTCTGCAGCTCGAGTTAAGTTAAGAAACGCGTGATCATCTGCAAACGAAATAGTAGAGTGCTTCCAGGCGCCCAGGACGAGGTCGTCGTTGGGCAAGGCGCTGACTCGCACCTCGTTCGCCCGGCAGGAGGGGGGCCGCTCTTCCAGGCGTCGCCGGCGCGCGCGCGCGAGGCGGCGTCTTCGACGAGGACGCCGAGCACGGCCACTGGCGCCGGCTGGGCGGAGCAGGACCTGCAGCGCGGGAGGAGGAAGATGAATCGGGGGAGCGTAAGACCCGGGTTTGCCAGGACTCGGGTTCGCCATCGTTTTTTGACGACCGCGCCTCGGATTTTGACGAGGAGGAGTTTCGTTGGATGTCTGCAGCGGGAGGCCTCGTCAAAATGCAGGCTCGGCCTCGTCATTTCTTTGACGACCTCGTCGGGGATTTCCGAGTCCCCTGTAGCCAGGTCTTACGCCCCCCTGAATGCAAAGGAGGAGGAGGAGGGACCAGTGTAAGCCGAAGACCCATGAGCGATATTGCAATAATCCCTCCCTCTCCGAGTTCCCTCTTCATAGGCCCCTTTTATCAGGGTTCCTTTCCGCTGAGGGAAGTGCCTTGTTAGAAGACGATCGTTTGAAAATCAGGAGCTGTGCCAGAACACCATTCTTGGGATTTCAATGCCGCGAATCACCGTTACTGTTGCGTCTTGATGATCCTGAATCGTGCCAGAACACCATTCCTGGGACTTCAGCACCGCGAATCAACGTGCCTGCTTTGCCCTGACATTCCGACATCGTGCCAAAACACCGCTTCCGGGGCTCAACCATGATAATCTTAAACTTCTGCAGCCCCTAAGCGAATGTGCGCGGCGCTAAGGCGAGAGCAACATTTTGAAAAGGAACCGCCCTCACCCGTGAACCTCTTGGAAGATTTCAACACGAATGCACGCGGCGCTAATGCGAGATCCACATTTTGAAAACGGACCGCCCTGCATCCGTGAACCTCTTGCAAGCTTTTAAGACGAATGTGCGCGGCGCTAGGGCGAGGGCCACATTTTGAAAACGACGAACCCTCTATCCTTGAAGCTCTTGCAAATTTGGAAGAACGAATGTGCGCGGCGCTAAAGCGAGAACCACATGTTGAAAACCACCCGCCGGCCATCCGTGACTGTTGCACATTCTAAGCTTTAGGATCGAAACGTCTGGCCCGCCCTTCCGACCAATCTCGGGGTGCGACAAGGAAGAGTCTCTTATGAGGAAAAGGGATGGAGTGGGAGGAGGAGGAGGAGCAGCAGGAGGTGGAGGGGGAGGTGGAGGAGGAGGAGGGAGAGGCGGAGGAGCAGAAAGAAGAGGAGGAGGAGGACGAGGAGGAGGAGGAGTGAGGAGGAGGGGGAGGAGGAGGAGGATTTGGAGGAGGAGCCGGAGGACGAGGAGTGGTAGGAAGAGGATTTGGAGGAGGAGAAGTTGGAGTTGGAGGGGGAGGGGGGAGGGAGGAGCTACAGTTGGAGGAGGAGGAGGAGTCCTCGCCTCCCCTGCTCGCTTGCGCGTTAGTTGTTCCGCTCGCTTGCTTGCTCTCTCGCCGATGGAGGGAGTCAGGATTCTGTTTCGGACGCAGGGCTGCACAGGAGCGGTGAGATCAACGTGCTTGCGAAGATGATGGTGATGATAATGGATAAGATAATGGATGGATGGCGGTGAGATCAACGTGCTTGCTTGCGAGATACATGCTTGCGAAGAACAACGTGCTTGCGAAGATTGCGACGTGAGCAGCAACAGGGGCGCGTGCTCTCACTTTCCTCATTGCCCTTCTTTCGATTTCCCCCACGTTGGCTTGTCCAGGCTCGGTGATCGCCCTGAGTTGTTCCCAAGCGCCATGGCCAAAGGAGCGACGAGAGCAAAACGTTGCATGGGAGTGCTTGCGACAGCTCTTTTCTGCGGTAGAGTCTCTTCAAACCTTGGGCTCGGAGGCCAGTTCCTGGGCTCACAGGGCCGATGCGCCATCCCCAGGACCCAAGGCCTGGCAGGATCGGAGTAGGAGCACACTGGATTCAGGACAGGCGTCAGCACGGCCGATGCCTCGACCTGCTCTTTTCAGCGACCTTTGCCGGAAGCTGGCCAGTTATGATTCGTTTTTATTCTGGCTTTTGGCTCTTACCTTTGTCGAGGCACCTTCCCTGGAACCAGTCCCGCTTCCCGAGTCGTGCTCTGACAGCCCGGGGCCCAGAAACGGCACCCGGACGCCGCCAGCGGCTGCTGCTCCGGTGGTCGCAAACATGTGGCGCAGCGCCTGGGCCGCTGGAGGTCCGGACCCCGCTGCGGAAGCCAGGAAAGAGAGCCCAGGAAGTCCAGGAACCTCGCCCCTCGATCCTCGAAGCCCCGTCTAGACGCCTGGCGTGAGACTAGCGCGACAGATGGTCGCGACAGCGGAGCGAGGCAGGCGGCGGCGTGCGCAAGTGGCCGAGAGGAGAGTCACTCGCCCCTCCCTGGCTCGAAAGGTGTACCCCCCCACAACACGCGGCGCTTTCTGTGAGACCCAGCCCTTCGCCCCGAGCTGCTTTTTTGGTGGCCCTGGGGCCCCTGAGCGGCGGAAAACTGCCACGGACCCCCCCGTCCTCCGCTTCCTCCAGGACCTTGCGCACCTCAAACCTCGATTCTCGCTGCGTCGCGGAGCACATCGTCAAGGTGCTCTTATGGCCCCTCTGACGCGCTGTGTTCGGGAACATCTGCACGGGACGTGTGAGAGATTCGGATCCAGACCAGATGCTAGCCTAGCTTCGCAGCGCGGGGACTGTACCTCTGCGTGAGAAAACCGGCGCCCGACTCTCGAGCCTTTGGGGTGGAGGTCCTGCCCCCGCTGCCCGGATCCTCGAGTCTGGACTCTCGGGCCTCGAGGGCCGGCCCTCGATCCTCGAGCCTCGACGCTCGACCCTCGGCTGTAGTAAAACAAGGCTAGGATCGGGATAAATCGCTCCAGAGCGTTCCGGAGCGCTCTCAGAGCGTTCCGGAACGCTCTGGAGCGGCCGCGGCGCCCAATACATCCTCCAAACCCGCCGATTCTCAGAGATTTCGAGTTATCCCGATCCGATTTTGTCCCGATCTTCGCGTCGTTTTTAGGGCCGGCCCTCGATCCTCGAGCCTCGACGCTCGACCCTCGGCTGTAGCACCTCGAGCCTCGACTCTCGAGCCTCGAGGGTGGGAGCCTCGGGCCGCGGCGGCGCGGGGCTCGGCGGGGGCGCGGGAGGGCGCGGGGGCCGCCGCCAGGACGCGCGGAGCACCGCCTCCGACCTGCGTTCCGACGCCCTCTCGGAGGCACGCCGCGGAGCGGAGCGAGGAGGAGGAGGAGGAGGAGGAGGGAAGAAAGGAGGAGGTGAGAAAGGAGGAGGAGGAGGGAGGAGGAGGAGGAGGGAAGAAAGGAGGATGAGGAGGAGGAGGAGGAGGAGGAGGAGGAGGAGGAGGAGGAGGAGGAGGAGGAGGAGGAGGAGGAGGAGGAGGAGGAGGAGGAGGAGGAGGAGGAGGAGAAGGAGGAGGAGGAGAGGAGGAGGAGAAGGAGGATGAGGAGGAGGAGGGCGACAACGACGACGACGACGACGAGGATGACGACGACTGATGCTGATGCTGATGCTGCTGCTGCTGCTGCTGATGATGATGATGATGATGATGATGATGATGGTGGTGGTGGTGGTGATGATGAGGATGTTGCTGATGATGATGCTGATGATGCTGATTATGATGCTGATGATGATCCTGATGCTGCTGCTGATGATGATGACGACGATGCTGTTGTTGGTGGTGATGATGATGGTAATGATGAGAAGGAGGCCGAGGAGGAGGAGGAAGAGGACGAGGATGATGACGAAGATGATGATGGTGATGATATTGATGGTGCTGACGATGAGGATGATGATGATGATGATGATGATGATGATGATGATGATGATGATGATGATGATGATGATGGCGATGTTGATATCGATGTTGATGCTGGTGATGATGATGCTGATGATGATGAGGAGGATGCTGCTGCTGATGAGGATGATGATGGTGATGAGGCTGACTACGACGATACTGATAATGATTCCGATGGTGTGATGAAACTACTGCTGATGATGAGGAGGATTACTACGTAAGTGCCGATGCTGCTGGTGCTGCTGCTGATGACCATGCTGATGATCTCGATGTTGGCGACATCGATGATGATGATGATGATGATGATGATGATGATGATGATGATGATGATGATGATGATGATGATGATGATGATGCGGAAACGGATACATCTGCTGATGCTGGTGTAGATACTGGTTGATGATGGTGATGCCGACGACGATGATGCTGCTGATGATGATGATGATGATGATGCCGATGCTGCTCCTGCAGCTGCTGCTGATGACCACGACGATGACGACGACGATGATGATGCTGATCATGATGATGATGACGATGATGATGATGGTGATGCTGATGATTATGATGATGGTGCTGCTGATGATGATACTGATACTTATGATGATGCTGATGATGCTGATGATGATGTTGCTGCTGATGATGATGGTGATGCTGATATTGATGATGATGATGATGATGCTGATGACGATGATGATGAATATGATTAGGATAATAATAATGATGATTTGTCAACTTGTTGAGATATCATGCTTCCCTGTGTGTCTGTGTCCGCCGAGTGGTGGCTGTAGTTTCTTCTTAAGGCAAACTTGCCTGCCGAGCTCGTCTGCGCATGGAAGATGCGCACAGCGCTTCTGGGGTATCAGCAGCGAGACACACACCACCTGCTACGGTGAGTTCTGGGCCTGAGCCTGGGAGCGGAGTCCGTGAGGTCCTCCGTGAGTGGTTGCAGCTGTGCTGCCCAAAGCACCTTCAAGCTGTCGTCTGCCCGACTTGCCCGATCTGCTCTACTTGTCCCTCGGTGAGCTCGTCGCAGCGGGACATCCCTTTCGCTCTCCTCGCCGCGTTGACGGCATTCTCGGTCGGGGTGTTGCTGACCGTGTGCTAGCTGGTTCTACCGTGTGCTTGCGTTGCTGATCGTCGAGGGTATCTCTCCCCCAGACTTCATCACGGACGCGGGAAAGAAGTCCGAAGAAGCGCCCAAGACGCCCCACCATTTGCCGGCTCAGAAGTCTCCGACGCTCCAAGGACAGGGTCAGGTACGAGATAGCGTCTGGACCTTGTGATAATGTGCTAGGGAGTCACGACGATCTCTTCCATGACAGGGTAGTTCCAGGGCAATGCGCATATCGTGAGTTCTCCTGACTACGACCCTGTCGTCGAGCAGCTGGACGGTCAGAACCCCGATTTCACCGGCATCAGGTTTCCGGCGGAGCCAGGCGCAGTGATCCTGGAGGTTGGACAGATCTATGCCTTCGTCCCCTGCCCGACGCCTGTGGAGTTGCAGTGGATGCTGGACGAGCCCATGTCGGGCTTCGCCATCGGTGCTCTAGTCACGGACTCGCGTAGCTTCCTGTCTTCAACGGGGTGACGTGCACGTTCAGGCTCTTCCCAGCCGACGCTGACAACGACCAGTACGCCAAGCGGCGCCAGATGGAGCTCGCGATCGATAGGCGCACGATCTTAGTTGACCCGGTAGGTCGTCCACGCCCTTTCGCTGCTTCTGCCTCCGAGATGGCCGAGGACCCCAGCGTGAAGGTCCCCATGATCGGCCCCAGGACTGCTCCCGATCTTATGGATCGCACGGCACGCAATTGCGGAGGTGGTCCGGTTCAGGAAAAGGACAAGCGAGTGTCGGGGTCGGGTATCAGGGCTCGCGTTCGGTCGGTCTATGAGCATCAGGTTCTGGCCATGGCCCGGCAGAGCGGGGACACCGTGGACGGTGGGAGCCTGAAGAATTTGGAGAAGACCGTGATCTTGTTTTGTTCCGCCAGAGGCATTTGTTCGGATCTGATCGGGGATGTGCACGGAGACAACTTGCATAATCCAGATGGGGGCAGTCGGGAATATCATGTCGGCATCGATGAACATGGGAGCGGGGGCGGCATGGCCCCCCCTGCGCCAGCACGTGGCCGGCAAGATTGTCAAGCAGGCCTCAATCAATAAGGAAAAAAGGGAAGCACGTGATGCACAGAAGGTCTGGCAAGGGCGATTCCGCCCAACGCAAGTGATGACGGAGAGTTGCGGCCGGGGAACATGTTGTTCATGGCGGACCCCAGCTTTCTCGCATGCGCCAGATCTGTCTGAAAGCCGCGTGTGTGTGTGTGTGTGTGCCTGTGCGTGGAAGGACTTCGGGCGCCCGCGTCGTGTGCCTGCAGACCCCCGGCCTCTTTGTGCCAGCGACCCCTTTCTCATTCCGCGGGTCCTGTTTGCCTGTGCCATCAACGATGCGCAGGCGGCGGTTCATAGGCGCATCCTTCGGACGATCTCTGCGGCTTCATCTTCTGTGCGTGTGCCTGCGCCCGAGGAGGCTTCCCGTGAGTTTCTCGGGCATCGATTGGACTGCCACGGTGATGGCCGCGCAGCGGTGCCGTGCGATAGCTCGAAGGTTTCGCTGCCCGACGGCCCGTCGCGCCCGGAGCCGCTCGCGGGCGCCCCCCCGCCTCAGTGTTGCGAGGTGGTCCACGACTTTGAGGACGCGATGCTCTCGGACGTGTCGGCGTGCGAGCTCACGGCCGAGCAGGCCCAGTCGCCCCCCGCTCCGACGGAAGGCCCAGGGCCGACCGCTCCCATCTACCTTTCCCTCCTCGCCCGGATGGCTTGCGCCGAGCTGCTCGGATTTCGCGCGGCACGCAGGGCAGCTGCCGCACTTCCTGCGTCAAAAATCAGAACGACAAGCAAACCTGAACTTCGAGAAGCGCCCTGACGTGGAGGTCGGGGCCGCCGGGGGCCTCGCTCAGTTCGAGGTCCCCTATTGGGCAGACGCGTTGCGCGCCGCGGGCCGACGTATTGAGTTTATCCTGCCAGTGCGGCTTCGGGCTCCATGCTGCCAGCGCACTTTCCGCTGCAGCGCGCCTCCGAGGCAGGGGCCGTGTCCATCGGGGTCGCCACCGACATCCGGGAGGCCGACCTTGTGGATGCCCACCGGGTGCCTCTGGTTGCGATGGTGGCCCCCCAGGGGTTGGACTTGGGCTTCCTGGTTGATCCGGCAGGTCCACGCCGGCGTTCTCCGCTGGGCCGGCGTCGCCGCGGAGCGCGCGGTCGCCGGGGCTCGGCCTTCGCGGACCGTGGGCGTCGAGCCCGTCGCGCTGCCGCTGCGCGACGGCGCAGCTGTCTCTGGGCCGTCCGCCGACGTGGGGCCGAGGGTCCGCGGCGAGATCCTGCGGGGCTTCCTGGGCCAGGCGGCCGCGCGCGCGACGTCGCGGAGGCTGAGCCGCTCGGCGCCTTCTCGGGGGCCTCGGTCGGGGGCGGCCCGCCAGTTGCACGGCGGAGCGCGCCTCGTGGGCGGTGGAGTCGGGGCGCTTGGCCTCACGGTGGCCGCGCGCGCCTCGGGGGAGCTGGTCGAGGCGCTGATCTGATCTGGCGCAATGTTTTAGCAGCCATCTTCCGTCGGCGCGCCCTCAGCACTCCTCGCGCGAGGTGCGATTTCTTCAGGGCTGCGAGAAGAAAGGATATCGAACTACGGGCCTTCGTGCGTCACGAGTTCTGGCTTATTGCCGCCGCCCCCCCATCTTCTCCTCCGGCTGGTCCCGCAAACGGGCCCGCGAGGTCTGGGTTGCCGACGCTGGTGAGTCTGGGCGCGGGGTCTGCAAGGGGGCTCTCAGAGTCGGAGGTCCGCGACGTCGGGCGGTGGAACGAGAGGGGGAGATCGGCGCCCACGACCTGCAGAGTGGGCTCCTCGGGCCCCTGCTCTTCAAGAACTCGATGCTGTGCAAGGCCCTCGCGCTGTCGAGCTTGGCGGGCCAGCGCCTCTCGATGGGCTTTGGTCGGAGCGAGAAGGGTTCCCCGAACTCGCCGTCGAGGTCTGCCGGAAGGGCCCCTGGGAGACAGTTTCTGCCGGGGGGTCCCACTTCCGCGAGTATGTCGGCGTCTTGGAGGGGGTGGCCCACCCGCGGGCCCTGCGCAGTGCTGCTCGGCATCCTCGGCTACCGTTGGCCCCGGGGGCCCCTGGCTGACAATTGTGGCCTCGCGCCGGCCCTCGCGCGAGGCGGGGCCGCCAGCTTCGGCATCTTGCAGGTCTGTCGCCGCCGCCCCGCAGCCATTCTGCTTGCCGCCGACCTGTTCTGCGTTCTGCGCGGCGTGGCGGATTCCATCCGAGTAGAGCCCGTGCGACGAGCCCCCCCGCCTCTTGGAGCGGGCTGTCGCGGGTCGTCGCGCTGCCGGGCGACCCGGGCGCGGCTGGCGGGGGCGCTCCGAGAGCCGGCCCCCCGGTCGACGGAGGGGCTGGGGTGGCTCGCGGACCGGGGGCCCGCCCCCCCGCGGCGCCTGGCCTCGCGGGGGGCGGTCAGCGCGCGAGGCCGCCGCTCTCGGCGCAAGTTGCGCGGCGAAGGGGCCGCCCCCCGCCTCGGCGGCAGCCGCGTCGAACCTCTCCCCGGGCCGCGCGGCTGCGGGAGAAGACCGGGCACGGGGGCGCCGGCGTGGTCGTCGCGGCCGCCAAATCATTACTTTTCACGCGGCGCGGGGGATCTCCGACCTCGCGAGGGCGCCCAGGGCGCTGAGGGGCCTCGGGGGAGCGGGGGCCCTCGGCGACGCGATCGCGCCGGACTCGCGCCCTCGGCCTCGCGCCTTGGGGGGGGCAGCGCGGGGCCGACCGCCGTGCGACGCGTGCCCCCCCAGTCTCGGCGCGCGCCGCGGCGGCTAAGTTCCGGGCCGCGGCGGCGCGCCCGCGAGTGCCGGGGCCGCGCCTCTCTCGGCGGGGGTTTGGAGGAGCGTCGAGCGACCTCCTGGCCGCGCCCCGCGAGCTCTCGGACAGCGCGTCGATGGGGGCGCTTGCTGTCGCGGGCCCCCCGTCAGGGGCTGCGCCGTGGAGGGGCAGGTCCAAGAGCTGCTCCGCGTCCTGCCCCGGAACCGTCGAGGGCGCCCAGTGAGTTGGCCGAAGAAAACCTGCGGGGGGTCGTCGAGGGCGCCGCGGTGCCCAGACTCCCGGCGGGAGACTCCATTGCGTGGCGACGACCTTGCGGGTCTCTGGGGCGCCCTCTAATCTGTTTAAGGCCGATCAGCAACTCGTTCAGAAAGGCGATGTTCTGATGCGTAAGCTTGCGGAAAAAGTACGGTTTTGCAGCCGCGGCTTGCTTTCGTTATCCAGAATCCGCAGCTGTCCAGATGCTCGCTCACTCCTTATTTCTAGGCCCTCGAGCAGCGAGGTCGGTCGTTCTCTGTCCACTACTGCCGCTTGGAGACCCCCTGCAAGAAACCCGCCGAGTCGATCTTTGGGGCCCCCATCGACCTTTCGCTTCACTCCGTCTTCGCATGTCCTGGAGTGCGCCAAGTTACAGGTCGACCTCGCGAAGTGCTTGGGGGGCAGAATGCATTTTTTTTTTTTTTTTTTCTTTTTTTTTTTTTTTTTTTTATTTTTTTTTTCCGTTTTTCCCTTATTTTTTCTCCCCCTCGAACGGTTGTAGCCTCCGCCCATCCAGTCAAGCTCACGGGATCGGTTGCCCGAATGCTTTCCAAGATGTCGCGGAATTGTTCATAAATCTGGGCACGGGCACGCCTCTGCAAGCCTGATCCATGCGCCGTGAGGGCGCTACACATATGCGTGGTCAACTCCTCAGAGTACGACAGCGTTGCAGCTAACTTCCCGTCATCGATCCATGACCGTCGGCGGAGTGCTGAAGGCTGGCGAGTGATATATACATTTGTTGAGTTTCCATGTTTGCCTGTGCACAGCCAAGCGGTCCCGCCCCCATTTTACGATCAGCGAATATCGGAGGTTGGGGGGTGAGTCCGACGCGAAACGGAGACCCCCCTTCCGGGAAATCGATTTTGTTTTCGGGTTCGTGTCGTGCGTGCCGTGCGTGCGTGCGGGCGAGGCGAAGCTGCGTGGGCGTGCGAGAAGAAATCCTTCTGTGGCTGTGCCGCGGTCGGACCAAATGTTTCTCCTCTGGCGGCCAGTGGTCCGCGCTGTCCCGCCGGTGTCCCGCTGGTGTCCCGCCAGTGTCCCGCCGGTGTCCCGTGGTGTCCCGTGGTGTCCCGTTGAGTGAATGAGATCGGTGTGGTGTCCCGAGGTGTCCCGTGGTGTCCCGTGGTGTCCTATGGTGTCCCGTTGAGTGAGATCGATAGTGAGATCGATAGTGAGACGGACAGTGAGATCGAGAGATGTCCCGCGGTGTCCCGCGGTGTCCTGTGGTGGCCCGTGGTTTGAGTGAAATCGATCGTGAGATCGATAGTGAAATGGACAAGTGTCCCGTGGTGTGCCGTGGTGTCCCGCTGAGTGAAGTCGATCGTGATATCGATGGAGTCAGATGTTGGTTCCCCCCATTTCTCCCCCCCCCACAACATCCTTATCACCCGAAGGGTGGTTGTATAGGTATCAGTATCCGCGCCCTCGCGGTCTAGACTCTGGGGCGCGATCCCGCGGATGCGCGGTCGCACGCATGCTTTCCGCGCGGGGCATCCGCGGCAAACAACGCCCCATATCCGTGGGGTCGCGGCTCAGTGACCCCGCCCGCGAGGCCGCGGATACGGATATGTTTTTCGGCACTTCCTCATTTTACCTGACGCAACGACGTTGATCGAGAGTTCGCCGCGTATGTCTGCCTCCTGCTCTTCCTGCTCCTGCTCCTCCTGCTCCTCCTGCTCCTGCTCCTCCTCCTCCTACCCTCTTCCTGTGACGTTATCATATCCCTCCTCCTCCTCCTCCTCCTCCTCCTCCTCCTCCTCCTCCTCCTCCTCCTCCTCTATCGTTTTTTGTTTTGATCCTCCTCCTCCTCCTCCTCCTCCTCCTCCTCCTCCTCCTCCCCCTCCCCTTCCTCCCCTTCCTCCCGCACTGCTGCTTATGACCCTCATCCCGCTCCTCCTCCTCGTTCTCCTCCTCCTCCTCCTCCTCCTCCCTCCCTCCTCCTCCTCCTCCTCCTCCTCCTCCTCCCTCCTCCTCTTGCCCTGGTCGCCCCTCTCTGCCCGCCGCCCGGGGGCGGCCTGCCCCGGCGAGGCCGCGGCCTCGGTGCTGACCCGCCCCGTCAGCGTGGGGCGCATGGGCCGGGAGCAGCTGGAGCCCGCCGCCCCGGCCGCGGGTCCCTTTCTTTTTCGGGGGGCCTCCCTTTTGGGGGCGCCACCTCCTCCTCCTCCTCCTCCTCCTCCTCCTCCTCCTCCTCCTCCTCCTCCTCCTCCTCGTCCTCCTCCTGCTCCTGCTCCTCCTCCTGCTCATGCTCCTGTTCCTCCTGCTTCTGCTCCTGCTCATGCTCCTGCGAGGGGGCCTTTTCCTTGAGGGGGCCGCTCTCTTTGGGGGCGACGGTCCTCCCCCTCGGGGCCTCCCCTTGGGGGGCCTCCCTTTTGGGGGGCGGCGAGGGGGCCTTTTCCTCGAGGGGGCCCGCCCTCTTTGGGGGCGGTGGTCCTCCCTCACGGGGCTTTCGCCCGCCAGGGGGCCGCTGCGGGACCTCCCTGTAGGGGGGCGAGGGCCCCTCCCTTTTGGGGTGCCTCCTTTTGGGGGCGGCGAGGGGGCCTTTTCCTCGAGGGGGCCCGCCCTCTTTGGGGGCGCTGGTCCTCCCTCGCGGGGCTTTCGCCCGCCAGGGGGCCGCTGCGGGACCTCCCTGTAGGGGGGCGAGGGGACCTCCCTGTGGTGACTACCTACCAGACCACCCCAACCCAACCCGCAGACCCGAGTTTCGGGTTGGGGGGGGTAAGGGTTCCACATGTGTTTTTTCGATGTTTCCCGACCCCCCCCAACTGGAAATCGAGGGTAAATCTGAGCCTTCGGGTTGGGTTGGGGTGGTTTGGTGGGTGGGGATGTGGGGGACCTCCCTTTAGAGGCGAGGGGGCCGGCGCCGTCTGGGAATGTCTGGGAATAGCCACAGGCAGCCCGGAGGACAGCACGAGTTGTAACTTTGCTTGGGGGGGGGGGGCCGGGGCCGGCAACGGCCGCTGTCGCGGGACGTATAACAACGCTTTCCAAAGAGGAGAGCTCCACAGGGTTTTTTCGGGGGTTCCGCCTCGAGAGAAGCCCTAACCAGGCCCAGGTCTCCCCTTCCCCCTCGGGTCTGAGTAGGGTCGGCCTCCCTCCTTCTTATCCCTGGCAGCTCGAGGCTCGAAGCTGTTGGACGCTGTTGGCCCTCTCTGGTCCTCTGGAGGCGTCCAGAGGCCCTCTTGGGAGCCTCCGGGGAACCCCTGGCGGCTCCAGGATCGAGGTTTTTGGGCGCGTGCCGGCCCCACTCCTCCAGAGGCCCTTTTTCGGGGGCAGCCTCAGGGGGGATACAGGGCAGTTTTAATACATAGGGTTTTGTGTTATATATATATATATAAGGTATATCTATAGGGTTTTTGATACATGACTAACTCATCCATGCAATGCATGAACTCCTCGTTGTTTTTTATATTAAACCCTTGCATTTTTCATACATGATCCGCACGCGGAGCATGCATTGAAAACGGCACTGTAGGCTCAGAGGGGGGCGCGTCGACCTCCAATCACCCATTCACCGCTGGCAGGGGCTGGACAGCCCCAACCTGCCCAGGAGCGTGCGGCATCGCTATCGGGCGCCTATCGCCGATCTGTTTGGGGTGGTTTGCCGCCGTTTCCCCCCCCCCCCCCCCCCTCCTCCCCCCTCTTGAGGCAGTCCCCCCTATCGTTGCCCCTCATCTCCAGCCTCTGGAGGGCGTCCAGAGGCCCTCTTGGGAACCTCGAGTGGCCTCCGTATACCTCCAGAGACTTCGGAGATTCAGCGCCCCGGCGGCCCGAAGCTTTCCGCCGCCTTGGGGGCCCTCTGGGCTTGGGAACTCCGTCAACAAAACGGCTCGGGGTAAGAGCCGCTCCAGGGGGAAGTGGTCGAGAGCCGCCTGCTAGTCGAGAGCACCCCTCTCGCGCCTATTAGGTGAGTTACTGCAGGGAGCTGCGCGGTGCGTCCCCCGTGTGTAAGAGCACGGGCTGGCCCATGCATGCAGATCATCATGGGCCACACCGCCCGTCGAGTCCGAGTTCGAGAGTGTGTGCGGGGGCCTGTTGGATCAGGAGGGGGAAAAACACAGACACACTTAATCGCCGATTCCCAGGAACATATGCAGAAACATGGGAAGTGGGGGGAAGACAAAAAACCCAAACATATAGGAAAATATAAGGCATAGTTTTATTTATGTGTATTTACTTGTGTGTCCTGGGGCCCCTTCATTGGATCCTGCCAAGCTGGGGGCGTGCTGGTGTTCGGCCTGTCCTGTATTCCTGCCTATCCGCTCTCGCCCTCTGGGAGGACTGGCTCGGTCGCCCGCGCAGTCCCGACTCGAGCAGGATCCTGCTCCACTCGGCTTCCGTGTCCCCCGTGCGCTCCGAGGGCGCGCGTTTTCAGGAATCGCGTGCCTCTCCTCGCTCGCACATCTCTGCCCGCAAGCCCGCAGACGAGGCCAACCCCCCCCGGCCGCCTGCTGCCCGTCCCCTGGAAGGCGTCGAGCCCCTCGGCCCCGCGGCGCGCAGGGGCAGCTCCTCGGCGGTGCGGCACCCCGGCGGGCGGGGGGGGCGCCGAGCGGGTGCTCAGCGACAAGGCTTCCAGGAAGCCCTGGCGGCGGCAGGCTCTGGCAGGGAGCCCCTCTCAGGCCAGCCACAGCTGGGGGAGCTGTGGTCCTTCCCCCCTGGGGGACCCATCGATTTCGACACCCCTCTCGAGAGATCGTCGAGGCGATGGGTTCCCCCAGGGGGGTAAGGACCACAGCTCCTCCAGTTAGGGCTGGTCGGACTCTGGGGAGGGCGGGGGGTGGGAGGAGGGCTGGATGCGGGTGCGGGTGCGGCGCCACGGGGCGCCCCAGAGGCGGGTGGCGCCGGATGGGGCTTCCGCCGAGCGCGGGGATGGCGGTGCTTGGTGAGGGGGGAATGGGGACGTGCCAGCAGCAATCGGAGGGCACCACCTAGAGCCCGTTTCTTTCCTGCTTGGGGCATGGCGGGCGTCATGGCCCCGGGCCCCCCCCCCTTTTGACGTAACGCTCCCCCCCCAGTGCGTTCTGGGCACTGCCGCCGTGCGCATCGTGATCCGCATAGGTGTCCGCAAAGGAATCCGCATAGGAATCTGGTCCGCAGTCGTCGTTGTCGTCGTCGCCGTCGCCATCGCCGTCGTCGCAGTCGCCGTCGTCGTCGTCGTCGTCGTCGTCGTCGTCGTCGTCGTCGTCGTCGCTCGTCGCTCGTCGCTCGTCGCTCGTCGCTCATCGTCGTCGTGTGCGCGGACGCACTTGGAGCCTGTTTTTAATTCCTGGCCGATGACGGCAATCATCTGGGCCGATGACGTCACGTTTCGCGCCGGCGGCGTCTGGGAATGCCTAGGAATTACCGAGGACGTGTAGCAACAGCATGTCGGTGGCGATCTGCGCCACAACGCCTGCGTACACCATAGTGCTTGCGTGCACTACAGCGCATGTGTACACCACACCGCCTATGTACAGCACAACAGCCGCGTGCATCACAGCGCCACTGTGTGCCACAGTGCATGCTGGCACCACAGCACTTGTGTACACCACAGCGCCTGCGTACACCACATCAGCCGTGTGCAACACAGCACCAGTGTACACCACAATGCCTGCGTGCAATCTGTACGGCACCAGTGAATAGAACATTCTGCGGTACACGCTGAAACGTGCACGTGCGCTGTAGTGCCAACCCTCACGACAGGGGGGAAGGGTGACGGAGGAGGAGGAGGACGAAGAGGAGGAGGACGAGGAGGAGAAGGAGGAGGAAGTGGAGGAGGAGGAGGATGCGGATGTGGAGGAGGGAGGAGGGAAAAACGTCGCATTCTATCATCAGCACATCCCTGGCGTGGTGTTTAACTGTCCTCGGCAGATCCTCACCGACATGCTCCTTCTACCTGTCCTGTGCAATCAGGCACTCTGGTGTACACCAGCGCTGTGTTGCATGCGGATGCTGTGGTGTAGACAGGCGCTGTGGTGTGCACAGGCGCTGCGGTGCACGTAAGCATCGTGGTGTAGACAGGCGGTGTGTTGCACATGGCTGCTGCGGTGTACGCATTCGCTGT
>CAUYUJ010000525.1:186537-206537 GCA_963575745.1 Prorocentrum cordatum
AGGTTGAGGAGGGGAAATGATGAGGCGCGACAACGATGAAGCAAGACTCGGACAGTGGCCCGCGCTGGGGCGAGAAAAACAGCAGCATCGGGAATTGGAATGGAAGGAGCGGGAGGAACAGGTGGACCAGGGGAATGCAGAGGAGGGGAAATGATGGGAGGGACCACAATGAAGCAAGATTCGAATCCTGAAAAGTGGCCCGCGCTGGAACGAGAGTGCCATTATGAACCACGGGAGCAACGTACCGATCCGAAATTGAGTCAAACGCTGCAACGGGAGCATCATTTTGAAACACCGGAAAGTTGGATTGTAGACGCCATGAAGCATCACCTTTTGAAATCGTGTGTGTGTGTGTGTGAAACATAGCACGCGGAGGGTGCGGGAGACTTTCCTGACAATTTCAGGCAAGGAGGGATGTGATTATTCATACTGTGAAGGGGCGGAGATTGGGGAGGGGGATGAGGATGGGGATACGGGTGGAGATGGGTATGAGGATGAGGTGAATAAGGAAGAGGGAGGAGGGGATGGGATGGATTGAGGATTCAGGGGGGAGGTTCGATGTTCGAGTATCGAGGGCTGTTGTTTTCCCTTGCTTTCGCTCTTTTCGGGCCTCCTGGAGCGCTCGCATCGTTACGGCTGGATCTGCCTCGGAATGCTGGTGAGAACGCACGCCTGGACAGGGTGGGGGGACATCTTTTCGGAGGGGGGGGAGAGGGAGGAGCAGGAGGAGGAGGAGGAGAAGGAGGGGAGGGATGAGGAGGGAGGAGGGAATGTAATGTATTGAGGGTTGAGGAGGGAGGGTGGAGGAGGGAGGAGGAGGAGGAGGAAAAGGAGGAGGAGTACGAGGACGAGGACGAGGACGAGGATGAGAATGAGGATGAGGATGGGGATGAGGATGAGGACGAGGATGAGGATGAATATGGGGATGAGGATGAGGATGATGATGACGATGAGGTCGTTGTTGTTGATGATGCTGATGATGATGCTGATGATGATGATGATGGTGATGATGATGCTGCTGATGATGATGACGATGACGATGACGATGACGATGATGATGGTGATGATAATGATGCTGATGATGATGATGCTGATGCTGATGCTGGTGCTGATGATGACGATGATGACGATGATGATGCTGATGATGCTGATGATGATGATGCTGATGATGCTGATGGTGCTGGTGATGATGATGATGATGATGGTGGTGGTGGTGGTGGTGATGATGATGATGGTGGTGGTGGTGGTGATGATGATGATGATGATGATGATGATGAGGAGGAGGAGGAGGAGGAGGAGTAGGAGGAGGAGGAGTAGGAGGAGGTTGAAGATGATGATGATGATGATGATGATGATGATGATGATGATGATGATGAGGAGGAGGAGGAGGGAGGAGGAGGAGGAGGAGGAGGAGGAGGAGGAGGAGGAGGAGGAGGGAGGAGGAGGAGGAGAGGAGGAGGAGGAGGAGGAGGAGGAAGGAGGGAGGAGGAGGAGGAGGAGGAGGAGGAGGAGGTGGAGGGATGAGGAGGAGGAGGAGGAGGAAAGAGGAAGAGGAGGAGGAGGAGGAGGAGGAGGAGGAGAGGAGAGGGGAGGAGGAGGAGGAGGAGAGGAGGAGGAGGAGGAGGAGGAGGGAGGAGGAGGAGGAGGAGGTGGAGGAGGAGGAGAAGTAGGAGAAGTAGGAGGAGGGGGGAGGGTGATGGATGAGCATTTGGAGGAGGAAGGCAAGATGAGGAGTGTGATTTCCAGTTCCAGTGCGCCACTGCCGTGCGAGCTTGAACTGCAGCGGGTGCTGAGGGTGGACGCCAGGGAGGAGATCCGGGTCAATCCGCACCCTGGCTGCTGGGGAGCCCAGGGGTTGGCAAGCCTTTCTAAAGCTGCTGGAGGACCTCGAGGTGGGATTTAGCGGTAGCGTGTAGTTGCCCAATTGCGGCCACCGAGCACGGTTCTTGCAGACGGTCTGGTAGAGGTACAGCCCACCAGCCAAAAAGGCACACGCAACATCAATGAGGCCCTCTTCCATAATCCATAGAGATACATGCTCAGGGAGGGGGTCGAGCCCCGAGGAATTCCAGAACGATCGCGACCAGGTAAAGGTCTCGCCAGCCTGACCCACCTGGCGGTAGCAGTACCCTTGAAGTCCCCTCTCCCCCCCACCGTCCCCGAGGACGAGGGGACGAGGAGGGAGGAGGTAGGCTCAAGGTTTTGGACCTCCAGGGGCGCCCTCGTCGCCACGTCTGCTTCGCTGTGAAGCTCTGGTCGCCACGCACCCCAGGATAGGTCTGTGCTGGGGAGGAGGAGGGAGAGGAGGAAGACTAGGAGTAGTACGAGCTGGATACCATGCGCGCTGAGAGACCCCCCCTCTCAGTTTTTTCTGGGTGGGTGGTTGGCCGCGCGCCTGCCCAGTAGACAGCTTCGCGGAGACAGGACTGACAAGTTTTCATCACAGTGCACAGTTCAAGACGCCTTCTAGCAAATGCGACGCGTTTCGGTGGCCTTTAGCCTCCTTCGTTAGGCATGGGCCCAAATTGCTATCGCGCGGTGCACGCACAGTCTACATCCGTGTACGCAGATGCACATTGCGAATGGGATTGGTAGACACGAGACAATCAAACCAAAACGCAGAAGCAGGACACCAGTCCAGCAGGATCCCTTACGATGATAATGATGATGGTGATGATGATGATGATGATGATGATGATGACGATGATGATGATGATGATGAAGATGAAGACGATGATGTGGATTTTTTTGGTTTTGATGTTGATTATGCTGGTGATGATGACGCTGATGACGATTGAGGTGATGCTGCTGATGATGATGATGATGATGATGATGATGATGATGCTGATTACGATGATGATGAGGATGATGATGATGCTGATGATGATTATGATGATGATGGTGATGATGATTAAACGTAGGAAAAGGAGGCCGATGAGGGGGGGCGCGCGCGCGGCGGTTTTGCAGGCCTTCGCCGCGAATGTGGAGGCCGTCCTTCGGCGCGAGGCGCTCGCCGCAGTTGGGGGGTGGAGGTTGTGGTGCGGGGGGGGGAACCGTGGGGGGGGGGGCGAACAAATCTCGGGGAGTTTGGGCCTTCTCCTCGTCCCCCGTGTCCCCCTTTCCTCATCCTTCCGTTTGACGGGCTTCGGCTTCGGGTCTGGATTGCGCGCCCCTTGCAATCACCACATCCACAGTGGGGTGTTGTTTTCTCTTCGCACCCACCGCGCAATCTATCCCCCTCCTCATCCCCTCTTTTCCTCTCATAATCGCCATCACCAACATAACGATACCACCATCACCATCACAGTCACCATCCTATTCACCATCAGCATGTTCTTCATCACCAGCATCATCACATCATCGCACACCACCATCAGTAGCACCCACGCACACCTGTGCTCATCATTGCTACCACCACCACCACGATCATCATCATCATCATCGTCATCATCGTCATCATCATCATCATCATCATCAACACTCGCCCTTTCTGATACTCGCCATCAACATCGTCATCGTCGTTGCATCATCACACTTTGCCATCACTACCGTCATCCCATCATTGCCGTCGGTCATCATCATCATCACCACCACCATATTTCACACTCGCCACTGCCACACCATCATCACCATCACTGTCGTCACAGTCGTCACCACCACCACCATCGTCATCATTCACACACGCACGCAGTCACTTTGATGACGTGTCGAGCTGGAACTTCGTCTGTGACTGAATTGCGAGGAAGTTTCAGGCGGGACCCTCCGCTGATGGGCCCGCGCTTCATCTCTGTATTCAGTGCGGGTCATCGTCAAACCTGGAACTGTCGTCACTGCTGGGTTCCTCAGACCCGAATCTGGAGGAAAAAGTATCAGGCTGGAGTTTCGTTTGTGAATGAATTGTGAGGAAGTCTCCAACGGGATCCCCCTCCCTATGGGGCCCGCCCGCAGTTCACGTTTTGAATCCGCGCGGGTCATCGTCAAACTTGTGGCAGTCCTCACTTCTGGGTTCATGAGGCCTAAAATGGGGGACATATCAAGCGGGAGCCTCGTCGGTGAGTGAATTACAAAGAAGTCTGAGGCGAAAACCCCCTCCCTATGGGGCCCGCATTTAACGCTTTTTAATCCAAGCGGGTCATTGTCAAAATGGTCGCACTTTTGGGCTCCTGAGGCCTGAACAGGTGGGAAGTGCTATGCGGGAGCCTCGATTGTGAGTGAAACGCGAGGAAGTCTCAAGCGGGAGCCCCTATGCTTATGGGCTCCGCGCTTCATGTTTCCAATTCGAGCGGTCGTCGTCAAACCTGTGATTGCCGTCACGTTTGGGCTCCTGAGGCCTGAACATGGGGGAAATATTAGGTGGGAGCATCGTCTGTGAGTGAGATGCGAGGAAGTATTCTGCGGGACCCCCTTCCTTGTGGGGTTCGCAAATTGTGTTTTCAATCCGAGTGGGTCATCGGGATCCTGCAACGCGAGGGGATCTTACGCGGGAGCCACCTCCCGAGGGGCCACGCTCATGTTGGAGGAAGGTTTCCGCCGAGAGCTTTCGAGCGGTGGCCTCGTGCCGGTAGTATTCGCTACAAGTTGGTGCAAAGAACACGGGGCCACCATCGTGCCCTTCGGGTTCCACCCCGAGGACGAGCCTCGGCGCGAAGAGTGCTCGCCAGGCCAGCATTTTCGCCCCGCATCCTGCCGCAGATAATCTGGCAGCAGGTGCGCGGCTTCAAGGGGTCTCCGATCTACCAGGAGGTCGTCGAGCTGCTGCGACAGGGTGCCGGAGGCGACGGCGACGACGTTCAGGCCGAATCGCGGGTGCGGACCTTGCTGATGCTCAGGCCCAGCGAGCAGGAACTCATGTGGCAGAGCTCGGGGCCGCACGTCGTGCTCCGCTTTGGGTTCACCATGACGCACGCGTCCTATCTCACTTCCGTGTTGTCGCAGGGCCAGACGCTGCACAACGGTGTCACCGTCGACCGCGCGAGGGACGTGGACGCTAGCCGCGCGGGCGTGTCGGACGACCAGTGGTAGCTGCATCTCTGCGCCGTGTTATCCCGCGCCACGGGCGTGCGGGGCATGCTGATCCTGCGGCCGCCCCCGCGAAAATTCCTGGAGCGAAGGCCGCCGGCGTCCTTGCGGAAGGCGCTCTTGGAATTCGACGTGCGAGCGGATAGCTAGAGGGCGGAGGCGGAGCAGCTCGCGGCAGAGCTGGACTCCGCCTCCCGCCCGAGCGCGGCGGCGCCCCGCTCGAAACCCGCGGGGTTGCCCCCGCGGCTGGGTTTCGCGCGCCAGCGGTTCGCGGGGTTGCCCCGACGGCCTGGCCCGCGGGGTTGCCCCAATGGCTTCGCGACGCGGCCATTTGCGCAATGGAAAGGGGAGGCGGCGGCGGAAGGTGAAAACAAAACAAGAGGGCGAGGAAGGGAGCAATTTAGGGAACGGGGGGAGGGCCTGCGCCAGGGCGCGACGGAGAATGACGCCTGGGACAGTAAGGGCGTTTCACCAATCGCGAGGACGACGATGAGGGTAATTCCCAGAGTCGCCGAGGGGATTCTGATATGGGGACATACTGTCGGAATCATTTGTTTGTTGTGTGTGCGCGTGTGTGTGTGTGTGTGCCAGCTGTTTGCCCGCGCGCGCGCGCCCGGCTTCAGCTGCCCGCGCAGGGGGTTAACGCTGTGTGTGTGTGTTTCATTTGGGGGCCTCCTTGGGCCCTGTTGGTGCTCCCCTGGTGGGGGCCTGGTTTGGTCGGTTGGGCTCGTCGGGGTTTGGCGCTGGGGCCGCTTGGCCCCGTTTTGGATGTTCCTGCTGGGTCCGTTGGGTTTCGGCGTGGGCCTTTGGGTCCTTTTTCGTCGGCCCGTCGCATGGTGCGTGGGCGGTTCCCCCGCCCCCTCAGTGTTGGGCCGCGCGGGACCGCTGGAACGGCTCGTATCATAAGATCCCTCCTCCTCCTCCTCCTCCTCCTCCTGCTCTTCCTCCTCCTCCTCCACCTCCTCCTCCTCCTTCCCCTCCCCCCTCTGTCGTCCCTCTTCCCGCTCCGCGCGGAGTCATCGATCGCGGTGTCCGCCTTACCGATGGCAGTGGCCGCAGACGGGCCGACGGCATCCCAGCTCGGCGGCCAGAGTGGCCCCTGCCGCCATCAGTCCGCGCGGGAACCCCTCTGCTGCCCGCCGGGGGCTCTCGCGCGAGCCCCGGGCCTCCCCGCCGGGGGCGCGAGGTTGGCGCGCCTCGCGGTGCGGGCCGGAGGGCGGCGCGAGAGGGAGCGAAGACGGCCAGCATCGCGCTTCGGGCCGGGCCGAGCCGAGCTGGGCTCGGACAGAGCGCCGAGCACGGTCTGCTCATAGAAAACAGAAGAGCTCCGAACCTTACTCGCACGATGGATACGTGGCCTCACTGAGGTCCCCGTCGCCGCATGAGGGATAATACATCTGGGCGATTCGGTTCGACAGTGTTCGATACATGTTGCAGAAAAGACCACCTATCCCTAATGCCGTTGGCCCTCCAAGCTTAGGTCCTCTCCCGAAGGGTTCGGGGGTCTTTTTCGGTTATAATCAGGGTCGAGCTGTGCTGAGCTGCGCCTCTCCTGGACGAACGAGCTGCGCCGCCGGTGGGCCAGGGGTCGAACTCCCGTGACCTCCCTCGGAGCGCTCGCTGCCGCGCCGCGGGTCGCCCGCGCGGTCTGGGCGCACGGTTGGGGCGCCCGGGCGCTCCGATGTCGTGCCTTGGGGGATGGCCTTTTTGGGCCGAGACGGCTCAAGCCAGAATGGCAATGGAGGGAGCAGCGGGGGGATGGAAGGGGGATGCAGGATGTGTTGGATGGAGGAGGAGGAGGAGGGCGAGGACGAGGACGAGGATGAGGACGAGGAGGAAGAGGGGGAATGAGGAAGAGGAAGGAGGAGGAGGATGAGGAGGAGGCGGCGGAGGAGGAGGAGGAGGAATGAGGAAGAAGAGGAGGAGGAATGAGGAATGAGGAGGAGGAGGAGAAGGAGGAGGAGGATGAGGAGGAGGAATGAGGAAGAGAAGGAGGACAAGAGTGAACCCACAATGTATCATCGATGCTGCAATGCACCCTTCCGCCCCAAGTCTCCTTCTAATTCCCTGCAGGTCTTCTTACGTATTGCAAATCACGCCCATCTGAAGGACCATAATCAGATGGACATACAGTTCAGGCAAGATCCCCATTTTGGAAAGGAGCTAATTTGCATCCTGTAAAGGAATCTCCAGCAAGGCGACATGTTAGTATACGGTATAACGAGGTGTTCAGAGATATCCTTCCATATCCCCATGTTGAAGACAGGACCGACACCATCTGGGTAACTGTTGCGCAGGTTTTCACGAGTGGGCATTGGTTTCGAGGAACCCGCAAGCGAGACACCATTTCCAGAGGAGTCGCCCTCCATCCGTACAGCTGTGTATGTTTTGAAGTTTTTGGAGCTGAAGAGGACTTACGTAGAATGCGCAACGCCAACGTTGAAACAGAGCCGCCCTCTATCTGCGAACGTGCTGCAAGCTTTTTAGACGAATGCTCGCGGCGCTGACGCGAGAATCCCATTTAGAAAACGACCACCCTTACATCCCTGTAGCTGACCCAAGCTTTGAAAGCGCGCGCTCGTGGCGCACTTCTCATGAAAAGGGGGTCCCAGCTTGAAGCTACCCCCCCTCCCTTGAAAAAGGGGGGGGGGCTTCCGAAGCTGCCCCCCTCCCCCCCGCCTTTTTGTGGGCAGTTTTTAGCTGGGGGGGGCCCTGGCTAAAGGGGGGGGGAGGGCTTGGAAGCTACCCACTCCCTTTTGCCCTTTTCGGGGCCAGGGGTCCGCCCGGGCTCCCCTTTTTCCAAGGGGGAGGGGGGGGCTTCCGAAGCCCCCCCCCCCCGTCCTTCTGTTTGAGTTTCGCAGCTGGGGGGGTCCTGGCCAAAGGGGGGGGGGTGCTTGGAAGCTACTCCCCCCCCTCCCCTTTTCGGGGCCTGGGGCAAGCCCAGGCTTCCCTTTCCACGGGGGTGGGGGGGGGGGCGCTTCCGAAGCTGCCCCCCATCTCCCCTCCTTCTGGTGGCTTTTCCAGCCAGAGGGCCCAGGCTGAAGGGGGGATTCGAAGCTATTTTTCTTTCTTGGTTTTCGGCGCCTCGTTGGTTTGCGGCGTACTTGTGGTTTTCGATGTCTCTTTGGTTTTCGGCGCCTCTTTGGTTCTCGGCGCGTTATGGGCATTTGGCGCTTCCTTGCTTTTCGGCGCTGTTTTGGTTTTCGGTGCTCCTTTGGTGTTCGGCGTCAGTGTGGCTTTCGGCGCGCTTTTGGTTTTCGACGCTCTTTCTTGTTTTCTGCGCATCTTTCTATGGTTTTTTGGCGCATCGTTGGTTTTCGGCGCCCTCTAGGGTTCCGGCGTTCCTTTGGTTCTCGGTGCCTTCTTGGTTTTCGGCGCCCTCTTGGTTCTCGGTGCCCCTTTAGGTTTCGACGCCGTTTTGATTTTCGGTGCTCTTTGGTTTTCGGCGCCCCTTTGGTTTGGGGCGCCCTTCGGCTATCTGCGCGGCTTTCGTTTTTGGCACCCTTTGGTTTCGGTAGTGTTTTGGTTTGCGGTGCCATCTTGGTGTTTGGCGCCCCCTTGGTTGTCACCTCTCTCTTGATTTTCGGCGCCCCTTTGGTTTCCGGCGTCCATTTCAAGTTCGACGACGCTTTGGTTTTTGGCGCCCTTTTGGGTTTTCGTGCTTTTTGGTTTTCGGCGGCTTTTTGGAGTTCGGAGCTGCTCTGGTTTTCGACGCTCTTTTGGTTTTCGGCGTCTCTTAGGTTTTCGGCGCCCCGCTGGTTTTCGGAGTTTTAGTTTTCCTTTTTTTTTGTTTTTGTTTTTTTGTTTGTTTGAGTTTTCGGTGCCTCTTTGGTTTTCGACGTTGGTTAGGTGTTCGACGCATTTTGGTTTTCGGTGCCCCGTTGCTTTTCGGCGCACTTTTGGCTTTCGCGCTCCTTTGGTTTTCGGTTCCCTTTTGGTTTCGGCGCTGCTCTGGTTTTCGACGGTCTTTTGGTTTTCGGCGTCTCTTAGGTTTTCGGCGCCCCGCTGGTTTTCGGAGTTTTTTTTTTTTTTTTTTTGTTCTGTTTTTTTAGTTTTCGGTGCCTCTTTGGTTGTCAGCGTTGGTTAGATGTTCGGCACCTTTTGGTTTTCGGCGCCCCGTCGCTTTTCGGTGCTCTTTTGGCTTTCGCGCTCCTTTGGTTTTCGATCCCCTCTTGGTTGTCGGCGTTCTTTTGGTTGTCGGCACCCCTTGGGTTTTCGGCGCTCCGATGGGTTTCGGTACTCCTTTGGTTTTCGGGGCATCTTTGGTTTTCGGCGCCGTTCTGGTTTTCGGTGCCCGTGCGGTTTTCGACGTTTCTTTAGTTTTCGGCGCCCTTCTGGTTTTCGTGCCCTTTCGGTTTTCGGGTGCTCTGCTGGTTTTCGGCGCTGTTTTTGGTCTTCGGTGCTCCTTCCTTTCGCCAAGGGGCGGGGGGGTCCACGCCCCTCCCCCCCTTTCGCCCAAAGGGGGGGGGGTGCTTCCCGCAGGGGAGGTTCAAAGGGAGGGGTTCGCTAAGCTCCCCCCTTTGGAAAGGGAGGGAGGGCAGCTTCCAGAGGGGGGAACAGCTTCCGAGGGGCGGGGGGGAACAGAAGGGGGGAGGGGCTTCCGGCAGAGGAGGTTCAAGGGAGGGGGGGTAGTTAAGCCACCCCTCCTTTTGGACAGGGGGGGGGGGCAGCTTCCTGAGCGCGAGAGGGGTGGGGGCGGGGGGTAGCTTCCGAGGGGCGGAAAAAAAGGAGGTGGTGAGGCTTCTGGCAGGGCAGGTCCCGGGGGGGGGAGCTAAGGGGGGACCCCTCCTTTGGGAGTGCGCCACGGGCGCGTTATCTCCAAGCTTTTACGGCGAATGAGCGCGGCGCTATTATGCGAGCCCTATTTTTAAAAGGAGCCGCCCTCCATCTTCGTATCTGGTGCAAGCTTTTCAGACGAGAGTGCGCGGCGTTCAGGCGAGAGCCCCACTCCTTGATCCCCCTCCATCTCGTTTTTCCGAACTTTGACACGACAGTGCGTGGCATTACGGCGAGGGCCCAATTTTGGAAACGAGCCCCCCCCCTCCGTCCGTGAAGCTGTCGCAGTATTTACAATTGCCTTCGGCCCATCCCGCCACCGTGCCTGGGTTGTGGATCAGAGTTCTCAGGGATGCTTCTTCGGGTCTCTTCGGAGCGCTCTCGGGGGCCTCTTAGGAGCCTCTGGGTGGCCTCTTGGGGACCTCTGGGGGGGCCTCTTGGGGGCCTCTTTGGGCCTCGTGGGGGCATCCTGGCGCATCCTGGGGCCTCTTGGGGGCCTCCTGGGGGCCCGATCGGGGCCGAGGGCTCAGAATGTTCGCTCGGGTTCCTCAGCTGGGTCTCCTCTTAGGGCCGTCTTTGGGTCTTGGGCGCCCGCTGGGGGGCCTGCCAGGTCGTCTTGGGGCGATCTTGGGGGCCTTCTGGGCCGTCGGGGAGCGTCGGGAAGCCGAAAAGCATCCTTCCGTGATTTTTGCCGCCTGGAGCCCTCTCGAGAGGCCTCGTGCAGGCCTTTTTAGGGGTCTTCGGGGCCTTTGGGGCCGTCTTGGGGCCATCTTGGGTGTCTTGGACCGCTCGTTCGGCGACTCGGTGCCCTCTTGGGCCGTCTTCAGGGCCTCCTGGAGCCCTCTCTTGGCCCGTCCTGGGACCCTTCACTGTTCCGAAGAAGTCCCGCGGGAGGCCTCGAGAAGCCCCATGCATGGGGCACGCGGGAAGCCCCAGCAGATTTGGCAATTGGGGGTCAGGGCCCCCGGAACACTCCTCAAGAACGAGGATCGAGGCTTACAGTGAGCGGCTCGAATAAGGAACACTTCCTTTTCAAAAGGGGCTCGGTCGTTCCTTAGGCTTGCATGCGTTATTCATCCTTCCTTCATGCGTTATTTGTTATATATATATCGTTCCTTCTGCGTTACTCCCTGGAAAAATCAGGGGCTTCGTTCCTTATTTGTCGTTCCTCAGGTCAGGCCGATGACTGCAGAGGGTTGGGCCCAGGACGTGAGGACGCGCCCTCCCTGTGCCCAGCGGTGCGGCGGCGGATCTCAGGGCGACCCGTGCGCGGCGCTGGGGCGAGAGCCCCCTTCTGGAAGGGACCGCCGTCCATCTTTGCACCTGTCGCAAGCTTTTCAGACGAATATGCGGCTATGCGCGGCGCTAGGGCGAGGGTCACACTTTCAAAAGAATCATTTTCCATCCTGGAAGTAATTGCACACTTTGAGAACGAGTGTGCGCGGCGCTGAGAGCCCCATGTTGAACACCACCCTGCCGCCGTCCGTGTAACTGCTGCTAGTCTGCAGCACGAGTGTGCATGGCGCCACTGCGAGAGCCCGACTTTGACCCCCCCCGCCACGTGCGCAACTCTTGCGCATCTCAAGCTTCCGGATCAGAAGTGGTTCGGAATTCTCAAGCGACCCGTTCTACCGAGGCGGAGGATCAGGAGGACGATGACGAGGACAACGTCGCAGGGGGTTTGGGCATGGGGCGGGGAGGGTGGGCAGAAAAGGGATGTACGGGGGGCCCGGGAATGGGGAGGGGGATTCCTCTCCCTTCCTTGTCCTCGTCGTCGTGGTCGAGTCACCGCCGTCGTCGTCGTGCTCCTTCCTTCATTCCCCTTGCAGATCCTCCACCTCGTGCCCTTCTTCCTCCTCGTCCCTCTGCCTCTTCCACCCGCCTCCTCCGCCCCTCCCCTGGGGCCCCCTCCGCACCTACCACATCCTCCGCCTCCTGCCCCCAGCGCCCTCTTCCCTCGCTCACCCCCCCTCTCTCTCTACGGTCGGGGCGTTGACCTGAGGAACCCTAAATAGGCAACGAGGCTTCTTTTTTTCCATAAGTTGAACTTCGATTTCCCATCGAAAGCACAAGGCAAACCGGAGGCAAGCCGTGAAACACTCAGGGAACGCGGAGACCCTCCCCAACGAATATGGGGCTCTTCTTCAGGGCCCCGACTGTACCCTTGCCCCCCCCTCTCTACCCTCTCTCTCGCTCCCCCCCTCTCTCTCGCTCCCTCTCCCTCTTCTTCAGCGCCCTCTCCTCTCGCTCCCCCCCTCTCTCTCTCTCTACCCTTGCCCCCCCCCCCTCTCTCTCGCTCCCTCTCCCTCTTCTTCAGCGCCCTCCTCTCTCGCTCCCCCCCCCTCTCTCTCTACCCTTGCCCCCCCCCCTCTCTCTCTCTCCGTCCCCCCCCCCTCCTGCTGGTCGCGGCGACAGCGCCCTCGCCGGCTCTCCCCCCATGGGGGAGGCCCTGCGCGGCTGTCCAGAGATCTCCCACTTCGGGAGAGGCAGCGCGGGCCTCCTCCCCCTCCCCGCGACGGCGACGGCGACGGCGACGACCGCGACGGCGATCGGGGGGAGAGCAGGGGGAAGAAGAGGGGCCAGGGAAGGGGGAACGGGGGAGGGAGGGGGGGAAGGGGAAGGGGGAGGGGGGAAGGGCAAGTTAGGTGCGCTCGCGTCAACATCTGACATCCTACCCCTCCCTCCCATCCCTTACCATGGCGCTGATTTTCTCTATCCGCGGACGCGTGTCGTAGCGGACCTGTGGCTCCGCGCGCGTGTGCGTAGTGGGTGGTGGTGCGCGTGCGTGCGTGCGTGTGTGCGTGGTTGTGGTTGTTGTGGTGGTGGTGTGTATGTGTGTGTGTGTGCGTGTGTGTGCGTGTGTGTGGTGTGACGTGGTGTGGTGTGTGCGTGTGTGCGTGTGTGCGTGCTGTGGTGTGACGTGGTGGCGTCTTGGTGGTTTGGTGGTGGGCCAGGTGCGTACGTGCGTGATGGCGGTGGTGGTGGTGGTGGCGGTGGTGGTGTGTGTGTGTGTGTGTGTGTGTGTGTCTGTGTGTGTGCGTGTGTGTGTGTGTGTGTGTGTGTGTGTGTGTGTGTGTGTGCGTGTGTGTGCGTGTGTGTGTGTGTGTGTGTGTGCGTGCGTGCGTGCGTGCGTGCGTGCGTGCGTGCGTGCGTGCGTGCGTGCGTGCGTGTGCTGTGTGTGCGCGCGTGTGATGTGGTGTGACGCGGTGTAGCGTGGTGGTGGTGGTGGTGGGGTAGTGCGGTGGTGGTGGCGGTGCGCGGTGGTGGTGCGCGTGCGTGCGTGCGTGCGTTGGTGGGTGGAAGTGGCGGTGGGTGTGCGTGCGGCGGGGCGGGGCGTGGTGCGGCGCGGTGGTGGCGGGCGGATGGGCGCGCGAGAAAGAGGCCCGCGCTGGGGCGAGAACGCCATCCTGAACGACGGAGGCAAACCACCGATCCGAAAATGAGGCCCACGCTGCAGCGGGAGCACGATTCGGAAACGATTCGGGAGCAGAAGTGAGGCCGGCGCCTCAGCGAGAGCAGCATTTAGAAAAAAACGCAGGCGAAAACCCAACTCCCGGGAATCCTGTGTGTAAAAAAACAGTACGCGGGGGGGGGGTCGGCTACTCCCATTCCGTCATCAGGGGAAGAGGGAGAGTAGTATTCATATTGAGTAATTATGGAGGGGGAGGGGGAATGGGGAGGGAAGAGGCAGGGGGGAGGGAAGGGAGGAGGGAGCAGGGAGAAGGCAAGGGGGGAGGGAGGAGGGACGACGAGGCCCCCCCCCCGTCTTGTGGCCGCCGAGGAGCCGCCGCGGCCCCCGGCGCCCGCAGCCCGCGCCGCGCCGCCCGCCGCCGCCGCGGCGCCCCGCGCGCGGCGGTGGGCCGACTTTTCGGACGACTCGGAGGCGGGGTTCGACCGGGGGGGGGTGCTGCGAAGGCGGGCAGCAGGGTGCAGCAAGGGGGCCAGGAGGGAAAAGCGGCCCATACCGCCGCTCGTCCTGGAGAGCCCTCGTCCCCACGGCTAACTTCGCCTCGAGCTTTTTTGGTCAGAGTGCAGCCCTGGGAGTTGCAGTATCAGTACCTTTTTTCCCCCTCCTGGATCAAGGGGAAGGAAGGGGAGGGAGCGGCCAAGAGGGGGGTGATGACGAGAGGGGAGTGGATATCATGACCGGGACCACGACATCTCCCCGCATTTCATGGCCCCCTCTGGTTCTTTCAACACGTCCCTTGCTCCCTCCCCTGGGGCCTCAGGATCGCCGCAGGCTGGAGGAAGTTCTGGGCCCTCAAGAAGCTTCTTTTGAATCGTTCCTGCTCCGTGAACAAGAGTCTGCGGCTTTTCGGCAGCACTGTCTCCGGCACTGTCCTCTGGGCATCAGAATCATGGTCGCCGCGGGTGGAAGAGCTAAGACGGCTCAAAGCCATGCAAAGGCGGATTGTTGGCTGCAGCCGGAAGCCTGAAAAACCGTGGGTGGAGTGGATTCAAAGGACAACGAGGAAAGCCCGGGCATCGGCAAGGAGCTCAACAGTCCAACAGTGGCCGGAAGCACATTTTCAACGGAAGTGGCGGTGGGCTGGCCACGTTGCCCGCATGCCTTATCAAGATTGGGCGGGAAAAGTCACAAGGTGGCGGGATTCGTCGTGGCAGGGGTCTGTCGTGAATGATTTTCAGAGACCGCTCAGACCCTCTCGCCGGCCCTGGATGAAGTTTGAAGCATCAATGAAAAAGTTCTGTTTGGGACAAAGTTTTGGCGAATGACAGATTTTAGCGAACGACCGGGCGAAGTGGCACCAGTACTCCGAGGACTTCGTCCCCCGCGGGCCTTGGACGGCGCTTGCTCCTTGCTCCTTGCTCCCACCCTTGGGCCGCGCACGTGAGAGCTCGGGCGAAGCAGAACGCACACAGAGCTCGCGATCTCAGTGCCGCTCCGAGGCATGCGCGGGCGACTTCGGCTCGGCACGTGCGCTCGTTGTGCGGGCACGTGCGCGCGCGGCATGTGCCCCGTCCTGTGCGGCTGCGTTCGGCTTCGGCGCGTCGTGATCTGGCGGCGTGTGCGCCTGTGCGGTGCCATGCGCGGTGGCATGCGTCTGGCGCGTGTGGAACCAGGATTTGGGGGCGGCGCCCGCGGGCCCCCCGAGTGGCCCGCCATTTGATGGCCCTGGCACCCGCCGGCGGCCCCTGGGAGAGCTTGCACGCTGGCCCTCCTTGGCGGCAGCCGCGCCGCGCACGTCGGCGCTGCTCCGCCCAGCCGCTCGCTTGGCGTCCCTAAGTGGTCTCCTCCTGCGGGCGTTCCTTTTTCCCTCGGCCTGCCTCCGCGGCCTCGAGGCCTCGAGGCCTGCTGTCTCGCTCGTGGTATGTATCTCCGAGGGGTTGTCCAGGTTGCGCGGGAGGGAATTCCTGCAAGTTCTGCTTCTGCGAAAGTAAGTCCTGTGCGGACGTGTGCGGGCATGTGCGGGGAGGCGGCGGCTTCAGCGCTGACCCATGCACAGAGGCGCACAGGTGGGTGTGCACGCATTTTGCGACATGTGCGCAGTGAGATCGCAGAATACAGAAAATCAGCAGTCAAGTAATCAACCTTGCAATCATGAGCCCCGTGTGAAGTAAGTGGCTGGGACGGGCTGGCGGTGCCCGTCCTCCTTCTGTCCTCTCCTCTCTCCCCTGCCTGCGGCCCATGTGGGCTCCACTTCTTCTCGGGGCCTTGCCCTCAACCAGGCCACGACGTTGAGCAGCCCGCGGTGGGCCAATGGCCGCTGTGAGCGGCACAGCGCGCGCCCGCCCAGCCGGCGGGCAGGCGCGTGACGAGCGCGCCCCTTCCCGCACGTCGAGAGGGGCGCTTGCGTTTAGCGGCAGCGGCCACAAAAAACAACGCCGCAGCCGATCGCTGTAGCTGGTCACCGCCATGCGGTTTTGTGCACGTCCCCAGCTCTTTCCAAATTGACGTGCACCGGGCTACGGTGCGCACCCCCCCGTCCTGGGCGGATCGAGATGTGGGGGGGGCGGGGGAGGGGGCGGGGGAGGAAGAGAAACAGGGCGCCCCATGTTCACAGCACCGAGCTGGATGGTGCACAAAGCGTTGCCGATGCAGGCCGCCGAGGCGCGCCTGCGCGGAGCATGGTGATGGAGACGAATATGATCATGACGATGGGACGGAAAAATAGCATGATGATGACGATAGTGACGGTGAGGATGACGATGATGATGTCGATGCTGCTGGTGATGCTGATGGTGATGATGATGACGATGATGATGATGATGATGGTGGTGATGGTGGTGGTGATGGTGATGATGATGATGATACCGGTGGTGATGATGATGCTGATGATGTTGATGATGATGCTGATGTTGATGATGATGGTGATGGTGATGGTGATGATGCTGTTGCTGATGATGACGATGATGATGGCGATGATTAAAAATAAGAAAGTGATACTGGCGATGGTTCTGATGGTGATTGTGATTGTGATCATGATGATGCTGACAATAATGATACTGATGATGATGAATGTGATGGTCTTTGCGATGCTGATGATGCTGGTTCTGATAATGTTAATGGGTATGAGGATGAGGGTGAGGATGATGATAGGGGGTGACGAGGGTGAATATGCGAATGAGGGTGATGATGATGCTTATGGTGATGCTGACGATGAGGATGAGGAGGAGGAGGAGGATGGTGAGGATGACGACGAGTCTGATGGTGATAAGGACTATGATGACGAATGTGATACTGCTGATGACTGTGATGCTGCTGATATTGGTGATGTTCCATGTGATGATGAGGGTGATGACGAGAAGTAAGGGGAGGATGATGAGGGTGAGGATAAAGGTGATGATGATGATGACGATGATGACTATTATGATGCTGACGGTGATGATGATGATGATGATGATGATGATGATGATGATGATGATGATGCTGTTGCTGATGATGATTATGCTGATTATGGTGCTGATGGTGATGATGTGGATTATGAATACGGTGGTGGTGGGGATTGGTGATGACGATGGAGAACGATGAGGACGATACTGATGCTGATGATGGTGGTAGTGGTGGTGGTGGTGGCGATGATTACGATGTTGATAATGCTGCTGCTGTTGGTGGTGGTGATGACGATGGCGATGACGATGATTATGATGACGATGATGATTAGGAGAAGGAGGAGGAGAAGGGGAAGAGGAGGATGAGGAAAACGAGTACACTGATGATGGTGATGATGATAATGATGATGACGATGACGATGACAATGACGATGACGATGATGATGATGATGATGATGATGATGATGATGATGATGATGATGATGATGATGATGGTGATGGTGATGGTGATGGTGATGGTGATGGTGACGATGTTGATGAGGATGATGATGATGATGATGATGATGATGATGATGATGATGGTCATGGTGATGATGATGGTGATGGTGATGGTGATGATGGTGATGCTGATAATGGTGATGATGCTGCTGCTGATGATGATGTTGATGATGATGCGTATGCTGATAAGGATGTGGATGTTGCTCATGCTGATGTTGACGATGATGTTGCTGCTACTGCTGAGGAGGAGGAGGAGGAGGAGGAAGAGGAGGAGACGGAGAAGGCTCCTCCCTCAACCTCCTCCATCTGTCATCTCGCCCTCCATCCATCCATCGGTCTCCTCCTTCCCGTCCTTCTCCCGGCGGCGGCACCCGCACAGGTCGAGGCGCCCGCGCCCGCTGTGGCAGCCGCGGCCCGTCCAGCCAGCTTTGCCCGCCCCGCCGCCGACGCCGCAGCGGACGCAGGCCGCGCCGCCGCGACGCCGCTGCCGTTGCCGCCGCGCCGCGGCGCCGCCGCCAACAATGCCGACGACGCCGACGCCGCGCCGCCGCTCGCCGTTGCCGCCGCCGCGCGCGGCCGCCGACGCCGGGCGCGCCGTCACCATGATCGTTCCTTTTTGCTGCCGAGGCGCGAGGCTCGGCAAGAAACCCAGCTCCACAGCAGGTGCTCCGCTGAACTCTCCTTGCTCGGCGGCACCCCCACGGGGGAAGGCCGAGGGGCGGGTCTTGTCAAGAGCCCCTGAGGTCTCTGGCCTTCTGGGAATCTCCGTAAGCCTCATCTGGAGACGCAGACGTCTTCTCAGGGCTCCTCCTCCTCCTCCTCCTCCTCCCCCCCCTCCTCTTCCTCCCCCTCCTCCCCCCTCCCCCATCCCTCCCTCCCTCCCTCCCTCCTCCTGCTCCTCCTCCTCCTCCTCCTCCTCCTCCTCCTCCTCCTCCTCCGTCGCAGAAGCCCCGCCGCCTTCTTAGAACGCTCGCCCCCTCTCACGTCCCCCCCCTCGGCGCGTCGCCGACTTGTGCCCCGATGGCCCACGGTGCCCTCGGGCAGTGCTCAAGGTAGCCAAACATGTGTTCCTGGACGTGTGTCGTGTGTGCGTTCTGTGCCGTAAGTCTCGGGGGTGGACAGAACCCCCAACAGTGACACTTCGATTAGTGAATTGTCCGTTTTCGGTTCCCGAGAGGGCGCCGTGGCCGTTATTTTCCAGGCTTGCGCCCGCCAGGTTTGGGCCTCAGGTCGTTTTCACTAAACCACGTTTTACTAAAGGGGGGTCTGTCCATCCCCGAAAGTCGGCGCTTATTTGGCACCCAGCCCTCCTTTGTCCGGGTCCTCGTTCTGAACAGAGAGCGCCCGTTGCTCTTTCTTTCGTGGCCTCTTTCTGCCTCCGCCCTCTTCACTCCTTCATTCTATTCGTCCTGTGATCTCTCATTCCCTGGCCGCCTCCTGGAAGCCAGCCTTCCTTTCTCTCATCTCTTCTCGTTCCCTCAATCCGCCCTCCTCTCGTCGCTTCCTCCCTCCCTCCCTCCCTCCCCTCCCGTGGCCTCGTGGCGAGGGTGGTCAGTTGCCTGTGCCTCCAGGGAATATGCGGCGGAGCGCGGCCTCAAACGGATCCATGCGAGACTCGACTCCCGCGGGCGTTGCCACATCTGCACGAGGACCCGTCGCCGCTTCCGGCCGCTTCTGCGGCGCCCCGCCGAGATCCACCTTGCGGGTATCCAGCTGCGACTTCGCTCCCATTCAGAGGCCAGCAACAGATGTACACGTACGCGGTTAGCTTCCCCTGGAGTGCGTGTCAACGCGGACGTTCGTGCAGGCAGGACCGCGGAGGGCGTACATGTACATATGCCGTTGCTCGCCCACCTATGGGCTCTCCCTCAGACAGGCCGGGGCCATTTCCTTCTCCCGCCAGCGGGGGGTCCATGAGGAAAATGGCGGCGATGCAGGGGAAGGGCAGGGGGAAGGAGAGGCCGGGCACCGCGCGGCGCAGACTATACCGCGCGGCCGCGCTCTCCCCGAGGCGGCGCGGCCGACGGCAGCACCGCGGCGGGTGCCAAGGCGGCAGCTGCGCTGGTCGCGTGCGCAAGGCCACGGCGCTCCGAGGAGGCGGAGGAGGAAGACGCATCAACGATGCTGCAACAAGCCCTCTCATCAAGTTCCCTCTTTCGTAGGTTCCTAGAAGGGAGCGGATGTTCACTGCGGGCAGTGCCTCTATTTGAAGACAGCCGTTTTAGAATCCCCAGTTATGCCAAAACGCAGTTCTGGGACATCAGCGCCGCGAATCATTGTGACTGATGCTTCCTGACAGTCTTGGATCGTGCCAGAACGCCGTTTCTGGGACTTCAAGCACAGCGGACGAACGTGACAGCTACGCCCTGATGCTCCTAAGTCTTGCCAGAAAACCGTTCCCCAGACTTCCACTTTACGAGTTCTTTGACAGGCAGCACACTGTTCAAACGAATGTGCGCGGCGCCATGGCGAGAACCACATTTTCAAAGGGAGCCGCCCTCCACCCGTGAAGCTCTTGCAACCTTTAAGACGGATCTGCGCTGAGCTGCGGCGCGAGCCACATTTTGAAGAAGACCCGCCCTCCGTCCGTGAAGCCGTTGCAAACTTTAAGACGCGTGTTTGCGGCGCTACGGCGAGGGCCACAGTTTGAAGAAGACCCGCCCTCCGTCCGTGAAGCCGTTGCAAACTTTACGACGCGTATTTGCGGCGCTAAGGCGAGGGCCACAGTTTGAAGAGAACCCGCCCTCCATCCGTGAAGCTATGGTGCACGTGGTACACTTTAAAGGCACGTGCATGTGCGCGGCGCCAAGGCGAGAGCCACAGTTAAAAACGGACCTCCCTCCATCGGTGAACCTGTTGCAAACTTTTATAAAGCGAATGTACGCGGTGCAAAGGCGAAAACCAGATGTTGAAAA
>CAUYUJ010000525.1:209153-219153 GCA_963575745.1 Prorocentrum cordatum
GAGAGGAGAGATGGGGGGGACAGGAGGACTGCTTGCTGCTGCTGATGATGATGCTGCTGCTGATGGTGATGATGATGATGATGATGATGATGCTGATGCTGCCACTGATGCTGATGCTGATGCTGATGCTGATGCTGATGCTGATGCTGATGCTGTTGATGACGACGACGAAGATGATGATGCTGCTGCTGATGATGCTGATGCTGATGCTGATGATGATGACGATGATCATCATCATGAGTATGATGATGCTGATGAGGATGATGTTGATGATGATGATGGTGATGGTGACGGTGATGGTGATGGTGATGGTGATGACGATGGTAATGGTGATGGTGGTGATGCCACTGCTGCTGATGATGATGTCGATGATGATGCTGATCTCGATGGTGATCATGATGGTGATTATGATGACGTTGACTGTGATGATGGGGGTGATGATGATGGTGATGTTGATGCTGCTGCTGCAACTGATGATGATGGCGGTGCTGCTGCTGCTGTTGATGATGATCATTGTGGTGATGATGGTACTGATGATAATGATGGTAGTGATGTTGGTGGGGGTTGTGATGCCGGTGATGATGATGGTGAGGATGATGGTGATTATGATGATGCTGCTGATGATGATTGTGATGATGATGCTGATGATGATGATGATGCTGATGGTGATGGTGATGACGGTGATAGTGGTGGTAGCGGTGGTGGTGGTGATGGTGGTTGTGTTTATGGCGGTAGTGGTGGCGATGTTGCTGCTGACGACGATGATGAGGAAGAGGACGAGGGTGAGGAGGAGGAGGACGAGGATGATGACGATTATGATCACGATGATGAAGACAGTGTTGGCCATGCTGGTGATGATGATGCTGATGATGATGATGCTGACGATGATGATGCTAATGTTGCCGATGATGATGAGTTCCATGATTATGATGGTGATGGTGGTTCGGGTGGTGAAGGTGATGGTGGTGGTGATGATGATGCTGACGCTGTTGACGAAAATGATGATGGTTACATTGACGATGATGCTGATGATGCTGATGATGATGGTGCTGATGATGCTGATGATGCTGATGATGATGACGAGGATTCATGCCGATGATGATTATGATGATGATGATGATGATGAGGATGAGGATGATGATGATGATGATGATGATGATGATGATGATGATGATGATGATGATGATGATGATGATGATGTTGATGATTCGATTGATGGTGCTGCTGCTGCTGCTGCGGATGATGATGTTGGTGATGCTAATGATGGTGCTGCTGCTGATGATGAGGATGGTAGTAGTGGTGGTGATGGTGATGGTGGTGGTGATGACTATGGTATTGATGAGAAGGATGATGAGGAGGAAAAGGAGGAGGAGGATGAGGATGAGGAGGACAGGGGAAGGGATGGGGACGCATGAGGGAGTTGATCGCTGCGCTCCTCTCTCCGTCCAATGATCCGATGGACTGCGCAACGCAATACTACTTCCTGCACACGCGTACCAAGGCACACGGAGTAGAGGCTGCCACCGATCATCGATAACGTCAAAGTCAGGCAGCCCTCGAGAAGAGCACTTGATTTCTTAATACTCCATTTCGCAACACATTAGTGGTTCTGCTGCTTGCGCTCAGTCTTCCAGGGGGCACCGATGCCAGCACTGGGACCGACAGCCACACCATGGCGATCTCCACGGTCCCGGACGCGGGGAGGTGGGCATAGAAACGATCGGCCCGCCCTGCCGTCGGGTAGTAGGGCACAGCTGTCGGGACCTTGCCAGACCTCGAGGTCTTTGAGGAGGGAGGGACGGGGGGAGGGAGGGGAGGTCTTTGAGGAGGGGGGTCTTTGAGGAGGGACGGAGGGAGGGAGGGAGGGAGGGAGGGGGGGGAGGGAGGGAGGGAGGGAGGGAGGGAGGGGGGGTCTGACTATACTAACGTTACGTTCGTATCAGGTCCTACAGGATGGATGGACGGGTTTTGACGGTCTGGGGCCTCTCTTGGGGGGCCTTCGGGGCGCCCTGCCCTCGTCGCCACGACAGGGCTTCGTCTCGGACCGACCCGCTCCGGCACGGCCTGCCGCCCCCGTCGCTCCCGGCCTGGGTCGGAGGGGGCCGGCCAGGCAGAGCACCCAGACGTCGAACGCCAGCCATTCTCCTTCCCCTTCAGAGGCCAGCAACATTTGTACACGTACGCGGTTAGCTTCCCCTGGAGTGCGTGTCAACGCGGACGTTCGTGCAGGCAAGACCGCGGAGGGCGTACATGTACATAATGGTGTGCTCGCCCACCCTCACCCTCCCCCTCCCCCTTCCCCTTCCTTCTCCCTCCTCCCCCTCCCCTCCTCCTTCTCGTCTTCCCCTCCTCCTTCCCCTCCCCCTTCCACTCCCCCCCTTCCTCCCCTCTCCCTTCCTCCCCTTCCCCTCCCCCCTTCCCCTCCTCCGTTCCCTGTCCCCCTCCCCCTTCTCCTTCTCTTCTTCCCCTTCTCCCCCCGCCCAGGACGCCGACGGGTCGGTCGTGTTTGCGTCGCCCTGTCGGGATCCCAGGTTGAATCAAGTTTGTTTCGGGAGGGGTTCGATTGTTCAAGGGGCCCACGCCTTGAACAGTGTCTTGAAGAGTGGCCCCAAAGGGCACCAAGAGGTTCTAAAAGGCTTCTTGCATTATCTAGTGGCCCGCGGCCTTTCCCGCCACCGTGCCTTGGTATGATCCTGTTGGGTCCTTCTGGGAACCTTCGAAATCTCTCCAGGCTCTCGAAGTCTTCCAGCTGGTCGCGTGCTCTCGCGCCCGCAGTGTTTTCCAGGAGCGGCTCTGTCCTGACAGTCAGATCTGGTCATGATGGTCATTGGCACTCTTGTATCTTCTTTCTCCTCCCTGCCCCCCTCCCTCTCGCCCCCCCCCCCCCGTGTAAGTCTGCGCGTCTCTCTACCTGTTCCGACCGCCTGCAGGCGCTCATGCACGCCGCCCACCCGCTCCGAGCGGACCGCCAGCTGGTGCTCGCCGCCATGCGCGACAACCCGTCGGCCCTCGACTTCGCGGCGGAGCAGCTCTGGCGCGACCGGGCCTTCGTGGTCGCGGCGGTCGGGCGCGACGGGGCGGCCCTCGGCAGGGCGTCGCCCGAGCTGCGGGCCGACCCGCAGGTCGCCCTGGCAGCCGTGAGGCAGTCGAGCTCGGCGCTCGACTCGGTGGGCGCGGAGCTGTGGTCGAGTCGGGACTTCGTGCTGGCGGCGGTGGAGCAGGACGGCTCGGCGCTGATGTTCGCCCAGGAGGCGCTGCAGGCTGACAGCGAGGTGGCGATGGCCGCCATTCGTGGCGGCGGCTGCGCCCTCGGCCACATCTCGCCGTCCCTGTGGACGGACCATGGCTTCGTGCTCGCAGCCGTGGCGCAGGACGCCACCGCCCTCATGTACGCGGCCGACGAGCTGCGGGCCGACCACGAGGTCGTCCTCGCCGCCGCAGCCAGCGGCGCGGCCGCCCTCGCATATGCGGCCGAGGGGCTCTGGGAGGACGAGGACTTTGTGCTGTCGGCTGTGCAGGTCAGCGACGAGGCGCTGCTGTACGCCTCGGACGCCCTGCGGGCGGACCCAGGGGTGGCCCTGCTGGCGGCCAGGCACAGCGCCGCGGCGTTCCGGTACGTGCCCAGGGAGCTCTGGGCGGACCGCGCCTTCGTGCTCGAGGCGGTGCAGCTCGGCTCGGAGGCCCTCCTGTACGCCACGGACTTCCAGGCTGACCGGGGCATCGTGGAGGCGGCGGTGCGCGCGGACGCGGCCGCGCTCCTCTACGCGCACCCCTCGCTGCGGCGGGAGCGCAGGCTGCAGAGGCTTGGGGGCGGCGGGCGGCCCGCGGCGGGCGCCCCAGCGGCGGCCGCCGCCGCCGAGGTCGTGCTGCTGGACGAGGACGACGAGGAGGCGGAGTCGGAGCCGGGGGAGGGCCGGCCCGGCAGCGACGACGTCGAGGTGATGGAGGACGGCTCGCCGCCGGCGCCGGCGCCGAAGCGGAGGCGAGGGGCGCCCGAGCCCTCCGCCGCGGCCGCGGCCGCGGCCGCGGGGGCCGCGCGGGCGGCCGCGCCGTCGTGGGCCGAGGATGCGCCGGCGGGGGAGCGGCTGGACCCGTGGGCGCTGCTGGGGCGGCCCGGCGGCTGAGCCGCCGGGGGGCGGGCCATCCCGGCTGGGACGGCAGTCGCTCTCCTCGGAGCGCCGGCCGCAGCCTTCCTCCTGCCTCTTCCCTCCTGCTGCTGCTGCGGCTCTCTCCTCCGCTCTCTCCGGGCCACCGCTCTCCTCCCTCTCGCTCTCTCCTCCGCTCTCCCCTCCCTCCCGCTCTCTCCTGGCCACCTCTCCCCGCTCCTATTCGTTCCTTCTCCCTCCTCCCTCCTTCCTCTTCCCTCCCTCCCTCGTTGGGTCGACCATGAGGGGATGATGATATTCCCCTTGGGAGTGCCTCCTGGGATCTCCTCAGACCTCCTGGGCCTCCTGGGGCCTCATTGGGGCCTCTTAGGGCCTCGTGAGGCCTCCTGGGCCTCCTGGTGCCTCCTGGGGCCACCTGGTGCCTCCAGCCTGGGGCCTCCTGAGGCCTCCTGGGGCCTCCTGAGGCCTCCTGCTATCTCTTGGCGCTCCTTGGGGCCTCCTGGGGCTAGGACCTCCTGGGACCTCCTGGGACCGTCTGGGACTGTCTGGGGCCTCCCGGTGCCTCCTAATCCTCGGGCTTCGTTGGGTTGCTCCCTTGAGTAGAATCACGCGCGCTCGCTTCGCGCGCGCTCGGGTTCTAGTGCACGCTGGGCCAGCGCCGCATGCGGAACTACCTGAGCAAGGTCGCAGATCAGAGCAACATTACGTGCGAGTGCACATGCTGTTTGAATGGCGCAGAGTAGTGCCTGGCGACCGTGGCGAAACTCACGTTGCAAACAGCCCAGTGCCAACATCTCACCATGGCGACGGTGGTGGACTCGTTCACTGTGCCGAAAGACCATCCGACCACCTGTGACATCGGTGGCGCCACGAAAAAGCAGCTGACGGACTGCGCGGACGTGATCGAGCCGTCAGGCGGCTCGCCAGCGCAGGTCAGCAAGGAACAGCAAGCCATCCGCGTAGAGTGCTTGTGCGACGAGCCGACGGCGGAGCTGATGGCCGCAGCGCCGCTCTGGCCCGTGAGGGGCGCCATCGCCCTGGCCTGCAATTCAGAGGTCTTGGCTTCGAGGATGACGGGAGCCGCCCCAGCGGGGTGACTCGAGGACGAGTCAGCATCGCGAATTTTCCAGACCAAGTCGCGATGAGGTTCGTTCGAGGCGAAAATATCGGCGACGCGGTCGCGCAACCTCCATCACCGGATCCTCCCTCCTTCTCTTGTGGGCAGTGGCCCTGGGGCGAGTGGCGCGCTGTCCGAATCGTTCTTCCCCCTTCCTTCCTTCCTGGGCTGTGGCGGCCTTGCTGCGCCGAGGTGCTCCCACAGCCGTGGTGCGGCTTCGGGCGCGGACCTGGCGCACGCCTCGGCTCTGCTCGGTCGGGGGGCGCACCCGTCACCCCCTCCACCCTTCCCAGGGGCTTCCGGCCAGCCGCCCGTGCCGCGGTCGCGTGCTCAGCCGCACCTTCGCCCCCTGGCACGCCGAGGCTGAGGTCCTTGCACGCTGCTAGGGGGCCACATGCGAACCCCACCCCTGACCCCCACGATTTCTGAGGGGGAGGGTGGGGTTCGCTTCGCTCGAGAGAGGTCCCGAGCGAAGTGAATCCCACCCTCCCCCTCAGAAATCGTGGGGGTGTAGTGGTAGGGCTCGCATGTGGCCCCCCTAGCTGCAGGGCTCCGCTGGGGGGCCTGGTCGTACGTCGACGACCGGTCGCTCCAGGCTGCGGACAGGGGGGGGGGGGCGGGCCGTGGCCCTGGCGGCCACGGCCGTCTCGGGCCCTCTCTGGGTTTTGGAGAACCGCGACCGCGGGGAGCGGCAGCCTTGGAGGGAGGAGGGGCCCGCAGAGCATCTCGGTTTCCGATGGGGCTGCCTCCTCTGCCTTCGTTCGCCCCCCTGCCCCCCTCCGCCGGGATGGGCAAGATGACCGACCTCGCCGCGTCCCCCCGGGGCCATGGACATCCGGGAGCGCGCCTGGATCCAGGACGTAGCCTTCAAGTGGCGTTGGGCGGCTCCTTTCGTCTGCCCCTCCCCCTCCCTGGAGCTCACCCGACTCACTTAGAGGAGCGTCTCCCGGACGCGTTCCATTTGGTGGTGCCAGGGGGTGGGCCGAACGGTTGTGTCTGCAACCCATCTTCGGGACGTCCCTGCAGGCCCTTCGGTCGTCGGTCGATGTCCCCCCCCCATTGTGCGCTCCTCCGTGGACCACCATGCTTGCTCTCTCGAGCTTCGGCTGGCTTCGCCTGCTTGCCTCCCAGGGGCTCGTTGGTGCTGGGTGGGCTCGCTGAGCGCCCTGGTCGCAGGGCGGCACGCTGCGATAACCCCTGCCTTGGCCGTTCTGTCAGGATGCCCTGCTCTTGGGGGGGGGGGCTTTCGAGGTTTCCAGCGAGGCTGGCCATCATGCTCTCGGGGTCGTGGCCCAGTTATGACGAGGAGGGGATCGACGCGGTGGACGCCGAGGCCTCGAGTGCGCCTGCTTGGCGCAACTGGCGTCGGAGCTTCGGCCTCGGGTCTCGCACGTTGCTTGGCGTCTGGCGGGGGGTGCTGCTCGGACCCCGACCCGGTACGGGCGCGGCAAGCGAGCTCAGGCTTGCCTTTGGTGTCCCGAGCTCCACTGCTCGGCGTGGCACCTGTGGGCGAATTGTGCTCGGTTCGCCGAGCCTCGCGTCCGCCCAGGCGCCTGGCTGGATCGCGTTCTCGGCCTGGCCCTTGGTCGAGCGCCAGGCCCAGTTGCAAGTCGCGGCCCGCTGCCTCATTTTCGGGGTCCTTGAAGCCCCTCCCTCCTCCGCGCGGCGAGGCCTCTGGCACTAGAGCTACGTGGGCGCGGTCGGCCTCTGCGGCTGGCACGCAGCATCAATGGGAAATGCTTAAAACCAGTAGGCCCCTCGTTGGTGGTCCGCAGTTCTCTTCATCCCTTCCCTCCCTCGCTGCCTCCCTCCTCCCTCCTCCGTCTCATCCCTCCTACGTCCTACTGTCTCCCCCTCCCTCCGCCTCGTCAGTCCCCCTCCCTGTCGCACTCAATCAACTCCGCCCCCCTCTCTCTCGCTTCTCTTCCCTCCTCTCCTCTCCTCTCCTCTCACTCCCCCTCGGATCCTGAGACCCTGATAGCGAGAAAGTCCTCCTCCCACTCCTCCTCCTCCTCCTCCTCCTCCTCCTCCTCCTCCTCCTCCTCCTCCTCCTCCTCCTCCCACCGATACTGTCCGTGATCACTATTGACAACAAGTGTCTTAACTGCCAAACATTGTTCAGCAGCATCGACAACACAAGAAGGCATCTCAGTGGCGCATGGAGAGCAGGTCGTTGTATTCCACACCTCGGCCGTCACCGTCATGATTGGATTCCTTCTTCTGCCACGCGATGCCCATTATCTGATGAAACGGATCGCCCAGAGTGTCAGCAACGGTATGATGGCCCTGAAGAATGGAGGGCACACCTGGCGACCCACACCCCACCGACATCGGAAGGGTTTCGGCTCAAACTTGCCCAGACACAGCCAGCACACAGTGCCCGCCCCAGTGCGAGCACAGCGGAGGCACGACCCCCGCCACCGTGCGCCCCGAGGCGAGATTCGCCTACCGTTCGAGCACAACTACGAGCAAGATACCTACGGCTTGCTGAACGACGACGGGAGCGCCGACTGGCACAAGCTGGGCACGCTGTACGGCGACGAGCGAGCACACCACCCCCTGTCCTGGCCGCTGAGTGGCCTGCTGACTTTCCAACAAGACCATCGCGGGTGACAGCCGCGAGTACACCACTATTGCTTCCTCGACGGCAACCAGTTGAACCAGCACCTGATGGCGGCAGCCGCGGGGGCAGCAGGAGCGGCAGCCGAGGCGGCAGCGCCCGTGGCGCTAGGCAGGCCGAGAGCGACGTGGAGGACACCGGTGGCCTCCTCCCAGGCGTCTGGCGGATCTGGAAGAGGATCGAGCAGCGCAGGCGTGGGGGACAAGAACGAGAAGAACGAGAAGATCGAGAAGGACAGCAAGGCGCGCCGCAAGGGCGACAAGGACGGGGATCAGGACATGGACGAAGGGAGCGGAGCCGCTCCCTCCGCGGGCGCGGGCAAGGGAGGAGGCCGTGGCAACGGCAAGCCACGCCACCGCGGAGGGAGACGTCACCGCCGCGGGGAACACACCGAGAAGAAGTGGACGAGCAAGGACGCGCACATCCAGCAGTGTTTGGCCTCGGTCTGCAAGCTGGTATTGCAGACGACCCAGCGCCAGAGGCTCACGATGGCCACGGTCGTGGACACGTTCACGATGCCGAAGACGCACGCCGTGATCAAACAGCTCCAGGCGACCCTCGAGGAGTACCGCAAGATGGTGCAGGAGGCACGCGAGAAGGGCGCAGAGGAGCTGAAGGCGCTTGGCAGCCCGACCGCCTCGTTGGCGATCACCCTTCTCGAGACGCTGCAGGGTTGCGACGTGGGCGGCCAGATCAAGAAGCAGCTGGGCGACTACCTGGAGGCCGTGGAGCCCATGCAGGGCACGCAGGCCACCGTCACCAAGGAGATGCTCGACGTCCTCGCGGTGAGGATCGAGCAGCCCCACGACCAGAGCAAGGCGAAGCTCCTCCTCGCGGCCCCCCACTGGCCCATGCGGGGAGTGGTCACGTGGGCCTTCCTCGCCGAGGGGGAGGCCGCGAGGATGACGGGCGTAATGCCCCCTGGCTGGCTCGAGGACGAGGTGGCGAGCTGGCTGGACGTGCTGCAGGGCTGAGCCGACCGATCCGCTTCGTCAGAGGCGGCACGATTGAGAATTCACGCCTCAGCCAGCGCGACACGAGAGCAGGAAACCACTAGTGAGCACGATGCCGACGAAGAGGCAGCCAATTTCCTCTTCGAATGAGACTCGCAATTTTTTTCTACTGCACCCTGCTCTCTCGCGCCAGCATGCGGCCCTCCAGGGGCGACACCTACACGAGCTAGAATGAGATAGAGTGCACAGTGACAGCGGCTTGCCTATGCACGCCCCCGCGTTGTCGCGCGAGGGCGCTCGCCCCGAGCCTGCGTGACGGGACAAAGACAAGGATCGTGTGCGGTCCTGCGACAGCTCGCCTGACATGATGTACACGTTTCCCTCTGCGGCAATGGGCTCACTCGTCGTGTAAAAAAAGGGGCTCCTCCTCCTCCTCCTCCTCCTCCCCCATTCCTCCTCCTGATCCTCCCCTCTTGCTCCTCCTCCTCCTCCTCCTCCTCCTCCTCCTCCTCCTCCTCTCCTCCGGCACCTGTGCCACTGGGACCCCTTCCCATAAAAATTGGCGGGCAGCAGCCCGATCGTCACCTTTGTTTGCCCATAGGGGGCCAAGGGGAGAGAACATGACTCTCGTCGCCAGCGACCACCCCTGGAGTGGGTCGTGGGTAGGTTGGGCGTCGGAGCACGGACTCCGTCGCCCCCTTCGCCGAACAGGGCGCGCGGAACACGGTCTCCTTGCGTGCCCTGTTTCGCGCACGCAGCGCGCTACGGGGGCATGGCCCTGGACCGTTGGCACTGCTGCGCCGGCTCGGGCCCTTTTCCTTTCAGTCGGGCCCGTGCCCAGGTCGCCTAGCTGTGCCCTTGGCGCGTTTTGCGCCGCGCCTCTTCTCCTCCTCCTCCTCCTCCTCCTCTTCCTCCTCCTCCTCCTCCTCCCCGCTCCTCCCTCCTCCTCCTCCTCCTTTTCCACTCTTCCTTCTCGTCCTCTTTCTCCTTCTCCTTCTCCTGCCTTTCCTTCCACTGCTCTTCCTCCTCCTCCTCCTCCTTCTCCTCCTCCTCCGCCAATTCCTCCTCCTCCTCCTCCTCCTCCTTCCGCTCTCCCGTTCACACGGATGCCGCGAGGCCGTGTCTGGGCGCCGGGCCCAAAGCGCGCTTGCGCCTGTCGCCGGCGATGGCGGCGTTGCAGCCGCGGCGCCGCTCCAGGCGCGCC
>CAUYUJ010000525.1:224153-249153 GCA_963575745.1 Prorocentrum cordatum
GGTAGGTAGTCAGAAGAAAGGGCATTGCGGGATTCATAGTCGAATGGCCTTCGGCCCATCCCGCCTTCGTGCCTGGGTTGTGGGTATGAAGCCTGTCGGATATTCGTTGGGATCTCGTGGGGGGGTTCTCGGCAGCCTCTTGGAGGCAGTTTGGACGCCTCTTGGGGGCTTTTGGGGGGCCTCTTGGGGCCGCCTCTTTTGGGCCTCTCGGTGGCCTCTTGGGCCTCCTGGGCGCCTCTTGGGGCCTCCTGGGGGCCTCTTGGGGCAGAAGGCTAGAATTTTCACTTCGTGTTCCCATTTGTTTGGGCCCCTTTGGGGGCCATCTTAGGGCCCTCTTGGGCTGTTTTGGGTGACCCATGGGCCGTCTGGGGTCCCTCTTGGGCTGTTTTGGGGTTTCTTCGATGTCTCTTGGGCCGTCCTGGGGCGGTCTTGGGGGCCTCCAGGGCCGTCTGGAAGCGTTGGGAAGCCGAAAAGGCGAGAACGCTCAAATCCGTTGAAAACCTAAGGAAAATCAATGATCTCTGCCCCTGGGAGACCTTGGGGCGCCTTGGAGGCCTCTTGCGCTGTCTTGAGGCCATCTTGGGCGTCTTGGGCCGATCTGTCGGTGACTCGGAGCCCTCCTGGGCCGCCGTCGGGGCCTCTTGGGGGCCCTCTTGGCCCGTTTCGGGGCCCTCGTGGGCCTGACAAGTGCAAGCGACAGCACTTCCCGGAGCCCAGCGGGCACGCGCCAAGCCGTGGGAGATCTGTGAATTTGGGGCCCGGGCCCCATTCAGCAGGAGCGAGGATTGAGGCTTAGATCGGGGGCGGAAAAGGGGGGGTGATGACTGGGGGGGGGGTGGATATCATGGCGTGGGCCATGATATTTCGCAAGATTTCATGGCGCCCCTTCTTATTTCATTACGTCCCTTGCCCCCCCGCTGGGCCGTGCACATGCCGCTGGTCATGATTTGCACCCCCTCCTCTTGGACACCCCCCTCTTGGCCGCTCCCGATTAGAGGATTGAGCCCAGGACCTGAGGACACGTCCATTCCGTGCCCAGCGGCACGGTGGCGGACGTCGCTTCCCGCCCCTGGAAATGAGATTCCGCCCCTGGAACCCTCAGCGCGGGATCTCACCAAGGTCATCTCAGGATTTCAAGAGGACCCCATGCGGATTCCAAAGGGTTTCCTGAAGATTCCTGAAGAATTGCCCTACAGGATTCCTGAGGATTCCTGAGGGTTTCCTCACCATTTCTGGAGGATTCCTGAAGGATTCCTGGAGGATTCCTCAAGCATTCCTGAAGGATTCCTGCGAGACCTTTTGGATTCCGGAGGATTCCTGAGCCCCCCCCCCGAGGAATTATGTAATCAAGTGGGGTGCTAACGGTGTTGCTCGGTGGTTTCCTCCCTCGGGAGTTATGCACTCAATTCTTCACGTTTTGCGCGTCCCCGCCATCCCATTCAGAAGCGTTGCCCTTGAGAGTTAACTGAAAACGGGAGGAGGAGACACATCTAGTGAAACGAAGCCGGCAATCATGATGAATAGAGGATGCGGTGGAGAAGGGGGAGGAGGAGGATTCTATGGACGACGACGAGGGGAGGAGGAGGAGGAGGAGGAGGAGGAGGAGGAGGAGGAGGAGGAGGAGGAGGAGGAGGAGGAGGAGTAGGAGAAGGAAGGCATACTAATAGTTATAGTAATACTATGAATAATGATAATAATCATGATAATAGGACGAATTCTAACGTAATGCGAACCATACTCATAAGAAGACCAATAACCATAAGAGGAGGACAAGGATGAGGAGGACGATGAGGGCAAGGACAAGGAGGAGGACGAGGGCAAGGGCAAGGAGGAGGACGAAGACAAGGACGAGGAGGAGGACGAGGAAGAGGACGAGGACGAAAAGGATAAGGAGGAAGACGAGGAGGAGAGGGCGAGGAGGACGAGGGCGAGGAGGACGAGGACGAGAACTCTGGCAGCCATCTGGGAGTCTTCTTGAGGCCCTCTTGGAGTCTTCTTGGGGTTCTCTTGGGGCCTCATGGGGCCCTCTTGGGGTTCTTTTGGAGTCTTGAGATCCTCTTGGGGTTGTTTTGGGGGTCTTTTGGCCCTCTCGTAGCCCTCTTAGGGCCCTCTGGGGGCTCCCTTCGGGCCATCTTGGCAGCTTTGGGTGGCCTCCTGGGGCCATCTCGGAGGCCATCGATCAAAAGGGGGGGACCCTTGATTTCGGCATACCTATTCGGTCATTCCGGCACACCCCTCACTCGTTTCGTGGTACATAGGGACCTACACCTAAGGCCGCAGTCGGAGCCACTGGCAATTGGCACTTCCCAAGCAGCAAATCCGCTTCCTCTCACGGGGGCGATACAGAAACCCAGTGACAGGCCGATTGAAACATTAAGACCGAAATGTGCAGCAGTGGCCATGTTCGCATGTGGTCGCCCCGCCCATTGCTGCACACCGCTCACACGTTTCATAGCCCCACAGGGGGCTCCACCGAAGGCTTCAGTGGCTATTTTCGCATATGGCCGCCCCACTGATTTCGGCACACCCCTCGCGCGCTTCGTGGCCCCTTAGGGAGCTACACCTCAGGCCCTAGTGGCCATGTTCGCATGTTGCCGCCCCGCGCATTTCTGCACACCGCTCGGCGCCGTAGGCAGCTCCACGGAAGGCTTCAGTGGCCATTTTCCCATGTGGCCGCCCCATAGATTTCGGCACACCCCTCACGCGCTTCGTGGCCCCATGGGGAGCGGCCGCATTGGCCTTGCTCACGTGTGTCCGCCCCGCCCATCTCGGCACACGCTTCACACGCTTCATTGCGCCATGGGGAGCGCCACTGACTGCTTCAGTGGCCATATTCGCATGAGGGCGCCACGTCCGGTTCGGAGCACCCCGCACATGTTCCGTGGCCCCGTGTGGGGGATCCACCTGAGGCCATGTTGGCGACGTCGCATGTTGCCGTCCCGTCCATGTCGGCTCGTGGCCCCAAATGGAGCTCCACCTGAGGCCCCCGTGGCGATGTTCGCTTGGCAGCCCCGCCCAAGTCCAGTACACTCCTCACACGTTTTTGGCCCCATACGGGGGCTCGTGTTCAGGCCCCAGTGACTAGTGGCAGCGCCCGCATGGTGGCCTCGCCCCATTTCGGCACACCCTTCACACGCTTCGTATCCCCATAAGGAGATCCATCGAAGGCGATACCTTCAACGACGGTGCTCACAACTGTATATGGTTGGGTCCTTCGCCAGGGTAATTTCCCAACCATATTATGGTGTTGGGTCACCGTTTTGAATTAGCAGGCCCCGCGTTCTTCCTCCTCACTCCTCCTCCTCCTTCTCCTTCTTCTCCTCCTCCCTCCTCCTCCTCCCTCCTCCGTAGCCATTTTGGCTCAAGTCCGTAGCGTGGCCCGAGCGTCAACAGCGGACGTGAGCATTCTGGCAAGGGGGCACCTTTCTGGTGCGCGCGGCCCCAACTGCTCTCCTGGCTTGCCAGGCATACTAACGTACCTTCCTTCTTGCCTGTCACGGCACGCCGATGGGAACGGATGAGTTGCGCTCAGCCCCGTGGCGTGCGGACGGGTCGACGAACAAGAAGGCCACAGTCGTGCAACGCAAGCTACACAAGCCCCCTGTCTCAGGGCCCTCGTGGCGATGCGGTCATTGCGGATGTGCACGCAACGAGGAAAGATGGCAGTGGTGCAAACATTGTTTCTCATATCGCACGCCAGAGCCAGGATGGACCCAGCCGCAGCACTGGCCGTCTCGTGCAGGCAGGTCGTGGTCAGGATCAGACAACTCGTGGAATGACAGCCGTCAGAGTTCAGAGCACCGGCTGCCGCTGGCCGCCGGCCTCCAGCCAGGCCCGAACTCCTCCACGCCAGCGCTGGCTTGGACGAGCCTTGATGGCCTGGATGCTTCTGAGTTGGGTTCTCTGCTGGCCATCGCCAACAAGACGGGTGACAAGAACTTGGCCACGCGGGTTCAGGCTCGCATCAACATCCTGGCAAAGCCTACCCCCCCAGTCATTGAGAAGACCATGGAGCAGCGACTGGCAGAATCGAGACGTGAATGTGACAAGCTCCTTCAGCGGCTCTCTCGTGAGCTGGACAAGCATGACAAGTGGAAGGCCCAGCTGCAGGAGCATGAGGACTACATCATGGGCCTTCGCGCAGAGTTGGAGATCATGGACACCCAACATGCGGAGCTCGCCTGCAAGCTCGCTGCCACAGGCAAAGCTGCCGCTCCCGAACCAGGACCAGCGCCTGCGCGGATCAAGCTGGAGGACCTCGTGTCTGGCAAGGTGGGCACCCTGGACTTCGACCTGGGCCTCCTGTCAGACATGCCTGATGGATTGGAGCTGGATGAGGACGATCGCCTACGGATCGAAGAACGTACCAAACAGTTGCGGGAGCTCCTTTCCACGAAGGCCAAGGATCTATTCGCCTCAGCTCTGGATGAGGCCAAGCGGGTGGTCCAGGAGCATGAATCACAGAAGACGCGGCTACTGGCCAAACGTCGACGAGTGCAGGATGCTGACGATGAACCCCAGCCCAAGCCAGGAGGCGCAGAGGGTTCCCAGCCAGAGTCAGCTAGTGTTGGTGGTGATGGTGCAGAGACCACTTCGGAACCCCTTGGCCAAGCTGCAGAGGGGCAGGGATCCCGACCAGATCAACAGGCACAGTTCGCCTCAGTTCGAGAGAGATTGGCCAAGTTCGAGCGCAGGGGGGGCCCCAACAGCGAGTGCCCAGCAGCTACCTGATTCAGGGACATCGGTGTCAGCTGGGGTGCTCAAGCTCATATCGCGCACACCGCCATTCCAATGCTACCCAAGCACGGACATTCCATTTGGATGTGCATACCACGTTCTTGCTCATGCATGTGCTCCCCCTGGTCGAGCTATGCGGTCTGACAAGTTCTACTACGCAGCACTGGACACTATTCGGAAGGTTCGTGCTATGATGCAGTGGGCCCCGCCTTCGATTTCGGTTGAGATGACGGGGACCCCTTCGACGTGTACGCCGTGTTCGATGCCGTCTGGGACTGCGAACAGTACGGCTTCGGCGTGGGCGAGTCAGTCGGGCGCCACTGGCGCCACGGGCACGCTGTGGAGCCACGTCCTTCCTGATGCATCGCCCTCCATGCAGTCAGTTCCTCAACCAGCTGGAGGATTTCAGTCGTCAGAGCGCAAATCCTGGGCTGCCCAGAGCAGTGCAGGTTCACAGTCGCACCTGGGCTTTCCACCCGCCAGGGCACCCTCTCCACAGGAGGCGGGGGTCTCAGCGCGTGTGGGTGGGGGCTCAGGAGTTTGCTGGACTCGCCTATCTTGTGAGGCAAGCAGCAGTGGTGAAGTCGGGACGACAACCGATACACCACAGGCCATGGGCCTACCGCCTGCTGACGAGACCAGAGCGATGGCAGTACAGGACTATGCAGATATGCGAGCTGACCTCAGAGATTGGGCAGCGGCTTGGTTTGACATACATCTTGGGCTGAATGCGGGCAGTGGTGACTGGCGGCTTTGGTGCGAAGCGTTTCTGCACACGATCTTGGAGCGACAAGGGAACGAGCCCTTGCGCCGCTTGTTGCAGGCCTGGTTTCCAGGTCGCACCTTACAATCAGTCATGGAAGAATTATGCGAGTTGGCATGGAGGCAGTCTGAGCCCAGGCGTGAGGCCTTCCTCGATCGGCTACGTGCGGCGCCCATTGATAGTCGTGTTCAGATGCAGCGCCGCCACTGGGAGCGCTTGGATGAGCTGAGAGCCATGTTCAGGAGGCTTTTGGGCTCGGATTTCCCTACGGTGCGGCTTCCTCGCCCCAGACAGCCTGACCCAGAGGATGATCAGGCAGACGTTGATGCTTGCATTGCTCACCTGGTGATGTTAGCGGATGAGGAGACCAGTATTGGACAGGCCAATCATAGTACGATTCCACAGGCCATGCAACATCGAGCTTATGAGGCTCCTGACGGTCATCGGTTTGCTCCTCTGCCTGCGGACGGAGGTCGAGTACGGTGTGATGACTTGGACGATCCTGATGCTGACCCCTTCGCCAACCTCGATGACCAGTTCGGGAACGAGGGTGAGCTCTGTACGGTGGAGTCTAACATAGGATGCAGGCCTGACGCCATAGGCTCCAGCCCTACCCCGTCTCGGGAGGTTTCTCTAGGAGGCCCTGAGGCCGCGCTCTTGGGTGTCTCGGGGAATTCCTCGTCGAGTCTGCCTTTGCTGGATGCCGCCCCTCCTCGGGACTGTAAGGTGGTGTCAGGAACGCAACGCGGCAGACAGACCCACGCTGGTGACAATGCGCCCACACATGAAGAGCCAGCTGTACTGCAGCACCGTACGTCCGACAAGCATGTGACGATGCTCTTCGCGAACATCACCGAGTGGGGCGCCAAGGTGCGCAGCTTTGTGAACAGCCGCAAACACACCTATGCCATCGTCGGGCTGGTCGAGACGCATGTCCCCGACACCAAGTGCGCCCACTGGACCGAGGAGCTCAGGAAGGACGGTTGGAGGCTCTCCTTCAAGGCAGGCTTTGCTTCTGGGAGATCGGACTCAGGTATCTCTGCAGGTGAATGGCTTCTCACGCGCTGTCATTTGGCAGCTACGCAGTTCGATCGATTGAGGGACCAGGCGATTGCCGACTCGCGCATGGATCCCTTCAAAGGCTTCTCGGCCACGACGCTGCATCTCAAGTCCGGCAACCTCGTATACATTGCAGCGTACTTACTACCGTCACTGGGGATTTCGCAGTACAACAATGAGGTGTTGGTGGCTTTGGGCGCTTTTACCAAAGCTCTGGCAGATCCTTGGGTGATTGTGGCGGACTGGAACAATGAACCGCAGACCCTGTTGGATAGTGGATGGGTGGACAGACTCAGGGGTCGGCTTGCGCTGCCGAACTGCAAGTTCACGCGCGACAAGGGCCAGGGGCGAATGTATGATTATGCTATTGTCTCTAAGCAGCTGACTTCGGACCGCATCAGGCTCAGGCAGGTAGTAGCGGTACCTTGGAAGACTCACTGCGCTATTGCCATTGACGTGCTGGACGCCAAGCGGACTTGGTGGCATAGGTCGTTGGAGCTTCCTGAACCGCTACCCAGGGCCAACCGCCCTCAGCAGGAGCCAAACCCAGACAGCAAGCGATCCCTGAAACGTAAGCAGGTGGCAGATGCACGCAGACAAGCACTTCCTGAAGAGCTGCGCGAGGCCTTCGATGACCTGCCTTCTCAGGAGCCACAGCCAGAAGGCCCCAAGGTTGCGTTCAAGGTGGAGCAGGCAGAATGGCTCAAGATCTATGGCGAAGTGGAGCAGGAGACCTTCAGACCAAGTACTGCAGCAGCACAGTTGTCGACAGGCCCTCTGTCGACCTGGAGGCCTGCTCAACGCTCCACCTTGGATGATAGATATGGGCGATGGGTCACTACATTGGAACGGTCTATTGTGGCGGTCAGCGATGTGGAGGACCCCGCTGTGTTTCTTGGTAGAGGGCAAGGATATTCTATTTCATGGAGAAAGATGCGCCCAGCTCCAGGTCGACCTCACATGTGCGACCCTGTAGCAGAATGGTGGGGGATCGCATCCACACTGCTGGCTCGAGGCGCTGCCTTGACACGCTCAGGCAGGGACCCTCCAGAGGCGGAGAAATGCCTTGCGGGCTTTCGTTCCATGGTACAGAGCCTGACAGAAGCCAAGCAGCAGGAGTTCTTCGGGAAAAAGGCCTTGACCACCGCAGTGCAAGAGTGGAAGGATGTTGCCCTGCAGGTGTCGCACCTCAGCCAGACTGAGTTGGAGCAGCTCCAGGAGCACACCAACGTGTGGGTCGACCGCGCCCAGGGGCGCTCATTAGTCAAGTCACGCCAAGCCTTCATGGACTGGGCTAAGCAGATGTGGGCTAAGAGGCCAGGTGCTATTCATCGACACGTTCGTGCTCCTCCTCCTGACCCACTACCGCGTGAGATCATCTTGGATGGAGTGGACACTGCAGACCCCTGTGTACTCATTCGCACGAAGAAGGACTTTTGGCAGGGAGTTTGGCAGGAGGACAATGACAGCAGGGAGCACTTGCTTTGGACCTTGGAAGGATTGGCCAGGGATGCTCGCGAAGACCCCTTGCCACCACTGAATGAAGGACAGATTGAATCGATACTCAGACGACAATCACCGAACAAAGCGAGAGGAGTTGATGGCTTGGGCCCAGTTGATCTTCAACGTATGCCTCAAGATGGACTTACGGAGCTCACGTGTATCCTCAATCAAGCGGAGCTGCTGCAAACGTGGCCGACAGCGTGGTTAGCTACGATTTGTGCGGTTATTCCGAAGCCAGCTGGAGGCACGAGAGTACTTGGAATGTTACCGCAATGTTGCAAGACGTGGAGCCAGGCGCGCAGTTCGGTCACCTCCAGCTGGTCGGATGGACTTTCTGCTTTCTGGGACACAGCCATCAGGGGCAGCAGTGCCCTGAGAGCTGCTATGACGAGAAGCCTCATGGACGAGGCCTCTGCTACTGCAGGCAAGGCAACTGCGACTGTACTGCTGGACATAGCCAAGTTTTACGACTCCATCTCTTTCACCCTCCTGGTGGTAGCGGCGCGGGGGCTCAACTTCCCTCCCACGGTGCTGCTCATGGAGATACTGCTCTTCATGGCGCCGCGCATCCTCAAGGAGGGCTCGGTCATCAGCGAGCCGTTCTGCCCTGGCCGCTCGATTGTGGCTGGATCGTCGCATGGAGTCTGCCTTGGAAAAGTGTTCTTGCATTCTGTTCTGGAAGCTGCGCACGCTAGAGCCCCTCAGGCCTCGTTATGGACCTTTGTCGATGACACTGTGGCAAGATCTGAGGGCACCCAGGCCACTGTTGTTTCGGAGATGGAAGGTTTAGCTGAAGCTTTCTCGGAGGGATTCAGACTCAAGAGGCTCACGGTCTCGGACAAAACGGTTGTCTTGGCGTCCTCTCCTGAGCTTGGGAAGCGCATAGCCAGAATTTTCAGAGCCCGAGGGATGCCCGCTAAGTTTGCTTCTGTAGGAGTTGATTTAGGTGTTGACACTGCGGCAGGTCGCTTTCGGACCAGGAAGAAGGCACGCCAGAGAATGGCTAAAGCCAGTGGTCGTTTTTCTAGGATTGTGAAGATGCGCAGGCTGGCTGGTTTGAGGAAAGTCACCCAGGGCGCTTGGCGCACGGGAGCCTTACCACAGGCCAGCTTTGGCCATCAAGTTTATGGTATGCCACCGAGTCAGGTCTTGCTTCTGAGGCGACAAGCTGCTCGTACGGTCTCGGGAATGGGTAAGGGCAAATGTTTAACCACGGTTCTGCAGGCTGTGCTAGGGGATGGAGATCCCGCCCTGGAGCTGCGCCGCCAATTGGTGGACGCCTGGCTGCAGCTGTGGAAGCGCTTCCCTGCCCTCCAACCTCGTATTCGTCGGTCGTGGAGTATCGTTCGGTCGCAGCTCGATTCGCTTGGTGCCAAAAGGTGGAGAGGCATTCGGGGGCCCATAGCTGCAGTCCAGGCCACCCTTATTGAAGCAGGATGGGAGCCCAGGGAACCTGACCTGTGGGAACGACCTGAGCATGCGGAGCATGCGTGGAGGTTCCCACGAATGGGCGACCCAGACTTTGATTTACTCCCGATAACTGACCACGCAGACCTGTTGCATGAGTTCGTTTCTGACATGAAGGCCAAGTTGTGGCAAGGTGCTGCAGGGCACGAGGCAGGCGACAGTTTGAAAGAAGGAGCCGACCTCCTTCCACTGCAACAGGAACTCCGCCGTTTCGAGTCTCGGGGCCAGTCGGATCTTTGGGGCCTCACCTTGTGCGTGGCCTCAGGGGGCCAATGGCCACGTCAGCGTCAAGTCGACTGTGGCTACACGGTTGACGTTACTTGTCCAAGGTGCAAGGCGGCCCCTGAGACCTTGTTTCACAGAATATGGCAATGCGCGTGTAATGTAGATCACCAAGATTTTAGCAGCACGCAATCACTGGTTTCCCAGGCCACGGCGCAATGAGAAGCAGACCCTTCTTTATGGCTGAGAGGAGTTCCGTCGAGAGACCTCACCTGCCCCGTCTTCCTTGACCCCCTTGAGGCCCCTCCTCTTACGTACTACGGCTCCTCTCGCCTCAGTGAGTTTTGTGTTGCCCCTGGCCAGGACCCTCCTCACCTTTTTGGAGATGGGTCAGGGGGCAAATTCAGCAGTGACCCAAGACGCAGGCGATGTGGTTCTGGAGTTGCTCTCATTCGGAGAGCCGAGGATGGCTCCTGGGAGCCCGCCTCGGGAGTTTCGTCCCCCCTCCTGGGGCCGCGGCAGACTGTGTCGCGCGCGGAGATAGCTGCGCTCGCCATCGCTCTGGAAGAAACCACGGGACCCATCATTTATGTCACTGATTGCCAGCCAGTCCTGGATGGTTGGAGAGCGGGTCGTGCCCACGGCAAGTTAGGCCCGAATCAGGACGCGTGGTTCAGGGTGGCGGTGGCGTTGCGGAATCGGGGGGAGGCTGAAGTACAGGTCGTGTGGACGGCTGCCCATCTTGAGGACTCTGGCAAGGCTCTCAGTGCGAGGCAAGTCTTCCTCACTGCTGGCAACATGTGCGCGGATGAGCTGGCGGGGAGAGCGGCGGACGAGGCCTTGTCCCAATATACTCGTCAGCCTGCCCCCAGCACTGACATCTATGATTGCATCGCCCACCTTGTCAGGCGCAGGGCCAGACGTGCGTTGATCTGTTCACTCCAGGTTGACCCCTGGCAAGCTACCAGGCTCGCCAAAGTGCGGGTCCCCCCACCCTCCAGGAAGGCCGTTGCCCTGAGGGACACCTCTCATGATTGTGAGCAGGTTGGGAACAGGTGGCGTTGTAGAGTGTGCAGTCAGATTGTGGCCTCCACCCAGCTTCTCAAGTTTTGTGCCCAGTCTTGTCCAGGTCTGGCCCCTGAGGTCCGAGGCCAGAAGTCGGAGTGGAGCCAATTTGTTTTGAGAACTGGTGAGATTTTGATAGGGGCCACCTCGGCCCACTCGTCCCACAAAATCTTCTACTGGCCTGAGTTTTCCTTGCATTTTTTGTGTTTCTTGCGGGCTCACCGCCACTGTGGATGGTAGGTGGCTCGCAAGACCTTGCCAGGAGCCCTCCCCCAAAGGAGCCCAGAACCTTGACAGGATTCGTCGAGGCATTTTTCCCTCGCACAGGGGACCCCCGAAGGCTGTGCTGCTGGCCAGAGTGCGGCGGGAAGCTTCGGATGCGGTCCAGCGTGCGAGGGAGGCTCGGGAGGAGGGTAGTAGTCTGCTGGCTCACGGTGAGGGGGGTGTGGGCGGAGCGGCCCGTCGACCCACCAGGATCCCTCACCGTGACGGCGGGGACTCATCTTCGGATTAGTCCCCGCCCAACCCGTTTTGTTTTGTGGACGCTTGTCCTTTCATGGTCACTTCTGGTCACGTCGCCTCCTCCTCCTCCTCCTCCTCCTCCTCCTCCTCCTCCTCCTCCTCCTCCTCCTCCTCCTCCTCTCCCCCCTCTTCCTCTCTTCCTCCTCCTCCTCCTCCTCGTCCCTCCCTCCCTCCTCCCTTCTCCCAGCCCTGCCTCTGCCCTCCGCACGACCATTTCGGCTCACCACTCGCACTTTTCGTGATCTCATAGGAAGCTCCGCCCAAGGCCCCAGTGGCAGGGTTCGCATGTGGTTCCTCATCCATTTCGGCACGCCCTTCACACAGTTCGTTGCCCCAGAAGGAGCTCCGCCGAAGGCCCCAGCGGCAGTTTTCGCATGCTGCTCCGCCCACATGTCGGCACACCCCTCACTCGTTTCGTGGCCCGATAGAGGGTTCCACCGAAGGCCGCAGTGGCAGGGTTCGCATGCGGCTCCACCCTCATTTCGGCACACCCAGTACATGTTCCGTGGCCCCAGTGAGAGTTCCACCGAAGGCCTTGGTGGTAGGGTTAGCATGTGGTTCCACCCCAAGGTGGGCACACCCTTCACACATTTCGTGCCCCATAGGGAGCTCCACCGACGGCTTCAGTGGCAGGGTCCACATGCATTTCCGCGCCCATCTCGGCACACCCCTCACTCGTTTCGTGGCCACATAGTGAGTTCCACCGAAGGCCGTAGTTTCAGGGTTCGCATGCGTTTCCCCGCCCACGTCGGCACACCCCTCATTCGTTTCGGGGCACCATAGGGACCTCCACCGAGGGCTACAGTGGCAGGGTTAGCATGTGGTTCCCCGCCCATTTCGGCACACCACTCACAAGGTTCGTCGCACCATAAGGATCTCCACCGAATGCCCCAGTTGCAGGGTTCGCATGGGACCTTGATCTCGGCACACACGTCACATGTCTCGTGGTCCCACAGGGGGCTCCACCGAAGACGATGTTTTGAACTGCGGTACTCACAACTGCATGTGGTCCAGGCCTTTCGCCTGGACATGTGTTGTTCTCGGGGGGGGGGGGTACCTGCGGAGGCCTCGAGAGACTTATGGAAACCGCCAGAGGCCTCCGAAGGAGGATTACCTCCTTCCTCTTCCGAGAGCAGAGGATGGAATTGGGTGGGCAGGGAGAGGAAGAGGAGGGGGGAGAAGGGAGGGATATTCGTGCTGTTGCGCGTAGGTCTTCGCCAGACAGGGGAAGGTTTTCGCTTTTGATGGTTGCTGGTCCTCCGCTGGCAAGTCGATCGCCGTCGGAGGGCTGGCAAACGTTGCTATCCGCAGATCAGGGCACCTTCCAGGAGACATGTCGCGCGTTCGTTCGTCCTTCCCTCCTCGAGGAGCCTGGCGAGTACGCGGAGTGCCTGGAGTGCAGCCCGACCGGCAGGTAACCCCAGGGCGCGGGCGCGGCGCGCTCAGCGCCGTTCGGCCCCTTCCCTCCCTCCCTCTTCCCCTTCCGCTCCCATCCTTGCCCTCTCAAGTTTCCTTCCACCCCGCCCTCCACTCCGCCCGCCGCTCTTCGCCCTTCGCCCTCCTTCTTTTCCGCCTCCTGCTCTCTTTTCCCACTCCTCCCCGTCTCCTTCGACCCTCTCCTTCCCCCCTTGGAGGGCCGCCTCCCCCGGAGTGCTTCCAAAGGGAGGGGGGGAACAGATGTCCCACAACGGCAAAAAGTTTACACATCCCTCGAACATCGATCCTCTCCCTTTCTCCCTGTCCGCTCCTGTAGGGTTGCGGCCCGCGGCTCGCGGCTCCCGCGACTGGTCGGCGCTACCCGCTGTCGTCGCCGCCATTCGATTTGCCGACCGCGCGCCCCGAGAAGGGAGCGGCAGTCAGACCGCAGCAGCAGGGACCCTCTTTCTGGATGGCGGATGATGGCTGGAAGAGCAAGCATCGCGGGTGGAGATTCTCAAACGCTCTTGCCCTTTTTCGTGGCCGCAGAACTCTTTGAGATTATGGGCCGGGTTCCTGGAGGGCTCTCAGCGGCTTTGGGGTCTCTCGGGAGGGCCTGGGAGGTTCTTGGAGCTAAATGGGCCAGACGAGCTGAGGAGACTTTCTCAGCGTACGGCAATAACTCTTCTGGGAGGGCTCAGGCCGAACTGAAAGGAACATGACCCGAGGAAGTTGACCCTCCAGGGGCGCCCGAGACGACCTGGGCACGAAGCTTCTAGGCTGTTCCAGGGCCAGGGGTCTTGCGCGTTTCCAACTCCTCGGTATGTGTATTCATCATGTTTTGTCAAGTTCCAGGGCGAATGTGGCCAACATGAGCCATTACTGCCGATTTGCCAAGTTGCTAAGAGTGCAGCTGTGTTGATAAGAGGTGCTATATCCCCCACGGCGGCATCTGCGGAGGCCGTCCCCTCAGTTCTTAGAAGCGGCCGGCCTGCGGCAGTCTCGCTGCGTGCTTCCCGTTGTGAGCTCGCGCTCCCGCGCGCGCGCACTCTGTATCATCGAGAACAAAAGAACCCCTAGCCCCGATAACATGATGAAGACGTGGCCTCACTGAGGTCCCCGTCTTCGCATTAGGGACGGTACATTTGGGGGGGTCAGTCTGATACATCTCGGCAGAAGAGACCCCCATCCCTGATGGTCTTGGCCCTCCCAGCTCTGGTCCTCTGCCTACGGGTTAGGGGTCCTTTTGTTGCTTGTCCCCTGTACGCCGTAGAGTGTCTCACCCTCGCACGAAGCTGTGCGTGTTTTGCCGCATCCTTCTCGGCACTTCCTTGGCCGCGAGCGGCCTCCGACGGTCTCACTGCTGCCCTCCCCGCGCCTCGCTCCCTCCTCGCCCTCCTTCCCTCGTCCCACCCTCCACGCCCCGCCTCCGCCGCTCCATCCTGCCCTCCTCCCGCCTCCCCCCCTCCTGTCTCTCCGCACTTCTCCCAGCCTCCCCCCTCTCCGGCCTCTCCCCCTTTCCCCCCCCCTCCCCCCCCCTCCTACGCGTCTGCTCTCAACCTCCCTCCCCTCCAGCCCCTCCCCTCGCTTTCCTTCATCTGGCCCCATCTCCTCCAGCCAGCACCATCCAGCCTTTCCCGCCCCACTGCCCCCCATCTGTCCTGCCGCCGCCCTCCAGCCCCCCTTTTAAACAACCTTCTTGACTCCCCCTTTGCGCACCATCAGAGCCCTCCCTTCCGCCCCCCCCGACGATCTTCTTCCCTTCGTCAGTTGAGCAGTGAGAGCGAGTCAGCCCAGTCCAGCAGAGAAGAAGCTTCGATCTGCCTCCCGCTCGTTCTCACCCACCTCGGTCCCGTGGCCCCTGCTGGCGCGGCCAGCCTGCTCGGAGAGCGCTCGCCCCGCAGGCCGCCCCACACATGTTCATTTAAAGTGGGCACCTTCTCGACACGAGTTAAGGGAGAGCTGCAGCGCTACCCGCGACAGAAGCGAATTCACCCATGTGGGTATGACGCGCGTATTGGTTGTAGTTTATTATACCCCCCCCGGGCAATTTACACGTAAGGTTTTTGCCGGCAGCTGCCGCGAGCCCCACGCTCGGTTCATATTGCAAGCCGCCGCACAGGAGATCACGGCAGAGACGATGAACGGGTCGAGCGACGTTGACGAGGACGACGATCGGGTGAATGAGCGACGAGTAGACGAGGAAAACAAACGAAGGGGAGGACGGACAAACTGAGCATCGCGAAACTGAAATTTAGGAAACCGACATCGCCGCGAAACTGTAACCTCCCAGTACAATCGCAACCCGGAAAACACACAAGAGACGAAACCGAAACCTTTGAACGAGACCGAGTCCTCATCTGCCCGGAATAATTCCAAACCCAATGTGGACGGTCGGAAAATGTTGAAGACGGAATTCTTATTCTTTGTTGTCTTGATGTTGGAAAAAAACCAACATCGAATAGACAGTACAGTCGGAGGATGCCGGAATCGGATGGACGACGGAAGTGGAAGCCAGAGCCGAAAAATGGTAAGGGAATAGGTCAGAAACCAGAGACCAAACGTTGCCCAAAACACAGTGGTTGGAGCCAGAAGCAGACGAATGATTAGAATACGTGATTTTTTCAGGCTTATTTTGGGCGTGGGATTTTCATGGGCGCTCGGGTTTGCCGGCACAGCCATTTTCGAATATTACCCAAAGCGATATTTGAACATGTCAAACGTTGTGTTCTACATTTATTATTATTATTTGGTTCCCTCAGTGCTAGGAGCACCGTATTTGGATACCTTACCGTTCTTGGTGCTGAGGATGCTGTCGGGCGTGATGTGATTCGGAGATGGTGTTGCCGTAATTTGGGAAATGGTGTAATAATGATATTTGGTTTTGTCGTTCTTCGAGCTGGCATTGTCATGATCAGAAATGTATTTTCTTCTGTTGTTTCTGTAGTCGGAACTATCGGATTTGATTTTGCCATGATCGAAGGTGGCGTTGCTGTACCTGCAATCGAAATTAGTACTGCTGAAACCGTCGTAGTCGGAATTATTGTTGCCGTAGCCGTAATGGGAAAGGAGCGTTGGTGCCGATGTTGTCGAAGATAATGCCGGAAAATGAATTGGCATGGGAACCAAGGGTATCGAAGTGTCGTCAACCGCAAGAGGTCCATAGTACGCGTAAGGTTTGTTTATCGTGCACGGGTACATTTCTATTAAAGCCATCGGTAGGTATTTTGTGAGTAAGTACCTTTGAAGCAAGCGGTAAGGTGCCTTGATATCCATATTTGTTGTTCCCCGGCGATGCTGGGAAATGCGTGGTGCGCAACCATTTTTCCATGCTTTTGATAGGGACAATTTCTTACTTCCGAGAATATGCTGGTACATGGTGTTTGCCGTGCCTCCCGGGAGGTCGATGCGTTTCGTCGATCGACAAGTTCCGTACCTTCCATCCATTCCATATGATCGCGTATATCAAAATCACAAAAAAATGTTCCATGAAATCAAAATTTATCTCAATCAAATTTTCTATATTTTGTTTTACACACCCGTGTTTTGTCTGTCCCGCATAGTGCCCGCGAAAAACTTATTTGCAACAAATTCATTGAGGTTATTTTCCACGCCGTCCCCAATCAAATCCCACCAGCTTTGGGCTCAAGTTATATATAATAATCTCTTTTCTCGTTCTTGCTTTGAAGCCCCTCTCCTTACTTCATCCCGTAGGCCCAGAACGGGAAGGTACCAACGCATTGGAGCGATTCAATAGCACAACATTGCTCCAAGAGGGTGTCGAAATCGTATGATGATCTCGAAAATGATCCGTTCTACGTCAAGATGGGTCTGAATAGCCTCCCACATATTCCGAAAAGGCCCGAAGGCAGCCCTAAGACGGATCGAAATGCATTTCGAACCCTGCACAACGACGTCCAACATTTCAAAGCCGGTCAAAAGCATATGGAAAACCAATACATGTTGGCATTATCGGTTTTCCTCTTCTGATTGGCTTCGGAAGCATTAAGCTGATCGTAATATGGGCTGGGAAAGGCCCAAGACAGGCCGAATAATGGCGAAAACAACCAAAAACGCCCAAAAACTCTCCCAAAAGGTTCCAAAATGATGTGTGACAGCCTCCGAAGGGGACGGCCGAATTTGTCCCCCCTCTTTTTGAGCTGAGTGATGGTGCCCACGACGGCCTCAAAAAAAACTTCCAATCTTCATCCAAAAAGCACCCCTCGCCCTGCCCTGTTTGGCCTAATACGGTTCCAACGAGCTTCAGATAGGCATATATGGTTTTCAAAATGGCCTAAGTTAAAACCATGGTTCAAAAGATCGTCCAACAAATTTCCAAGAAACTTCAAGGCAACCTCAAAATTGCCTAAGATAACCGAGCATGGCTCAAAATACTCTCCGACAGCCAATAGCCGAGCATAGTTCAAGATAACCGCGAAAGAAGTTTCACGAAAATTGACAATTAATTCTGGAATTGTTGACGCTTCGCGTATCCCCACCAGCCCATCCGGAAACCATGCCCAGGGGAGTTGAGGTGATCAGGGAAGTCGGGGAGCATGCAGAATAACAAAGGGCGGGGAACTGTCACATACCCCGAGAGGGGGAGGATGGAAGAAGAATCGTCGTCGGAGGAAGAGGAGGAGGAGGAAGGGGACGAGGAGGAGGAGGAGGAGGATGATAATGAATAATGAAAAAAGAAAAGACAGAAAAAAAGAAAAGAGAAAAAAAAATGAGACATGATATGGAGTAAGAGTATAGAGGACGAGGATTACGAAAAGGAGGAGAAGGAGCAGAGGTACAAAAAAAAAAGGAGAAAAAAAAAAAAAAAAATAAAAAAGAAAAAAACAAAAAAAGAACAAAAACAAAAAAAAAGCATAAATAAAAAAGAACACAGATAGAAAAAAAAACTAAAAAGAAAAAAAAAAAATAAAAAAAAAAAGAGAAACAGAAAAAAAGGGGAGGAGAAGGAATAAGAAAACAAAAAAAAAAAGGAGAGAAAAACAAAAGGGTAGAGGAAGAGGTGGATGAGAAATTGAAGAGGACGGCGAACCGAAGAGACAGAAGCGTCTTAAATGCATTTTGGAGATCCTCATGAGGCTTCTTAGGGTTCTCTGGGAAGCCTCTTGGAGGTCTCTTGGGCGCTTCTTGGGGCCTCTTGGAACCATCTTGGGGCGGTCTTGGGGCCTCTTGGAACCATCTGAGGAACCATCTCGAGCGATCTTGCGCTATCTTGAGCCATCTTGGAGCTCATCTTGGGCTCTCCGAGGCGTCCTGAGCGCGTCTTGGGGCGCTCTTGGAGCGCTATGGGGAGCCTTCGGGGCGCTTTTGGGGCCATCTTAGAGGGAGTCGATCAAACAAGAGGGGGGGGTGAATTAGCGTCCCCCCCCCAGGAGGCCAAAATGGGGCCAAAACCTTAGTAAAATCAATGATTTTGGCTTCCTCGCCGAGGCCGTTTTGGACGCTCTAACTACCCGCGGCCCCCCCCGTCCAGGTCCAGGGGAGGGGGTAGGGGGAGGGGTAAACCCCTCCCCAAGGGGGAAGAGGGAGGGGTGGAAGAGGATCTGTTCTAGACCACCTACACCCAGAGGGCTGGTGGGATTCCACCAGCCCTTTGGGCGTGAGTGGTTTAGAGAGCCCGCTCTGTTGTCAACCCCCTTCTTCCCCTTCGGAGAGGGGTTTACCTCCCTGCCCATCCCCCTGGACCTGGAGAGGTTCTTTCGCGGGTGGTTGGAAGGTTTTTTTTCGACTCCTGGGAAAGCTCAACAACGACACCCCTCACGAGGATTCTGGCCCCGACGGGGCGGGTGAGAAGAAACCCGTTCTTCTTTGAAACCAAAATCATTGATTTTACTACGGTTCCGGCCTTATTTTGGCCTTCTGAGGGGGCAGCGCTAATTAAAGCTTACCTCTTCACTCAAGCCAAAATCATTTAATTTATTAAGGTTTTGGCCTTCTGCAGGGGGCAGCGCTAATTAAAGCTCCCCTCTTCGTTGATCGATTTTCTCCAAGATGGCCCCAAGAAGCGCCCAGGAGGCACCAAGATGCACTAAAATTGCCCAAGGTGGCCCCAAGAGGCCCCCAGGAGGCCCCCAAGAGGATCCCAAACGGCCCAAAGAAGTCCACCCAAGGCACCCAAGCCGCCGAAAAGCCTATCAGGACAACCCTCTTCTCGCTTGGACGTCGTTTCTGGACGGGCAGGAGGAGGGGCCCGAACGACTCAGCCCGAACAACTCACACCACGAGAAGCCCGAACGACTCACACCAAGACGAAGAGCCCGAACGACTCACACCACGAGCCCGAACGACTCACACCAAGAAAAAGGGCCCGAACGAATCACACCAAGACGAGAAGCCCGAACGACTCAAACCACGAGGAACGCTTTCTCTCCCTCCTCCTCCGCCTCGTCCTTCTCCCGCTCCCACCACAAGGAGGATGTACAAGGAGGCGGGAGGAAAGAGGAACAAAGGAAATATGCGGGGGCAAGCGGAAACACGCCTGAAAAACACAACTGTCGGCATGAATTGCTGTTTTGAGATGGGCTGGTGCGGATACGTGAAGCGTGAAGAAGTCCAATTGCCACCGTCTTCGTCCCTTTCTTCCAATATTGTTCCCCGTACGATATTACGCACCTGCTCCCCGTCTTGCTCCTCATATGTGGTTTGGGTCGATCCTTTTGCATTGCTATTCCTGTTGGTAATGGTGCTACTACTTCCAACCATTTCTTTACTTTCTTGTCGTATCCCTGCCGCTGGTGCCATCATCCAACGAAAGATACATATATAATACATTTCGGAAATGAATTTCATATTTATTTCACACAGGTATTTTATCAGATTTCCATGAGTTCGTACTTTACAACGAAAAGACCACGCTTCAATCCGCATGTCGTGTATCCTCCGTGAATAGGTTGGCGTTTGAAATGTTCTGAAATTCGTTCAAAACGATGAAAACCTGCAACACGTGATAATCTTTATTCATTATCGTACCTCGACTTGGACGGAAACAGCCATGATCGGTTCGACAGATTTTTTTGGCGCTCCCGAAAACTAATTCGGACATCTTTCACGAGGATTGTCGCTTTTGAGGGAGCGCTTTCAATGTGAACCTTCACTCTAATGATGGCGTGGAGAGGCGTTCCAAAGTTTCCCAAAGCCCTTAATACTGTTCCGAGAGAATTCAAGAAGGCTCAGAAAAGAAGATCGAACGGTCTCGAGAACCCGAATTGAAATCCAAAATGACTGAAAAATTAAAGCTAACATCAAAATAATTCTCAAAATGTCCCAAACGGCCCCAAGACCGTTCCAAGAGCGCCTTGGAACGCTTAAAAAAAATCTCGAAGTCGGTGTTTGCCGGTAATTTGATGAGGGAGAATTGGGAACCTCGCATTTTGCAATCGAGCGCGTCCTCCCAAGGTTATTACGAAAGTCCCCCCAACAAAAATCTTCTAAATTAAAACGCCAATAACAATGGTAAAACTCACTCCTGAGATAATTCCATGAATCCTCGTTCGTCTCGTCATCCTGAAATTTGTTCTCCTCATCCTCGATTTCATCAGCGTTTTCGTCGTATAAACTAATTTACTACCCGCAAATTCTTTATGCTCGGCGATGACGGGCGTCATGGGGATGGGGGGGAGAAGGGGGAAGCTATGACGTAACGCACCCCCCTGCTGTGTGGCTCCGGCACCACATCCGCGCCCGCGCGCATGACGCGACGAGCGACAATCGACGACGACGACGCGAGCAGCATGTAGGTGGCGATCTGCCCCCCTGCGCCTGTGTACACCACAACGCTCGCGTGCACCATAACATGCGTGTACTCCACAGAGCCTGCGTACATCGCAACAACCGTGTGCAACGTAGCGCCTGTGTATACTGCAGTACTTGCGTACACTACAACGCCGGTGTGCATGTGCACACCAGAAGCAATAATATGCAACGCAACGCCTGTGTACAATGCACCGCAGCGCCTGTGCACACCACGGCGCCTGTCTACATCACAGCATCCGCGTGCAACGCAACGCTATTGTAAACCACAGTGCCTGCGTGCATGGGACAGGTCGAAGGAGCCTGTACGTGAGGATCTGCTGCGGAAGCGCCATGCCAAGAAAATGCTGATAATCGGATGCGTCGTTTTTCCCTCTTCACTTCTCCTCCAGTTCCACCACCTCCTCCTCCTCCTCCTCCTCCTTTTTTTCTCTTCCTCCTCTTCCTCCTCCCCCTCCTCCTCCTTACCCCCTGTCGTGCGTGTTGGCGCTGCGTGCGCCGCAGAATGTTCTATTGAATCGGCCCTCTTGGTTCTCGGACGGCCAATTTAGCTGGAGCCTCGTGGACACAAATAAGAAGAATTACGTTGGCGCGGGCGAACACGGAAGGACTCGTAGATTCCCTTGGCGTTCCCTTGTCCATAAAGATTACTTTCTGGTGTTCCCGATGGAATCCACAAACGCTCCATTTTGCCAATATGATACTTTCAAACATGCTACATGCAACAGTGGTGCTGTGTTGCACACGAACGCCGTGGTGTACACACGCACTGCAATGCACGCAAGCATTGTGGTGTACACTGCTGCGTTGCACACGGCTGATGTGGTGTACGCAGGCGCTGTGGTGTACACAAGAGTTGTAGCGCCCGCGCGCGCGGTGGCACAAACTGACACTGTGTTGCACGCGGCTGCTGTGGTGTACGTAGGCGGTGTGGTGTACACAAGCGCTGGGGTGCACGCAAGCATTGAAGCGTGCACAAGCGTTGTGGTGCAAATCGCCACTTGCATGCTGGTGCCGCCCGTCCTCCGTCATCCCTGAACGTTCCCAGGCGCCGCCGGCACGAAGCGTGACGTCATCGACCCCCTCCGCCCCCCCAAATGATTGCCGTCGTCGGCCCGGAATAAAAATTACTCCGACGGTAGGACCCCGCATGAGAATCTGTTTAGCTTACCCTTTGCCCTTTCCTCTTCCTCCTGGGGCTCCCGCCTGAGACTTCCTCACAATTCACTCACAGACGAGGCTCCCGCTCGAGACTTCCTCCATATTCATATCTCAAGAGCCCAAAAGTGACGACAGTTGCACGTTGCGGATGACCCGCTCGGATTCAAACATGAAGTGCGGGCCCCATAGGGAGGGGGCTCCCGCCTGAGACTTCCTCGCAATTCACTCACAGACGAGGCTCCCGCTCGAGACTTCCTCCATATTCAATCTCAAGAGCCCAAAAGTGACGACAGTTGCACGTTGCGGATGACCCGCTCGGATTCAAACATGAAGTGCGGGCCCCATAGGGAGGGGGCTCCCGCCTGAGACTTCCTCGCAATTCACTCACAGACGAGGCTCCCGCTCGAGACTTCCTCCATATTCAAGTCTCAAGAGCCCAAAAGTGACGAAGTTGCACATTGCGGATGACCCGCTCGGATTCGAACATGAAGTTGCGGGCCCCATAGGGAGGGGGCTCCCGCCTGAGACTTCCTCACAATTCACTCACAGACGAGGCTCCCGCCTGATACTTCTTCCATATTCAGGCCTCAAGAGCTAAAAGTGACGACAATTACACGTTGCGGATGACCCGCTCGGATTCAAACATGAAGTGCGGGCCCCATAGGGAGGGGGCTCCCGCCTGAGACTTCCTCGCAATTCACTCACAGACGAGGCTCCCACTCGAGACTTCCTCCATATTCAAGTCTCAAGAGCCCAAAAGTGACGACAATTGCACGTTGCGGATGACCCGCTCGGATTCAAACATGAAGTGCGGGCCCCATAGGGAGGGGGCTCCCGCCTGAGACTTCCTCGCAATTCACTCACAGACGAGGCTCCCGCTCGAGACTTCCTCCATATTCAAGTCTCAAGAGCCCAAACGTGACGACAGTTGCACGTTGCGGATGACCCGCTCGGATTCGAACATGAAGTGCGGGCCCCATAGGGAGGGGGCTCCCGCCTGAGACTTCCTCGCAATTCACTCACAGACGAGGCTCCCGCTCGAGACTTCCTCCATATTCAGGTCTCAAGAGCCCAAAAGTGACGACAGTTGCACGTTGCGGATGACCCGCTCGGATTCGAACATGAAGTGCGGGCCCCATAGGGAAGGGGCTCCCGCCTGAGACTTCCTCGCAATTCGCTCACAGACGAGGCTCCCGCTCGAGACTTCCTCCCTACTCATACCTCAAAAGCAAAAAAATGACGACAGTTGCACGTTGCGGATGACCCGCTCGGATTCAAACATGAAGTGCGGGCCCCATAGGGAGGGGGCTCCCGCCTGAGACTTCCTCACAATTCACTCACAGACGAGGCTCCCGCTCGAGACTTCCTTCATATTGAAGTCCCAAGAGCCCAAAAAATGACGACAATTGCACGTTGCGGATGACCCGCTCGGATTCAAACATGAAATGCGGGCCCCATAGGGAGGGGGTTCCCGCCTGAGACTTCCTCGCAATCCACTCACAGACGAGGCTCCCGCTCGAGTCTTCCTCCGTATTCATATCTCAAGAGCCCAAAAGTGACGACAGTTGCACGTTGCGGATGACCCGCTCGGATTCAAACATGAAGTGCGGGCCCCATAGGGAGGGGGCTCCCGCCAGAGACTTCCTCACAATTCACTCACAGACGAGGCGGTGATGGTGATGCTGATGGTGATGATGATGATGCGTGGGGAGTGATGGTGATGGTGATGATGATGCGGAGGAGGAAGCAAAGAGGAGCAGAGGAGAGGGAGGAGGAGGAGGAGAGATCCTGCGCGGAGGGTGTGCAGAGAAAACAAGAACCCCACTTAGGATGTGGGGAAAAAAACAAGTTCCAGCCACGTCCGCGCGCACGACGACGATGAGCGACGAGCGACGACGACGACGACGACGTCGACAACGACGATTGCGGACCAAACTCCTATGCGGATTCCTACGCGGATCCCAATACGCACGGCGGCAGCCCATAGCGCACTGGGGGGGGAGCGTTACGTCATTAGGGGGGGGGGCGGGGGGGCGGGGGCCATGACGCCCGTAATGCCCCAAGCAATAAAGAAATGGTGTCCTCACGAAGCGAGTCGATGGCAGGGCAAAGCTGGTAGGCATAATTTTGGTATGCGGGCGCGCGAAATGATTCCAACGGTGAGCGAGCAGGTGCAGCCTATACCATGGGTTGCGGAGCTGGTGGGGGTATCCGAAACATGCAGATTTTGTGGTAATGCGGAAGCATTGTCCGTTCCATGGATTTCATTCGCACTAACAGATTGGCACTATTGTGTCATCTTGTTTTGGTTGTACCTTGCTTGAACATGTTCGGTCTCGATTCTCTAATGCATAAAAAATATTTGAAATTTCGGGGGTCGAATGCTAAATACCGAGAAACAAAAATGGTTTGGAATCCTTTGAACTGTTTAGACTCAAGGACAAGGCGAAAGCCATCTCGTCCATTTTGCTGGGGTAATCGATTCATGCGTTTCATGCCAATCTTTTTTAGAAGCGGCTACCAGGAATAATCGTATGCGATAGCCTTACTGTGTGCATGCATGGCAAACTTCGCGATGATAAATACCGAAACGGACTATCATCTCAAGACCTTGTTTTCAAAACGTGTAATGAACATACATCATCGCCGTACACGGACTCTTGAACCTCAAACTTAAATGGTTAAGGGAACGACCCATTGCATACAAAGAAATTCAAACAAACGACAACATATCGAACTTGGGAAAACTTCTGGAAACCGGCGGTAACCCGTCAACCTTGGTTACCGCCAGGAACTCCTAGAGCTTCCTTGCGATATACATGAATGGCATGCGAGCGCGGCAATCTCGAATTCCGCGCGCGCGCGAGGGTACGGTTTCATGGAAATGGTGTTCACAGCTCCTTGCTTGTCCACAGCTCGAGTTCGTCTCGATACTGCAGACTAGCGCTAGTGAGCAAATTCAAACATACGACAACATGTAGAACTTGGAAAACAAAAACAACTCGCTCACAACATGCTTTTGCAACTCCGATGATGCTGTGCTCCAACGGTGGCGATCTTTGCGGAAATACAGCCGCCTAACATTGGGAATGCGCAATTTGTGTGTGCGTGCTCTTGCAAAAACAATGTGACGAACTGAACGAACAAAATCGTGATTATCGATCCTCATGGTTTCTCACCGCCTCCCCCCGCTTCTTCCCGACACGTACTTAGCGTGTCTACCATCTTGCACATGCGTTTGTCGTATTTTGTCAATCGCTCCACACATTTGGCGTGTCCGTGGCCTTACGGCCCGCCATCCCAACACGTAAATTTGGG
>CAUYUJ010000525.1:254153-256653 GCA_963575745.1 Prorocentrum cordatum
GGTGGGGGGAGGAGCAGGAGCAGGAGGGGGAGAAGCACCACGACGATGACATGATGACCGGTGACGGCGACGAGCAAGGTGAGCTCCTCTGCGCTCCTCCCAGCTACCCTGGCTCCCGAGGCTGTGGCCGCTCTGCCCTTGCGGCACTCCGTGGCCGCGCGGGGTGGGCCGCACGGCCGGCCGCCTGCTGTGCCATGCGCATGGACCAGAAGAACTCGTCCAGCGGTGCCTCGGGCGCCGACCTCCTAGCCCGGCCCCTCCTGCTTCTGCTGCGCCTCCTTCTCCGCCTCCCCTTCCTCCTGTCGTGGTCCCTGTCGTGATCGTCCGCGTCCGCGCCTGGGTGCTCCTCCTGCTCTTCCTGCTGCTTCTGCTCCCACGCCTCTTTAAGCATTTTCTGTGTTCTCCCTTCCGAGGCTCCTCCTTCTTTGTCTTCCGATTTCGTCTCCCAGCTGATGCTCTTCATGCTCCCTCTCGGCCTCGTCCTCGTCCCGATTCTCGTGGTTCTCGCCACACTTCTCGTCCTCGTTTCCGTCCTCCTCCTCCTCCTCCTTCTCCTCCTCCTCCTTCTCCTCCTCCTCCTCCTCTTCCTCCTCCCTCCTCCTCCTCCTCCTCCTCCTCCTCCTCCTCCTCCATCCTCCTCCTCTTCCTCCTCCTCCTCCTCCTCCTCCTCCTCTGCCACCTCCTCCTTTTCCCACTCCTCCTCCTCCTCCTCCTCCTCCGCCTCCTCCTCTTCCTCCTCCTCCTCTTCCTCCTCCTCCTCCTCCTCCTCCCCCTCCTCCTCTTGAGGCACTGATGGCAATAACATCTCCAGACGTGGCCATCCCGCCCCCCTCCAGGGCTGGTCGGCCCCAGGGGGGGCCGAACAAGCCAGTGGGCCTGGCGGCGGCGTGCTGCGGCACACGGCGGGCCTCGTGGTCGAAAGGGGGGCCACCCGGAGAAGGGGGAGGCGAGAACGACGGAGGAAACCAAGAGGAGGGGCGGGAGAGGGGGGCGAGGAGGGAACGCCCGAGCCCCAGAGAACCCTCGGAGCTCCAGAGGAGAGAGGAGCTGCGGGGGGCTTCCAGGCCGTGGACCCTGGTCCCCGATGGTTGTGGTCGGGGCCTCCTCCTGGCTCGTGGATCAACAGCTCTTCCCCCCTGGTCTCCTCTTCCGGCGGCGGCCGCCGCGCAGTGGCGCTCTGGAGTGGCATCGTCGCGTGGGGGCGGGCCCGGAGTGGCCGCGGTGGGCAGGCTCCCCGTACGGGCGAGGTCCGACGGCGGCTGCGCGGCGCCTCGTGCTGGAGGCGGGCTGGGCGCGCGCCCGCGAACCACACCTTCGCGCCGCACGAGTCGACAAGCGACCTCGTGCGGACCCTTTTTGGGCGGTGGGGCGCGGGCAGGCACTTGCAACATGTGGCGCACGTCGGCGACAGCAGTCGTGCGAGCTCGACACGGGGCTGAAGTGGGCCACTGCCTCATGTGCGGGGGTGCCTCCTCCTCCGACGCTGTCACACCGCAAGATGGCAGCTACGTTTCAGATTACGGCTCAGGGGGGTCACAGGAGGCACAGGGCGAGGTGTGAGAGCATGGGCAGCATGGAATTCCGGCTTCCTTCATGCAAGAAGCGCCATGGTGATGACTGGTGCCTGGACGCCTCTGCACGCCGTTATTCGCCACGGCGTGAGGCAGAGAGACAGAAAAATCCGCCGATCCTGTCGGCGTGTGGAGGCTGTTCCGTTTAACTCGTCGTCGTCGTCGTCGTCGTCGTCGTCGTCGTCGTCTTCGTGGTCGTCGTCGTCGTCGTCGTCGTCGTCGCCTTCGCCGCTCCCCTCTCCTCTCCCTAGGCGCTTGTAGTTGAGTCGAAGGGAAGCCCCTTCCCTTCGATCCCTTTCCCGCCAGGGGGGGGGGTGTCCGGGAGGGGGGGGGGTCGCCGCCCAGATACGACTCCCCCCGGGGGGGGTGCGCCACCCAGATACGACTCCCTCCTGGGCGGTTCGGGGGCCAGAAAAGCCCCAAGAACGCAAAAGTGCCCCAAGATGCGTCCAAGACGGTGATCGAGGGCCCCGAATCGCCGAAGCATCGATCCAAGTCGCCAAAGTAGCCTCCAGACGGCTCAAAAGGTTTCCAAAACGCCCCAAGAGGCCTCCAAGAGGACTCCCAAGAGGGCCATAAGGGGCACAAATCATCGAGTTCCCCTAGGTTTTTGAACGATTTCGGCATTCTCGCCTTGTCAGCTTCCCGACGCTCCAAGACAGGCCAAGAAGCCCCCAAGACCGCCCCAAGATGGCCGAAGAGGCCTCAAAGAAGCCTCCAAGACAGCCGACGAGGCCCCCAAGACGGCTCCAATATGGAGCGCTGACGAGGGGCCCGAACGGTCATTTCGAGCCCTCGGCCTGAGAAGCTCCCAGGAGGCCCTCAGAAGCCGCTAAGCAGCCCCCCAAGAGGCCCCCAGGAAACCCCCAGGAAGCCCCAAGAGGCCCCCACAAGGCTCCCAAGCGGCTCCCAATAGCCTCCCATGAGGC
>CAUYUJ010000525.1:261653-281426 GCA_963575745.1 Prorocentrum cordatum
CATGGCGCAGCCCGCATGTGTCCCCGCCGCCCATGTCAGCACACCCCTCACTCGTTTCGTGCCCCCACGGGGAGCATCACCGAAGGTCCCAGTGCCACCGCCCGCATGCAGTCGCGCCAGTCATTTCGGCACACCCCTCATACGTTTCGTGGCCCCACAGGGAGCTCCACCGAAGGTCCCAATGGCGCAGCCCGCATGCGGCACCGCCGCCCATGTCAGCACACCCCTCACTCGTTTCGTGCCCCCTACGGGGAGCATCACCGAAGGTCCCAATGCCATCACCCGCATGCAGTTGCGCCAGTCATTTCGGCACACCCCTCATACGTTTCGTGGCCCCACAGGGAGCTCCACCGAAGGTCCCAATGGCGCAGCCCGCATGCGGCACCGCCGCCCATGTCGGCACAACCCTCACTCGTTTCGTGGCTCAGGGAGCTCCACGGAATGACCCAATGGCGCAGTCCGCACGCGGTCCCGCAACCCATTTCGGCACACCCCTCGCAGTTTTCGTGGCCCCGTACGAGGCTCCAGCGAAGGTCCCAATGGCGCAGCCCGCATGCGGTCCCGCCACGCCACCCCTTATTCCTCCTCTTCCTCGTCCTCGTTGCCATCTTGACTCCCCCCCCCTCCTCCTCCTCCTCCTCCTCTTCCTGCTCCTCTTCCTCCTCCTCGTCCGCGTCCTCCTACTCATCCATCCATCTTCCGAATTAACCTCTCCTCGTCCCTTCTCTATCTCCTCGTAGTCCCCCTCCCCCTCCTTGTGGCCCTTCCGCCCCCGCTCTTCTTCCCCTCCTCTCCCCTCCTTCTTATCGTGATCCTCGTACTCCACTTCAAGATTCTTCCTCCGGATCACCCAGGGGAGATGGATGGAAAGAGGGACAGGAAATTAGCCAGGCGAAGGACCCAACAATTTGCAGTTGCGAGTACCATCTTGGTGAGTATCGCCTTCGGCGGAGCTCCCTCCCTATGGAGCCACGAAGCGTGTAAGGGGTGTGCCGAAGTGGTTGGGATTGCCGCTTGCGACATGTGGAGCTCCCTGTCGGGCCACGAAACGCGTGAGGGGTGTGACGAGATGGGAGGGCGGCCGCATGCGGGCTGCGCCACTGGGACCTTCCGTCGAGCCCCCTGTGGGGGCACGAAACAAGTATGGTGTGTGCCGAAATGGGTGGCGAGAACGCATGCGGGCTGCGCCACGAGACTGCATGCGGGCTGCGCCATTGGGACCTGCGGCGGAGCTCCCTATGGGGCCACGAAGCGTGTGAGGGGTGTGCCGAAATTATGAAGAGGTACACGTCGAGAAAAGGCTATATGACATCTAACGCACAAACTTGCCCGCCCCTGAAAGTAGGCGACCCTGGCGATTCTGGATGCACTGGCGCTGACCGTTTCAGGCTGGTCATTCTTTGTTTCCGTTCCGTACACGTAATAGCGACCCCATGCAATAATGATCTTCAGTGAGCGGCTTTGGGGGGGCTCCCGAAGCCCGGCGCAAGCGCGCAAACCGCTGTTGTCGCATCGCATCAAGGATCGGTCGGGCGCGCCTGGCACCAAATGCCATTCTGGCGACGGGCGGCTCTTACGTGTCAACGATTCCGTCGAGCTTCCACTGGCTCCCGGAGGCCCTCCGCCTGACCTCCGCCAGCCCTCCGCAGGGGGCGAGCCTCTCAGCTCCTCGGAAGCTAGGCGCCGTGCCTTGACCGCCCCCGTGCGTCGGCCGCAGACCCTTCTCTGCCGGGCGCGCTCGGTGGGGGGGGGCTCGCTGCCGCTGCGAGGTGTAGAACCCTGGCGGCGGCGGCCTCGCGTACGGGGAGGAGGGAGGCGGGACAGATGATGATGCTGCTGCTGCTGATGATGATGATGATGATGGTGATGATGATGGCGATGATGATGACGATGATGATGATGACGATGGTGGTGATGCTGATGATGCTGATGAATATGAACATGATGATGATGATGATGATAACGGTAATGATGATGCTGATGATGATGATGACGATGAGGATCATGATGATGGTGATGATGACGATGGTGGTGATGCTGATGATGATGATGATGCTGAAATGATGGTGGTGATCGTGATCATGCTGATGCTGGTAATGATGGTGATGATGACGGGGCTGCTGTTGCTGATGATGCTGGTGGTGATGATGATGATGGTTGTGAAGTTGTTGTTCGTTGCTGTTGATTTTCTTTTCCCCCCCTGCGCGCTCATTGTTCGCATCGACCAGTGCGGGGCTAAAGGCACCTCCCCAGCGGCCCGCGACACAGGAAAGCACCCCCCCGAAGAAAAGGAACTGGCCGAAGGCGAAGCCCAGGATAACCCGTCAGGCCGACTAGCGGCGCGGCGGCCAAGTGGAAGCCCAGCGCGCCGCCGAACAGTTTCGGAGGCCAGTCGGCGCATAGCGCGCCACGTCCAGGAAGCCGAAGGCGTACCTGAGAGGGTGGTTCACAATCTTCACACGCAATTGTCCATCAAGTCGCCTGTATCCGCAGCCAACGAGATCGAGGCCCGACGGGAGGACGACCAATGAAGAACCCCCAGCAGAGTGCAAGAGGATGCTCTTGCCATCGCTGTTCGCCTGCACGCTGCAACCAACAGGTGTAGCGACGGCTCGCGATCATCGAGAAGCTCGCGTCCAACACCAGCAGGCGCGCGAACGTCATCACCAGCAACAAACCGTTCGCGAGAGACTGGATCGGGTAGTCGATCGACAACTTGCGTGTTGCGCAATGCACTGCGTAGCTGAACAACAGGAGGGCCGACAGCAACGGGCACGAACTCCAACGACTTCGCCTTGAATTGGAAAGCTGGGGCGGCAGGAAGCGGAAGCCCCCAACGATGGTCTGCGGCAGCATCTTCTCGGATCTCGCATCGCGTTCTCGGCGCCTTGGCAGGGGGCAGTGCAGCAGTCGCCGCCCATGAATCTCCAGCGCCAGAAACGTGCCAAGGATCACCTCCATCAGCAGAACCTCCAGGTGGGGCGCGCACACGACGTCGGTCATGAGAACCCAGGAGGTCAGCCCCAGCATCAGGAGGACCTCCCAGGCCGTTGCCATCGGGACCACGCGGCGGCGCAGTAGTGCTAGCTGTCCGCGCAGATTTCCACAGGCCAATCTCGCTCACGTTGGTGCCAACATGCGGGTGCCTGCGATCCACCGTCGCGTACTGTGGGCACAACCCGATGATGTTGGACAAACTGGGCGAGCATGACCTCGCGCGCCGTGTCGGCTACCGACGGCTCGTCATGAGCCATTCTCAGATTGATCTTGCTTTTGCCAACGGCCGAGGCGGAGGACACCGAGAGGTGCACGGGCGTGCTCGCAGCGGCATGCCGATAAGCCCATGCGAGACGAGCCAGAACCACCATCCAACGACAGCCCGCTGGCCTCGCAGGTGCGAGGAGGAAGCCACTGAAACAAATTGCTTGCACCCAAACGTCTATGATGATGGTGATGATGTTGATGATGATGATGCTGCTGATGCTGATGATGATGCTGATGATGACTCTGATACTGATAATGATGCTGATGATGCTGATGATGCAGATGAACAGGATGATGATGATGCTGATGATGATGATGATTTTGATGACGATGCCGATGATGATGATGATGATGATGATGATGATGATGCTGATGATGGTGGTGATGACGATGATGATGATGATGCTGATGATGATGCTGATGAATCTGAACATGATGATGCTGATGATGATGATCATCATCATGATGCTGCTGCTGCTGCTGATGATGATGATGATGATGATGATGATGATGATGATGATGATGATGATGATGATGATGATGATGATGATGATGATGATGATGATGATGATGATGATGATGATGATGATGATGATGATGATGATGATGATCGGGCGAACGTGAGACGGAGAGGAGGAGGAGGAGGAGGAGGAGGAGGAGGAGGAGGAGGAGGAGGGGCAGGAGGAGGACGGGGGTCGATGAGGTGGAGGATGATCTGATGGTTTTGTCGTTTTTGGACTATCTTGGGCCTTTGGAGACCTCCAGGAATCTCGGGGGAGCCCGTGGGATCGCCAGAGACCTCCACAAAAGCGAGCACACGCCCAGGAGAGCATGCCGGATCGTCACCGCCGGGGGTAGCGCGCGTCCTGGCGCTGTGCCCTCCGGCGTGCGAGCCGCCCGAGGCGGCGGGGCAGCATCGCTGGAAGTCTGAGGCGCACGCCGTGCCAAGAGCTCTCAAGGCTCTGGCCACGCACGGGCAAAATGGCTGTGTCTGCCTCACTGCCCGTGTCTGGGCTGCCCGTCCGCGCGCGCTCGCGGGGCGGTCAGCCGAGCGGCCGTCGAAGTCGTATTGCCTGAAGCAGCGGTCAGGGCAGAAGGGCGAGGCGGAGCATGAGGAGGAGGAGGAGGTGGAGGAGGAGGAGGAGGAGGAGGGGGGAGGAGGAGGAGGAGGAGGAGGAGGAGGAGGAGGAGTAGGAGGAGGAGGAGGAGGCGGAGGAGGAGGAGGAGGAGGAGGAGGAGGAGGAGGGAGGAGGAGGGGAGGCGGAAGCGGAGGAGCCAAGCGTCACTGCTGCCAGCTGCGGCCCTCCCCCGAGCGGTGCCTCGTGCTGCCTGCCGCTCTGTGACTGCTTTGCCCCTCCCCTTCCTGCACGGTTGCTGCATCTGCATGCTCACGTTGCTGCTCGCACAGCTCCCAACTGACGGCTCCATTACTTCAGTGCGGCTGGCCAGCTGACGAGAGGAAGAGGATGCCAGTAGGATGATGATGACGATGCTGATGCTGATGCTGATGCTGCTGATGATGATACTGATAATGCTGATTATGCTGATGACGGCGATACTGCTGTTGTTGATGATGATGCTGCTGATGATGATGTTGATGATAATAAGGGGGATGCTGATTACGATGATGAGGATACTGATGAGGAAGAGAGGACGAGGAGCAAGTGGGGAGCATGAGGAGGAGGAACCATATGAGGACGCGGGAGGATGAGACGGAGAGGAGGAGGAGAATGAGGAGGATGAGAAGGAAGAGGAGGATGAGGATGAGGATGAGGATGAGGATGCTGATGCTGCTTATGATGATGAGGATGACGATGCTGATGATGCAGATGATGCAGATGATGATGATGCTGCTGCTGCTGATGATGATGATGATGATGACGAGGAGGAGGAGGAAGAAGAGGAGGAGGAGGAAGAGGAGGAGGAGGAGGGAGGAGGAGGAGGATGAGGAGGAGGAGGAGGAGGCAGAGGAGGAGGAGGATGAGGGAGGAGGGGGAGGAGAAGGAGGAGGAGGAGGCGGAGGAGGAGGAGGAGGAGGAGGAGGAGAGGAGGAGGAACGGATGAGGAGAAGGAACGGAGGAGGAACGGAGGAGGAGGAACGGATGAGGATCAACGGAGGAGGAGGAAGAGGAGGAGGAACGAAGAAGGAGGGAGAGGAAAAGGATGATGAGAGGTCGAAGAAGGACCGATACACATGATGATAACTAATCAGATGAGGACGCGGGAGGATGAGACGGTGAGAAAGGGGAGGAGGTGGAGGAGGAGGAGGAGGCGGATGCTGATGATGCTGCTGATGATGATGCTGATGACGATGATGATGCTGATGATGCTGCTGATGCTTATGATGCTGATGCTGATGCTGATGCTGCTGCCGATGATGATGAGGAGGAGGAGTAGGAACGGGGGATGATGAGGATGAGGAGGAGGATGGTAAGTGAGGAAGCGACGGGAGGAGGAGGAGGAGGAGGAGGAGGAGGAGGAGGAGGAGGAGGAGGAGGAGATGGGAGACGACGGGAGGAGAATGAATAGACGGGAGGAAGAGGATGAGGAAGAGGAGGAGGATGAGGAGGAGAAGGAGGAGGAGGAGGAGAAGGAGGAACAGGAGGAGGAAGCCCCGTCCCTTCTCCCCAGACCTCTGAGTATGAGTTTCCGATACGGGGTTCCTGGGGCTCTGGCCATCTCGAGTCTTTGACGGCCCTGGAGCCCGAAAGAAACACGCACCTCCAAAAGTCGAATCTGACGAACACCTACCGACTTGTTTCCCCAGGCATTGGAGGTCGCCGCTGGAGAGGCCTCCAGGAACACAACATAGGGCGATAACCGCCCAAATCCCTCAATGCCAAAGCCTTCTCGAACATCCCAGCCTCGCCGAGGACCTTCCTGCAACCCCTCGGCCAAGCATGACGGCTGCAAGGAGGGGTCCAACGTATCTCCACCGTTGCACCAACCAAAACATTAATCAACCGCTTGCCATCTGTTCTGTGGCGGCGCGCAGGAGGGGGTTGGCGCGAGGGGGGAGTGGCCTTCTCAGAGGGCCAGCGCCTCCCCAGGGAGGGCCCAGCTCTTCGAAGCCAGGACGCCCCCCCCCCCCCCGCCTGCTGAGCAGGCCACCCTCCTCCTCCTCCTCCTGCTCCTCCTCCTCCTCCACCTCCTCCACCTCCTCCTCCTCCTCCACCTCCACCTCCTCCTCCTCCTCCTCCTCCTTCTCCTCCTCCTCTCAACTGACGGCCGCCGCCGTCACAAGAAAGCTGAAAGTCTTTTCTGCCCGAAACTCAAGAGCTCTGAAACCGAAACGGTTGCGGTCGAATCGGCGTCGGCGAGAGAGGGGCATCTCGGGGGGCCAGGGAGACAGTGTCGATTTCAACACCCGTCCTCGCTGTCGCACTGGCCCGAAACACGAAACACGAAATCTCGAGCGTAGCTTCATTGATACGGAAATGGCCCAGCTGGGCCAAACATGAAAGGCGATCTGGGTAGATCGCAACTCAGGCCACGCGGGGCTGATCCCCGCGCGAAGCTCGTACCGCACAGGACAGGCCCTCGCGCACAGATGCAACGGGCTGGGTCCTGCGCTCATCGGCACGGCGCCGCCGTGCAGCACGGATGGCCTCCTTCGTGGCCGCCGCCTCGGAGGGAACAGTCGTCGTCACGTAGCCGTCGCGCATGGCGTTCGTCAGGTAGCTTCTCTCCGCTTCGAGCTTCGTCAGCGCATCCGCAAGCTGCACACTGGTGTCGCACCACTCCAGGTCGACTCCATCTTGGCTTAGAAGCTCTCGAAGCGAGGCCACCACCACACGAACACGGCGATCGGCAACCTGACCAGCGTCCGCCAACAAGTGGCTCACCAGGCTGTTAGCGTCGTCGAACCACTTGGCTGGCATCAGCGTCGCACTGTCGTGAACCAACTCTGCGATCGGCTGGTTCGGCTTGTCCATCTCGTAGTACAACGCCCTGACCCACTCCAGCGCCTCCGCGCCTTCGGTCAAGCCGTGGGCCTCTGCCGCCATCGATGCCCGGCAGACTCTCCGAATCTTGGAGCTGCCCCAGTCCGAGAAATGAGCAGGTCCACCACCGTCCTTGTACAGGCCGTCGTCGCACACCAGGCACACGAAACCGCACTGCGACCTCACCTTCTCGCCCAGCGCTCCGAACTTCTTCTCGTCGATGTTGTTGCGGCTGCTGTCGGCGAACACACACCCACGAAGGTCGGTGTCGTTCTTGATGAAGTCGCTATGGAAGTGTAGGCACACGTCCTTCGTCTCATGGCAGTACCGCACCAGCTTGCTCATCTCCAGTAGGTCCTGCACCGTCATAGTGTTCTTCTGCTGTGCGAGCCAACTGTAGCCGAAAGAGGCGTCCATCCGCAGCTGTCGCGAGAGCCATCCCAGTGAACCAATCACCGACTCTGCAAAGCTATTCTCCTCGTCCGTAGCCAGCGCCTTGATCTGCTTCCGCCTTGCCGGTAGCATCGGCAACTCCTCCATCTGCTCCACGAAGTGCTGCATCGAGACCCTGATCGAGAAGTCCCTTGCCTGCTCCACGTCCTTGCCGCAGTACCTGAAGGGCGGCTTCTCTTCCGTCAAGAGTAGTACCTTATTGAGCTCGTCCGTCGTGTCGTTGTAGAGCTTGCTGTTCGGATCTCCGGTCGCGAACAGGTCGTCCACGTATGCGCCGATAAGGCCAACGAGGATGTCACCCTCGAAGAGCATGAAGAAGGCTCTCTCCAAGCGGCTCTCCTGCCACGAGTTGCCGCGCAGCGTCCTTCGTAGCTTACTCCACCACCTCCGTCCAGCGTCCTTGGTACCATAGATCGCTCCGTGGCACACGAACAGGGGACCAGGTGGTACTCCAGGAGGTAGTGGTGAGAGCGGTCGTAGTACCAGCATACGGTCAACATCATCTCCTTGTAGGTAGGCGCTCGTCGCGTCGAGCTTCGATAGTAGCCAGTGCTTCCTAGCCGCCGTGCTGCAGATCAAGTGGAACACCAGCAGGGAAGATGTGGGCGAATCCGTCCGGACATGCACCGACTCGTAGCAGCCAACCGCCACCAGCCTCGACTTCGCCTTGAGCGGTAGCTTGGGGTCGTACTCGTTCTTGTTGGTGTGAACCCACCTCGACGGAATAGGCTTCGCCCTCTTCAGCAGCTCCTTCGCATCGTCTCCGATGACCACGGTCACCGCCCTGAAATTACGCCAGTTCTCCCACTCCTTGGCCATGCTCGCGTCGAACCCCTTCCGCTCGGCCTTGGCCAGGTCCGTCAGGTTGATCTCCTTCCCGCGGGAGCGTCCCGTTAACCACGCATAGGCTATCCGGCCGTGGTGCACCGCATCCGAGTCGCACTCAGCAAGGCACGCTCCGCCGGCCATGGGGCCGCCACCACGATGTAGGCGAGCGCGGGTCCGCTGGGCCCCATATCCAGGAAGCCGTTCAGGTAGTTCAGGTGGTTCAGGTGGTCTTGGGAGATCTGGGAGTTCGGAAGGTTCGGGAAGTTCAGGGGGAGGTGGAGTCGCCGTCGCGTCGTTATCCTCGTTCATCTCCTCCACTTCTCCCTCTCCAGCGCCGCCAGATCCTGGATCAAGTCCGGCAGGTGCTGGGCCGCGTCCCTGACGTAGTACTGGCTCAGGTAGCTCAGCTGCTGGCTGATGCTCTGGAACTCCGGGAGTGAGATCCTCCCCAGGTCGCGGATCATCTTGAGCTGCGTCGCGCCCTTGTAGCGGTGAGCTCGCCACGCCAGCTCCCTCGGCAGGCTGTGTACTGCCTGACGGTGCCTCCGTAGTTCTCGACGCTGGAGGCTCTGGGCGCGGACCAGTCGCGGCAGTAGCCGCCGTAGGTTCCCTGCCTGGTAGCGCAGCAGCTTCGGGATCTTCAGGACCTCCGTCTTCGAGACCTTCGCGACGAACATCCAGGAATCCTCGAGGCCCTCGTGGAAGTGCCGCTCCACGCTGATCAGCAGGCATCCGATCCCAGGTGATCAACTCGTCCTCCGTCGCGAACTGAAGCTGCTCCGGTCTTGCCAAGACCGTGCCGCCGCCATACCGTAGCCAGATCGCGTGAGGGCCCCCCTGCACGGCCGCAGGTCGGAGCGTGGACTCGATGCCGTCCGCCATCTTCTCGGGGTCGCGGAAGTCGTGGCCGATGACGCGCGCAACACCGAACCAACGATGGTACAGGGCAGGAGACTCACCCGGCCTAACATGGGTGCGCCTGAAGTAGACGTAGGCGCCCACAGGGAACGGCCCTCTTGTAGGTGTCGATCTCGCCAGCTTGGCCCTCCTCACGCGACTGTCGTTGTCCATCTTCACGAAGGCGACCTTGGCGCACTCGCGCCACAACAGGTTGGATGCCATGGCTGACTCCGGGTCGAGCGCCGCCTCCTGCACCTGGAGCTTCTCGGCCTCCGAGTCCTGAAGCATCGAACCTGGTACCCGCAGGCCGCGAGTACCTAGCACCCAGTTGGCGGGTGCGTAGCCGTCGTAGATCACCGTCTCATTGCGCACCTGGTTGACGACGCCGCACACGCTCTTCAGGTCCTTCTCCTTCGTGATCTGGGCGTCCTGCACCGCGCGATGCCACACCTCCTTCCAGACGCCACCTAACCTCTCGATCCTGCCGAGCTGCTCGTGCGCCTCCAGGGCCGCGTTCTGGATCTCCACGCCGTTCTCATGCATGTGGGCCAGGAACTCCTTAGCGAACTCCTTGCCGCGGTCCACGAAGATGGACTGAGGCAGTCCAGCCCAGCTAGTCCACACTGTCAGGAACGTGTCTAACGCGACCTTGGCAGAGGGTGCATGTGTACCGTCGCAGACTATGTTCAGGAAGGCGTGGGTGTTACCCTCGGCGTCGTGTGCGAACAGCGTGTCCAACATCACGTGGAAATTGAACTGGTAGCGACCCGGCATGCGAACCGGGCGCACGTGCTTCGTCCTGATCATGTCGCCACTGGCGTCACACCTGAAGTCCCACACGCAGTCCAGGAACTCCTTCTTGGCACCAGATCTCCTCAAGCACCTCACCAGAGTCACGTTGGTCGGGTGGCCGAAGTTGACGTGCAGGTTCCTGATGTCGCGCCTGACCGCGGGGTCGTCGGTGAGCCACCTCGCTCTGCGCTCCTGCTCCTCCTTGGAGAGCACTGGCTCGAGGCCTGCGGCTTGTTCAGCACGAACTCCGTCAGGATCCGTAGCAGGCCCGTCCTCAGGTGGATGCTCGGGTTCACGGAAGCCCTGACTCCCGTCCTCAGCTGGAGGACGCCTCGGGGGTTGCTTGCCACGCAACCTTCTCTTCTTGGCCTCAGGCTGGTTCTCGACTGGGAAACTGTCAAGTACACCGAGACCCTGGGACACGTGCGTGTCGACGTCGAGGTCGAACTGCTGCTCGATGGCGTGTAGTACCAGCCTGTCCAGCTTGTCGGGCCACTTCGCCGCCGCTCTCGTCTTCTTCTGGTTCTCCAACGGCAGGTGGTAGTGGTCCCTCGTGCACTTCTCGCTCTGCAAGGCCTCATAGACCGCCACGCTGGTGGTCAAGAACCTCATCGGCTTGTAGTGCGCGTCCTTGGTCTCCTCGTCGGCGTAACCGAGCTGGCGCCCGTGCGGGGTGCACTCCAGTAGCAGGCCTTCTTCACCAACTCCTGCGTCTTCGTCATCTCGGGCTCGAAGTAGGCACTCGACCCGAGGGGCTGCTCCATCAAGACGTGCATCCCGCGCCTCACCCGGTCGGCGACGATCTGGTCCGAGAGCATGAGTAGTGGCCTCGTAGCTTCCCGAGCTTCTTGAACAGTAGCAGCTGCAGCGCCGCCCTTGGACAAGTTGCATCGGCCCCACTCCCCCCACGGGCCGCAGGGCATGGTGATGACCGTCACGTAGGGGTCCTCCTCCAGCAGTTGCCTCCGTGCCGCTTGGCGTCACTTCCTGGTAGCGCCGTCCCAGACGTCCTCGATATCCAGTGGCTGGCCGCAGTTGTAGCCGAAGGTGGTGGAGGCGAGTAGGGTGAGGCCGAACTGGCCGCAGAAGAGCTGCTTCAGCAAGGTCTTGCCCCTAGGTAGCCTCCGCTTCCTGTCGATGCTGCCCGTCATGATGTCGAGCGTCCTGGACTCGATGGTGACAAGTCGTCATGCATGGCCTTCATCTTCTTAGCGCGCCTTGAGCTGGCCATCCTGATGGACTTGTCGCCGTCCCAGTCGATCTCGTTGGGGTTCTCGGAGACCGGCTCCGTCGCCATCGCCTCCGCGGTCGGGATCACGACCTCCGCCTCCGGGTACTCCGCCATGTCGAAGCCGCCGTCGAGCCCGTCCTCAGCGATGTAGGCCTGGAGCTCGGGGCCGAAGACCCCGGGATCTGGGAAGTCCAGCAAGCCGACGCCCAGGTGGCCGCCGCTGGTCTTGAATAGGGGCACGTTGTAGGCGCCGATCTCGGTGAAGTCGGCGACCGCGTTCGCCGCGTCGATCACCGCCCCTAGCTTCGACTGGGTGTCCTTGGAGATTAGCAGGGGGGCGTCCTGGCCGAGCTCGGCCGACTCGATCGCGAACGGGTTGTTGGCGATGCCAGCCGGCATGTTGTAGACCGTATCGCTGTGCGCGTCGCCGCCGACCCCGCGGAACTTGGTCTGCTGGGACCTGGGAATCGGCTTGAGCTTCCGGTCGAGTAGCTCCTTCTCGCACCTGACCCTCCAGGGCGTGCCGTGCATGGTCATCTGGCAGGCTGTGTCAAGCACGGCGGTGCCAGGCGGGTCCTTGAAGCTGGAGCCGTAGACCTCGACGTCGTCCCTGGAGCCGTTGACCATCAGCACCTGGAACGACCCGACCTCATGCTGAGAGGGGGTCCCACTCGCCCAGCGCCATCAGGTAGATGAGGAACCAAGCCAAGCGGTACTGGTCGACGGTGAGCCGAGTCAAGTCGCTGGACATCGCGTGCCTGATGAGAGCGTTGCCGTACGCGCGCGCAGCGGCACCGCCGTCCACGAACTCGGAGAACGTGTAGCCCCTGTACTTGCCGTCCATGATCCTCTCACCGCCGAGTGGTACCTGCTCGGTATCGAGGCCCTTGACGTCCTGGTCGAAGTCCGCAGGGTACGCCACGTACACGTTGTCCTCCGCCTCAGGCCTGTCAAGCTCGTGCGGGTAGTCCTCGGCCCTCGGGGCGCGATCAAGCTCCTCGTCGTCAGACGGAACCTTCACCTCCACCGCGCGCTTGGTCATCAGCTCTGGCGCCAGCTCCTTGGACTTGGGGATGCTCTGGGACACCTTGAAGACTCTCTCGGCTGGCATCGTCTTCGCAGGGGCCGTGCGCGGGTAGATGGCCCTGCCCTTCGGGGTGAACAGTAGGGAGGCCATGAGGTACTTCCAGAGTTCCTCTCCGCTAGACCTGTGGGCCTTGGCCACGTGGATGCCGAGCCGGTTGGGCATGCACTTGTGGCAAGTGAGGTACCTGTGCGTCCCGTTCGCGCCCTTGAACAGTCTGGGGTCCGCCGCCAGCGCGTGCTCGCAGGGCTCCGCCATGACTGGAAGTGACTGGCCTCGCCTCCTCGGAAGTCCTGCAGCTCCGTCTCCGTCGTCCGCGCTGGTCTTGAGGGTCTCGTCACCTCCCTTGCCTCCTTGTGGGCTGCCGCGTGACCTTGCCTTAGGCTTAGGGCGGGCGCCGAGCCCGGTAGGTGAAGGCGAGGCCGCCGACGCCACGAACACCTCCGCGATCCTGACCTCGCTGGTCTTGGAGCCGTCGCCCTTGAAGTCGCTGAAGCTGAAGTAGCTGTTCTTCGGCCTGTCCGATGGTGGTGCCGCCGATCTCGATGACTTCGGGCAGCCTGGGTCCCCGTGCCAGTGTCCGATCTGCCCGCAGCTGGCGCACCTCGTAGTCCGCTTCAGCTTCTCGATCCTCGCGCGCCGCTCACCGCTGTCACCGGGGGCGCTTCCACCTCTGGCTCAATCCCTCGAGCTCGAACTGCCTTCGCCGCGACCTCCGCCCTTGCGTCCTCGACCTCCCTTCCCGCGACCGCCGCCGCGCGCCTGGAACCTCTGCTTGTTCTGGGCGATCGCTGCGAAGCTCTCCGCCGCCTCCGGGTCCATCTCATCGATCTCCTCGAGAGTGGCCTCCTCCTCGCCCAGGTAGACCTCTTCTTCCAGGGGCTGGCCGTCGTAAGAGTTGTCGAGCTGGTGGTCGTTGTCGTCGTAGTGCTCGTGCTCGTCGTCGCGCTCGGCCTGCCACGCCTGCCGCTGCCTGTACTGGCCCTGCTGGAACCTCTGCGGCTTCGGGTCCGAGCGGTGCGCCTCCTGCTTGCCATCCTTCCGGTAGTGCCGCTCCCTCTCGTGGATGCCCGAATGCTGCATTTGCAGCGCCTTGGCGAACGCCTCCTTGTCGTACTTGTTGCCCGCGCTGCTGATGATGCTGGCGTGGTCCGACTTGTCGAGCCCGCTGAACTTCAGCAGCAGGTAGGCCTGGAGGTCGTCCGAGATGCTGGTCTCCTGCGAGACCTTCTTGAGGTCGTCGAACGCCTTGGTCCGTCGCGTGATGTACTCCTGCATGCTCTCGCCAGGGCCTCTCCACACGGACTTGTCGTAGAGCGCGCCGTCGAAGAGCTCCGCCGCGCGAACAGGTCTCTCCTTCAGGACCGACTCGCCGAGCACGCGCAGCAGCATCTCCAGGCCCTCGGTAGTCGCCTTCTTGCGAGTGACCGTGCCGCCGCCCTTGCCGCCGCTCTCGAGGGTCTCCTCCTCGTACGTGAGCAAGTCGTCGTGCTTCAGCGACCTCACGGCGTCGTGCGCCGTGCCGGAGAGACCGTTCCTCAAGTTGATCGGCGTCGCGATCTGCTTCTCGTCGCCCATGCGACCGTAGAAGGCGTTCTTGGCCCGCTCCTGGTATTCTTCGAACAGCGCTGGATCGCCGTCGTGGAGCGGGATGTCCTTCTCGAAGGTGAGGCGCGAAGCTCGCGCCATGATGCATCTTGGAGTTGCAGTGGTGCTGCTCGTGGTGCTGCTGGTAGCCAGAGCAGCCGCGATCAAGCTCGCGATGATGGCGTGCGCGATGCCGACGCGCCGCCGGTGCCAGACTCCGCCCATGTAGTCCAGCTTGTGCGGGTCCGCCACAACCCGCGCCGTGGTGCCGAGCCCGCTCCCTGCAGGCCAGGCCAGCAGCCCCAGCCACGGGGCGCGCCAAGCAGTCCCCCGCGAGCCGCGGAGGCGGGAGCAGACCGCGGCGAACCGGTCCGCTCGCTTACCATCAACTGACGGCCGCCGCCGTCACAAGAAAGCTGAAAGTCTTTTCTGCCCGAAACTCAAGAGCTCTGAAACCGAAGCGGTTGCGGTCGAATCGGCGTCGGCGAGAGAGGGGCATCTCGGGGGGCCAGGGAGACAGTGTCGATTTCAACATCCTCCTCCTCCTCCTCCTCCTCCTCCTCCTCCTCCCCTCGTCTGCCGAGCAGGCCACCCTCTCGCCCCACCCCCTGCGGCCGCATATTCCTCGCCGCTCCCCGGGCCGCGCGCGGGGCACGCGCGGGGGCGGGCGGGCGGTCCGCCTGGGCGGCGGCGCGGCTGGCAGTGGGAGGAGCCACGGGCCCCCCGCGGCGGCGGGGGGGGCCGCTTCCTTCTCCTCGCTGAGCGGCACGGGCGCGGGGGAGGTGAAGGCTGGAAGTCGGATGGAGGAGGAGGAGAAGGAGGAGGAGGAGGAGGAGGAAGAAAAGGAGGAGGAGGAGGAGGAGGAGGAAATAGAGGAGGAGGAGGAGGAGGAGGAGAGGGAGGAGGAGGAGGAGAGGAGAGGAGGAGGAGGAGGAGGAGGGAGGGGAGGTAGAGGAGGTGTATGAAGAGGATGAACGGAGAAGCAGGAGGAAACGAAAAGGAGGAGGAGGAACTGGATGACAATGAGGGCGATGATATGACTCCTGCTGCTGGCTGCGGCTCGGTGCTTCTGCTGAGATGAGGAGGAGGAAGGAAGAGGAGGAGAGGAGGAGGAGGAGGAGGGGGAGGAGGAGGAGGAGGAGGTGGAGGAGGAGGAGGTGGAGGCGGGAAGAGAGCGAGCGAACGAGCGAGGGAGCGAGGTGGGAGGAGGGAGCGAGCGAGCCTCCAGTCTGTATGTTGGCGACTGGCAGACTCCAAGGAATACATGGAGTGGGGCGCACCGTGGGTGAGCAGCATGTGGCGGACGGAGGGGGGCTGCGGGCCTGCTCTATGTGCGGCGAGGCACATAGGTGGAGGTCGACTGAGCCCCCTAAAATGGGGCTGGCGCTTGGGGCTTCCTCGAGCTTATGGGCCACACTCACAAATCTTCTGCAGCAGCTGCACGGGTGGAAGGCGACTGCTTTTTTTCAAGACCGGTCCTGTGCGCATCCTTGGCAGCAGCAGGGGGGCCGGACAGCTGCTTTGCGCAACACGGACCACGCTGGAATGGCAGGCACACGTGGCGCTCGTCGCCCAGGAGGGCGCTGCCCTTCCGCGCGAGAGGCCTGCCACAGCGGGGGCTGGGCCTCGGGTCCTTGTGATCGCGAGGGTGTGTTGTAGCATCGCTGGTGCATAAGGGGCTTGCACTGGTCCTGCTCCTTCTCGTCGTCCCCCCTTCCTCCTTGTCCTCTTTGCCTCGCCCTCCTCCTCCCTGCCCTCTGCGTATGACACGCGGGGGCCTCCAGGGGCCTCTTGGGGGCCTCCATCAAACCATCCTCTGCCTCTTCTTCGGGGCCTCTTCTTGGCTTTCCTCGTCGTCGTCCTCCTCCTCCTCCTCCTCCTCCTCCTCCTCCCCCTCCTCCTCCTCCTCCTCCTCCTCCTTCCCCTCCTCCCCCTCCTCCTTCATCCCTTTTCCTCGTGAAAACTCTTCCCTGTCGCACGCCCCAGCCGTGTCGGAGGACGGGCCCAACGTCTCGCCCGAGACCCGTCTCACCGCTTCCGATCCTGCAGCTTGAGAACTATGACAGCTTCAAGGGTGGAGGCCTCCTCCTCCTCCTCCTCCTTCCTCCTCCTACTCCTCATCCTCCCCCCTCCCCCCCTCCTCCTCCTCCTCCTTCATCTCCTCCTCCTCCTCCTCCTCAACTATGACAGCACGTCTTCAAGGTGCGGCTCTCGCTCCAGCGCCGCGCACACTCGCTTTGAAAACCTTGCAGCAGCTTCGCGGATGGAGGGCGCCCCGTTCTCAAACTGTGGCTCTCGCCATGGCGCCGCGGACATTGGTCGTAAAGGTCTGTGGCAATATCACGGATGGAGGGCTGCTCCTTTTCAACATGTGATTCTCGCCTCATCGCCGCGCGCATTCGTCGGAACAGTTCGCAACGATGTCAAGGATTCGTATGGTTGGTGTGCTGGTGATTCGCGGTGTTGAAGTCGCACGAACGACGTCGTGGTGCAATTCAGGATTGTCAGGACTGCTGGCTTCCAACGTGGCACTTCCCAAAATGGAGATAAATTCTTGCAGGTGCCTAAACAGAAACTTTGACGGAGGGCTTGCGGCAACACCGTTAATGCATCTTCTTAGGTTTACACTGGTCCTCCTGCTCCCCCTTCTGGTCCAAAACATTTCCTAACACCTCATCTCCTCCTCAACGCTCGAAGCTGCGGACGGTTCTGGGTCAAGCCCTGGCGCCATCGGTGCCCCTCCAAACCGGTGTTGCCAGGGGCGAGTAATGCGGGATGACGACTAATACAAAAATGGGGGAGAACGATTGAACAAATAGTTTTCTGCTATTTCTGCACCCCGCTGCTGTTGACCCCGCTCCTTTCTCCTTGACCCCTTCCCTCCTAACCCTCCGCTTCGGCTCCGTCTGGCCCGTCGGCCGCCCGGGCGCGCGCCCGAGAGCGGCGGGTGGGGAACGATTCAAAAAATAGTTTTCCAGCCCGCGGCCGGTTTTTCCCTACCTAGGCTCTGCCTAGAAGGGTTTTTACTCTCTAGCTTAAAAGGGCCGTGCAGTGGAAAGCGCCCCGGGCGGTTCCCCCAGTCCCCGCCCCGCGGTTCCCCCAGTCCCCTGGGAGCTTTAGCTTTAGCTTTAGCTTTAGCTTAGCTTTAGCTTAGCTTTAGCTTAACTTCAGCTTAGCTTTAGCTTAGCTTTAGCTTAGCTTTATCTTAGCTATAGTTTAGCGTTGGCTTAGCTTTAGCTTAGCTTCAGCTTAGCGTTAGCTTAGCTGTAGCTTAGCTTTAGCTTAGCTTCAGCTTAGTTGTAGCTTAGCTTTACCTTAGCTTTTAGCTTAGCTTTACTGTTACTACTAATGCTGCTTTCCTAGGGGCTCCAACTCCTAGGTAGGGTCGCACTGGGATAATTTCTAATCATCATCCCGGGCGCCGCCGCGTGAACACGACGCCAGGTCATTGATTCATCGTCATCCTCCAGTACGCGTGGCGATGAAGTGCCTGGCGGGGGGGGGGAGGGGCGCAGGGTGAGACTGCAGTCCAGAATTCTCGGATCGGCGGAACCAAGAGTACCACGGGCAACCAAAGCAGGAGGAGGAGGAGGAGGAGGAGGAGGAGGAGGAGGTGGGGGTGGAGGTGGAGGTGGAGATGGAGGTGGAGGAGGAGGAGGAGGAGGAGGAGGTGGAGGTGGAGATGGAGGTGGAGGAGGAGGAGGAGGAGGAGCAGGAGGAGGAGGAGGAGGAGGAGGAGGAGGAGGAGGATACTTCCGGCGAGGAACCGAACTGTCCGCCGGGCCCAGCGTCTCGACGGAGCCGGGGCGGAGCCTGGCTCTGCAAACCCTCCTCTTCTCCTCCCCAAGGCGTCTGCGAACATCATCCTGCCATCCACTCCTTTGGCGGATCCATTCGGCCCCATGAAGCCATCTCCCACATACTTAATGTCTGCTGTGGACTTAAGTGATTTAATTTCCCAAGTCGGAACCATATTTCGAGATACATGGAAGCACAAAACCATTTCCAACATTAATAAGGAACAGGATATCACGATATAAAACATGCATTGATAATAATACCTCCTCCTCCTCTTCGTCGTCGATGTCGTCTTCGTTCTTGTCGAAGGCTACAGCGGCGATGACGACTCATGAGAGCAACGTCGGCCCCTGGATGTCCGGAGACCTTCCGGAGACAAAGTTTCCATGCCGAGAAAATCTTTGCCAGCCCATGCCTCGTGAAGGCCCACGGGCGCTGAAAACGACGTTGAGCGCCTCCTGGAACGGTTTACACCCCTCGAAGGTTCGAGCCCTCCTTTTTTCCCCACATCCAAAGTGGGGTTCTTGTTTTCTCTGCACACCCCCCGCGCAGGATCTCACACCCTCTCTCTCTCTCTCTTCCTCTTTCCCGCCATCATCATCATCAGTCATCATCATCATGACCCACGCCTCTCCTCCTCAGCACCATCACACTTACCCATACACCACTCGATCGCTCACTCACTCACTCACTCACTCACTCATCATGATCATCACATGAGGATATCATCCGTTGGCGTCACACATCACTCAGTCAGTCCGTCACTCACTCGAGTATCAAGCGAGAGCGTCGTCTGTGAGTGAATTGCGAGGAAGTCTCAGGCGGGAGCCTCTCCCTATGGGGCCCGCAGATCATCTTACTAATCCGAGGCGGGTCATCGGGATCCTGTAACTGTCCTCACTTTTGGGCTCCTGGGGCGTGAATTTGGAGGAAGTATCAGGCGGGAGCGTCGTCTGTGAGTGAATTGCGAGGAAGTCTCAGGCGGGAGCCTCTTCCCTATGGGGCCCGCAGATCATCTTACTAATCCGAGGCGGGTCATCGGGATCCTGTAACTGTCGTCACTTTTGGGCTCCTGGGGCGTGAATCTGGAGGAAGTATCTAGCGGGAGCCTCGTCTGTGAGTGAATTGCGAGGAAGTCTCAGGCGGGAGCCTCTCCCTATGGGGCCCGCAGATCATCTTAATAATCCGAGGCGGGTCATCGGGATCCTGTAACTGTCGTGACTTTTGGGCTCCCGGGGCGTGAATTTGGAGGAAGTATCAGGCGGGAGCGTCGTCTGTGAGTGAATTGCGAGAAAGTCTCAGGCGGGAGCCTCTCCCTATGGGGCCCGCAGATCATCTTACTAATCCGAGGCGGGTCATTGGGATCCTGTAACTGTCGTCACTTTTGGGCTCCTGGGGCGTGAATTTGGAGGAAGTATCAGGCGGGAGCGTTGTCTGTGAGTGAATTGCGAGGAAGTCTCAGGCGGGAGCCTCTCTCTATGGGGCCCGCATATCATCTTACCAATCCGAGGCGGGTCATCGGGATCCTGTAACTGTCGTCACTTTTGGGCTCCTGGGGCGTGAATTTGGAGGAAGTATCAGGCGGGAGCCTCGTCTGTGAGTGAATTGCGAGGAAGTCTCAGGCGGGGGTCTCCTCCCTATGGGGCCCCCGGATCATGTTACTAATCCGAGGCGGGCCATCGGAATCTTGTATCTGTCGTCATTTTTGGGCTCTTGAGGCCTGAATATGGGAGAAGGATCAGGCGGGAGCATCGTCTGTGAGTGACTTGCGAGGAAGTCTCAGGCGGAAGCCCCCTCCCTATGGGGCCCGCAGATCATCTTACTAATCCGAGCGGGTCATCGGAAACCTGTAACTGTCGTCGCTTTTGGGCTCCTGAGGCCTGAATATGGGA
>CAUYUJ010000525.1:281526-294026 GCA_963575745.1 Prorocentrum cordatum
CACGCACACGCACACGCACACGCACACGCACACGCACACGCACACGCACACGCACACGCACACGCACACGCACACGCACACGCACACACACCAGAAATTACGTGCCCTGCTCATCACGTGGCACCGCCGGCGGGCGGAACAAATACGAATCTCCTCCTACTTGTCACGCTGCAGCGCAGGGAGAAGCGAGCAATAGCACTCCACTCTACTCGCCACGCGGCAACGCAGTGGGGACGGTAAAACGCATCTTTCTTCCTACTCCGAGCATGGTGCACTCGACTCGCTGCTTGGCAGCGCCTGGGGGGGCGAAACATATACTCCACTCGACGTCCTGATTTTGGGAAAACTTCCAGCGCCCACGCTGCACTCGGAGAGGAGGAGTACTCTGTGATACCGTCGTCGCCAAGATGCCGCGGCGCAGGAGTACAGAAGGCCAACAAAAACAAAAGAGGAGGAAACACTATTCCCGAATTGGCCGATCGGAATCCCGGGTTTCGCGCACCTGCGGAATTTCAGGTTGCGGCTCGAATTCCAGGTTTCGAGTCTCGAATTCCAGGTTTCTCGTTCAAATTCTTTGCTTGGACCGAACGGATTCCAGGTTTTGGGCCGATTCCCTGGTTGAGCTCTCAACTGGGCCACTACTTCCTAACATCCCGAGGTTCCAGAGGTCCACTGAGGCGCGTGGGGTGGAGGTGAGTGCGACGCGGCGGCACGTAGCAGGAGTGGGCAGCGTGGGTAAAAAGTGGGTGGAGTAGGCGTGGGCGCTGAGCGTTCCAACGAGGCGCAGAGCCTGCAACGGCCCTGTGAGGATGGAAAATACGAGCGGTGGGCAGAAATGCGAGGGTGGGCAGAGGAGGTGACCCGAGCGGGACCACGACCCGCGAGGTGGGGAAGTGGTGGCCCCCTCGGCGTGGCTCTTAGTGCTGAGGGACGTTGGCTGCACGGCCCCTGCGGAGCCTGTACTTCCCTCGGTGGCGTGAGCTGGGCGGCCCAGTTCGCCCCCTCCCCCCCGTGCTCTGTGCTCCCGTCCCGCTCCCCGTTCCCAGCGGCAGCAGTGGGGCGAGGTGGAGGAGGTTAATGGGGGAAAGGGGTGGGAAGACGGGGCCCACGGGGCTGTGATCCAGGAGGAGGAGAGGGAAGCGTATGTTTGTTGGGGCTTGAGGCCTTCTCGTCCTCCTCCTCCTTCCTTCGGCAAGGTTTGACGCCACCCCCTGGTCGGGACACGCGCCCGGCCGGGTCGCCCGGCACGGGCTCTCAGCCTAGCGCGGGCCATGCCCTTCCCCACCGCCGGGGGCCTGTCGGCTGCAGCCCGACGCCGAAGCGGGGGGCACCTCCTCCTCTTCCACCTCCTCCTCCTCCTCCTCCTCCTCGCCCTCCTCCCTCCCTCTCCTCCTCCCCCCTTCCTCCTCCTCCCTTCCTCCTCCTCCTCCTCCTCCTCCTCCTCCTCCCCTCCTCCCTCCTCCTCCTCCTCCCTCTCCCTCCTCCTCCTCCCCCCCCCCTCAGGCGGCGCGGGGGGCAGCCCGAGAGGCGCCTCCTGGCCGCCGCGGCCGGCGCCCTGCCTGCGGGGGAGCCCGCAGCACTCGTCGCGCCTGTGGCGCCTCCCGGGCGACCTCGCGGGCCGCTGGCCGCCGAGCGGCCGAGGGGTCAAAAGGCGCGCGCCCGGCGCGCCTGGCCAGAAGAGCGGCGGGTGGTGGTGCCCTGAGATCCTGGCGGTGCAACTTTTCCACACGGGGCGTCCTCGCCTTATTTCGGGCCCTGGGACCCTCACAGATCGATCCGCCTCGAAAAATGATGCAGAAAGATGGGGTCCAGTGCTCTGGTCGTTTTTTTTGCTGTCGTACTTTTTTTATATCTACGATGTTGCAAGTTTTTGGCAGCGTCAGCTTTCAGGGTGGGGCTGTGGCAGACCTGGCGTTGGCGGGCAGGGTGTCGCAGGACGACGTGGAGCAACGATCAATAAGGCGTCTTACGCGAGATGACGTAGCGACCTTTCGCGGCGGCTTACGCGGGCCACCGGCGCTGCACGCTGCAGTGGAGACGAGGGCGCTTACCCGCGACCTTACGCGAGCAGCTTGCACGCGAATGTCGGCGCAGACGGCCCCATTTGCGCGTGTTTGCGTCGCTCAGGTCGTAGAGGGACGGTGGCAGATCTGGCGTTGGCGGGCAGGGTGTCACAGGGACACGCGGAGCCAGACTCTATTGCCACCGCATCTTGATTACAGATCGCTCGCGCACTGCTATAGCATCTGCGGCTCATTGGCGGACTGACGAGCCCCACAGGCAAAACTAGTCTCAGCGCAGTCACATTTTCTTGCACCTTGAGATTGCCACGTCAAAACAAACGAGCACGGACGCTGGGCTCTGTCGGGAAGGCTTCACTCAACGTTACTGAAAGGAACCGATGGTGAGCAAAACTGTGAAGCCCAGCACCGAGCGTGGAAGTATCCACAGGGACGGTGCCAGGGCAGGGGACCTGGAACAAGCCAGGCCGCCTAGAGTATTGGAGAGCTACGACAGGGAATGGCTGGAGGGAGGGGGAGGGAGGGCAGAAGCGGGCCTCCTGGAATGCTGTCGTCGCCACGGCTGGATCCGCCTCGGAATTCTGGTCACAACTCACCCCTGGACGGCTGTAGGGCCGCTGCACCCTCTCGTCAGGGCTGAACCTAGACGGCGCTTTCCGTTTTCGTATTGTTTTTCGTCATTCCTCGTTTTGCCTTCGCTTCGCCTCGAATGCAAACCAACACGAAACACAAAACGGTTCACGATATGGCCGAAACACCGTTTAGGTCCAGGCCTGCCTCTCGTTGTGGCAAACACCACGGCGGAATGATGCCTCCATGGGGGCCCTCACCGGGCCCCCGGACAGTCAAAAACGACTGGGGAGGCCAAGGCGGCCCCTGGGAAGGGGTCCAAACCTCTGGGGAGCCACGCCGTGAACCAAAAAATGACGTCGGATGCCTGGGGGGGGGAGGGGCGGGGACGAGGAGGAAGAGGAGGACGAGGAGCAGGAGGAGGAGGAGGAGGACAAGGAGGAGGAGGAGGAGGAGAAAGACGGAGGAGCTCGCTCGCTGCTTCACCGGGGCACATTCTTTTTCGCGAGGCGGTCGACCGAACCTTTCCGGCGCGCGCGGCGACGGGCGCGCTCGCAACAAGCCCATGGCGCGCCCTGGCCGCGGATCCGGGAAGACGAGACGGAAGCCTGGGGCCCACCAGTGAGACGAGGAGGGGTTCCCCTCCTCCACCTCCTCCTGGGGGAGGAGTGGTGGGGGGGAGGAGGAGGAGGACATTCCCGGATCTTCGTTGTTTTTTGTTAAAAAAACAAAATTTGAGATTTCCGCTCGCTTTTTCGGCCCGTGGGGCCCGCTGTCGTGCACCGAGGCCGTCTGGCAGGAGTCCCGGGCGCACGGCCACTCTGGCGGCAGGGGTCGGGTGCTCCGGGGCCGCGACTGAGAATCGGCGGTGGACAAACCTCCCTTTAGTAGTTAGACCTCCCCCTAGTGAAAAGGGCCTGGGACCGAAACCGACAGACCTGGACCCGCAAAAATGACGGCCGCGGCGCCCTCTCGCGAACCGAAAACGGCCAATTCCTTAATCGACGTGTCAGGGTAGGAGGTCTGTCCACCCCCGAGAGAACAAATGTCGGAGGATTTCTGGGGTTGAGCGTTTTGTAAGGCACTGCGCGCTAAAAGCAACAGGAGGACGAAGATGATATGGGGAGAGGATGCTGACGAGAAGGGCGAGGACGAGGGGGAAGAGAGCGGGCTTCAGCACGTCTCACGCCCTCGCACCGCTCAGTTCTCTCGCCGCCTTGCTCGCCACCTTGCGCAGACCTGGGCCGTAGCGCGAGCAGCGGAGCACCTCGCCGAAGAGCTCCGTCAGCGCGCCCTGCACATCGCCGGCGTCGGCGGCGGCTGGGGGCGCCTCCTGGCCGCACTGCGCCACCACCTCTCCAGGACGAGAGCGATGTCATGAGAAGTCTGGCTCAGAGGATACGTCCCAAGAGCTCCTGGGTGTCTGGCCTCCCCCCGTTCCTGTAGCCCGTGTGGACCAACAGGGGACGCGGGAAAAGACTGGGATCCTGGGGCTCGTGGAGCGTCTGCATCGACCCCGCAGTTACGGACAGGAGCGACAGGGGGCGAGGGGTAATCGCCAGCAGTTCGCGGTTCGGGACCTTGACGCCTGGAGACTGGGACGTGGGTAGCGTGTCGCGCCGAGGTGTGGTGGGCCAGAACCGGCGGAACGACGCGCGAACCACAAAAGTTCCTGACCGTGTCATTGTCACGGCTTTTTGCTCATCTCGACCTCGGCGTCGCCGAGGTGCCACCCGAGCAGCAGCCGCAGCCACGGGTCGCGCTGCGCCAGCGAGGACTCTCGCAGGGTGTCCCGCAGCAGGGGCCGCGCGACCTCGCGACAGCGCCGCGTGATCAGCAGCCCGAGCTGAAGGTCGCGCAGGTGCCCCGCCACGACTCTCACGGCCTCTCGGAAGAGGGCCGGCCGAGACGGCGGCGGCGCTCCCGGCGATGTTCGCCCTGCCTGGGGCCTCGTGGAGGCTCCTCGGCACCACGGCTGGAGCCGCATGAGAACACCGGTCCGACTGGACCCTGGGAGGGGTCCGGGAACCAGTTCTGAGCGGCTTTAGGAAGGGGAACCGGGGCACCCAAAGAAATAGACACAAAGAACCAGATTCCCCATATTTCCCCATATTTTCGTGGCTTCTGCTTCCCCCCCACTTCCCACATTTTCCAATTTTTTCTGGGGAATCGACCATGAATCGTGTCTGCGTGTCTTTTCCCCTCCTGACTCTGGGCCGGGCGGGAGAGCCGCCGTCGTCTCCGCTGGCCCTCCCCCGCGGGCCTCGTCCATGCTGTCGCTCATGACGAAGAGCGCCGCGGCGAGGTAGTAGCGGTGCAGCTGGAGCAGCCGGAACGCGTTCTTGCGCAGGAACTCCGCGTCGCCCACGCTCTTGTGCTGCAGCAGCGCCGCGATGCCCGGCTCGCTGGCCAGGAGCCCCGTCCGCATGAGGGCACGGAGGGCGGTGATCTTCGTGCCGAGCAGCGCGTGCCAGAACAGGGCCTCGTCGACGTAGCCCTTGGAGACTCCCTGCGAGGTGCGTGCCATGTCCATGTCCCACTCCTTGTCCTTCTCCAGGTGGCGTCGCAGCTGCAGCACCTTGGTCTGGGCGATCTTCGTGATCAGCCTGTCGAGCAACTCCAGGCAGTCACTCCCGCACAGCCACCAGCCCACGGCTGTGCGGCGGAGGTCTGGCCAGAACCAGCTCTCCCCGGCGGAGGTCACCGGCAGCATACGCTCGAAGACGAGGCGCCGGCTCTCGGAGCACAGCGCCCAGCAGGCGTCCGCCGTCGACAGCGCCGCCAGCGGTGCTCGGAAGCTGGCGCCCGCGGTGCGCGCGGGGCGGGAGGCCGCAGCCGTGGTGCCCAGGTCCAGGGTCGCGAGCGCCACGACGAGGCGCGCGGTGGCCGCGTCGCCCTCCAGGCACGGGAGCAGCGACTGAACCCGATCGCGCACCGCTCGGTGCTGCACCGCGCGCGCCCGCAGCGCCTCGGTGGCCGCGGCGGCGGAGGCGGCGGTGGCCGGACCGTCGGGCTCCTCGGCCCGCGCGGACGCCTCGGGGCTCGCGCCCGCAGCGCCGTCCTCGGGGGCGTACTTCTGAACCAGCTGGTCGAGCCGCTCGCTCAGGTCCTTGGTGCTGACCGAGGCCTTCAGCGTGCGATTCCTCGACTCTGACTCGGCCGCCTCCGCCTCCTCGGCGCTTGCAGTGAGGGCGTCCCGCAGCGACGGGGCCATGGCGTCGCAGGCCGCACCGTCCAGCTCCCCGAAGGACCAGCCGTTCGCCGCCAGCGCGCGGGCACCTGGGCTTGCAGGCTCGGCGCAGTCGCGCCCGAAAAGGTGCGCCAACCACAGCTCCACGTGCCCCTCCGGCGGCACCTCCACGGTCTCGCCCGTGGTCTCCGTGGGGTCAGCTCCAGGCTCGCCTTGCCCCCAGACTCAAGCCATATTATAAAAGGTGCTGTTTTGATTGCGGAGGGTGCCTTCGCGGCACAGACAAAATGACGACGAGATGGCCCATGCATGTCAGCGGCTTTCGAGCCCAGCCTGGATGTTGGCGATGGTCAATCAAGACACCCCCCTCAAGCGGCCTACACAGTAAGCAATCATTCGCGCGATCCAGCAGACAGGCGCCGTCTTACAAACAGACACACGACCAAACTATCAAGCAACTTCACAATCAAAAATGCAATGCAGGAATCAAAACAGGACAAACCCAACATCGACTGATCAACCAACCGACCGACCAACCTACATGAAGACATGGAAAACCTACCAGCCGGCCTGCCAACGTGATACGAGCCTGCGGCTTCCTGCTCAGGCCGCCTAGTGCCTCATCTGTGACGTTTTCGCTGTTGCAATCCCAGGTGCCTACAGAACTTACTAAATTATTCAAATGGAATTGTGCTGGTGGTGAAAGATGGGGCCACTCGAAAACAACCACATGTATGACGTACGTGCGATTAGCCACTGGCTTTCGAGACAACCTTCGACAAACAACGGTGTACTGACAAACAACGGGGTACTGCCATTATTTCTGCCAAAGAAGCACGCTCCCACGCGAACGATGGTGCCCACTGCCATGAAGTTCCGTCTTAGCGCCCGAGCGCACATCGCACATCGACTCCAACGTTTCCTCCGTTCATTCGCGATCGCTCTCACTGGAAAGACGCTCTCATAGCAGAACTATTTTTAGCCTTCTCGGACTCTCGGCTCAACATTGCTTGAATATTGCTTTGGGGATCTTCAAGATGGCCCAAGAACAGGGCCTCAAAAACAACCCAAACCGACCCAGGGGCGCCCCGAAGGTCTCACAAGACGGCCCAGAGGTCCCAAACCAGCCCAAGACGGCGCCAAGGCAGCCCAAGAGAACCCCCAAGGGCCCCAGCATGCTCCAAGGTGGCTCAAGAGGGCCCAAGATGCCCCTCAAAGGTGGACAAGGGGCTTCCAACATGCTTCTGACCACGACGCGGGCACCGAGGCGGAATGGGCCGAAGGCCATCAACTACAATCGCGCGGCATTTTTGGGACATGCTTGTAGCCAGTGTGCTTGTTGCCTGCGTCGTTCACAAATTATCGTTTGCCCTCGTTGCTTCCCCCTGCGTGAAGAAAAAATGGCAACGCCCATGGAGTGTCAGGTGGCCTCAACGGGGCCTTCCACATTCAGATCTCGCACCTCACTCGGAACGGCCCGTGGCGTGGCACTGTTTCACGGCTACGACCTGTCAAATTGCAAAGCTACAAAAATCGAAGTGTATGCTGACCGTGCCTGGTTATGAGTTGTAGGGACGCAGACTTCACTCGAAGCCTCGTCATGAGCAGCGGCTTCAATCCCGAGAACTGTGCACGGCGAACCAAGCGAAGTCCCCGATGCTACCGTAATGCCCCCAGTCAGACCCCCAGCCAAGTGATCGCAGGTGGCCAGAAGGCTCTGGCCCAGGGTGCCCCCGGCTCTCTGCGCCATTCTGGAGCCCTCCCTGGACAGGCACAGGGGCACCCTGGACAGGGGCCAAGAAGTCCAGCGGCACCCGGACTCACCGCAGGGCACCACTGCCCCCTCGCATCCCTTCACGAGCCTCGGGTGAACAAATGATGACACAAAGCATCACAGCTCGGAGGCCCGCGCGGACTTCTCGGATCGGCGCTGGACGGGGCGAGCCAGGGGCGGCGCCGGAGGCGCCGCCGGTGGGCTCCGGCGCCGCTCCGAGGACTCCGCGCGGACCTCCTTGAGCTCTCAGGTGCGCGCCGCCGGCTGCTCCCCGCAAATTTTAAAAATGCTGAGAATCCCATGTGTTTTGGGCCCCTGACCCCGCCGATCTGCGTGAGAGGTGCCACCGAATTTCAAAAATGTAGCAAATCTCACGTGTTTTGGACCCTGGCCCCGCCGATCTGCGTGAGGGGTGTCAACTTTTACTCCCTTCTTCTCGAGCCCGGGGGGGGCCTCGCGAGGGCGCCCGGAGGCTCCCAAAGTGCTGGCCGTGCACCCGCGCGCCGACGGCCAGGTCGGAGCCCGACCTGGTCGGCGGGGGCCCGTCCTGGGGCGCGGCCTCCGCGGGGCTCCTGCCGCCCGCGGGCTCGGGGGGCTGGCTGGCGCTGCTGAGCACCTCGAAGGCCGCGAAGTACTCCAGGCAGTCCTTCTCCAGCTCCTCTTTGCGGGGGGGGCAACAGCCCTGACCTTCCAGAGTGCTAGAAAATAGCCCTCCAGACCTATAGACCTATCTGGGCCGCCTAAAACCTCGACAGGAATTAAGATATCGAGGTCCTGGTGCTATTTTTAGCCTTCCTGGAAGGTCAGGGAGGCACGCTCCTCTTTTCAGAGCGTGAATTACCTACCCCGCTTTCGCTTCCAGGCAAAACCAAGTCATACCACGCGCCTCCTCGGCAAGAGGCCTGACCAATACAGACCGCAGTTTGGCATCGCTGGGTATCTCTTGGAAGCGAGGGTGGTCAAAAGCGAGGTAGGTTTGTTTACCCCCTATCTTTGGGGGGGCAACAGGCACGTATCCATGCCGCTGCTCCCCGTGCCATGCCTCTCCAGGGCGGCGCTCTGGCCAGGACTTCGAGGCGCGTCCCGCCGTGGCGGCCAGGGCATCCTGGGAGGTCCACAGGGGGCCCAAGACGGGGCAAGGGTGGAGGAATCGGCCAGGGTACTCCAGATTTCGTAATAAAAGGGAGGGGGTCTGGACCCTCCAAGACAAGCCATTTCAGACCCCCCCCCTGGGAGAACCCTCCAAAACATCGTCCCCAGACCCCCCCAGGCCCTCCAAGATAGCCTGGAAGAGACCCCCCCCCGAAATGAGACCCCCCTCCCTTCATTACGAAATCTGGGGTACCTCTTTTCCTGGGGGGGGGGGGCGGACGAGGGTGTGGCAGCACGGGGCATGGTGCCAAGCGTGGCACGGGCGATGCTGTCTGCGATGGTGGACATCGCTAGCTTCTCCCCTCTGCAAAACGTTGGCACGACGCCCCTGTGCACCACACCCCTTCCCTGCCTCCAGATCTCCCACCCTGATCCTCGTCGCACATGCCGGCCCGCCGCCTCTCCAGCTCCGCCAGCTCCGCCTGCCACTCCTGCGCCTTGCGTTAAGTCGGGCCTGTCCCCCGACAGGAGGATCTTCGACGAAAAATAAAAAATACCCACAAAATATTCCAGAATGGTCAAAAAATGCAACAAACCATAATTCCCAGACCATTTTTTGTATATATATATATATATATATATATGATTTCCTGACTATTTTGGGGGTATCTGGTATTTTTCGTCGAAAGTCTCCCTGTAGGGGGGCAGGCCCGACTTCAGCCTTGCGCTCGGACTCCTCGGCGGCCTCGGCGGCGCGCTCGGCGGAGCGCCGGCGCTCCTCCTCGCGCTCCCGCACCAGGCGCTCGAGGCGGGCGTGCGGCGCCTCCTCCGCCGGCGGCCCGGGCGCGCAGATGTCGCTGCAGCAGGCGGCGAGCTTGCCCCAGCACCCTGCGCCCAGACTCAAGTCGGGCCTGTGCCCCTACAAGGGGATTTGGGACGAAAGATAAAAAACTGCCCAAAACTGCCCAAATACTCGAAAATGGTCACACAAAATCGTCCCCGGACTATTTTTTTCAGTATTTTTGGATATTCCCCCTGTAGAGGGCCCCGCTGTGGGGGGTTGCTGCGACAGGTTCGCGTCGTGTCGAGCCCAACGCTGCTTCCTGACACCGCGGGGATCTTTCAAGCTTGAGTGATCGGCCGTTTCAGGAACGCCACAGCGTTCAACGATGCGCCGATTCTGGGTCGCCGGCGTCGTTCAACATTGAACGCGGGCGGTGGGGTCGCCGCCAGTCGACTCGACGCGAACATACCGTAGAGGTGGGTGGTCCTGCCCCAATGTGTCTGCAGCTTTTCGGCCCATTCTGGGGCCCCTGGGGCCCTGTGGGCCTCGGGGTGGGTGCTCTGGAGGCCCTGTGGGCCTACCTGGAACTGCTGGGGACGCCCTGGGCCGGGCACACTTCTGGCAGCACCCGGCCAGCGGCTCTTGGCTCCATGCCGGGGGACGTTTTCGCGGCAAGGGCCATTCCCTGATGGTCCCGAGGCCCGTCGGCGGCTCCCACCGGACCAACTTTGTGAACGCTTTTTGACATTCGGCGTTTCGACATTCGGCGGAAGGGGGGGGGAAAGGGGGGGGTCTGGCTCCAGACCTCTGCTCAACGCGACTGTTCGCAACAATGCGTCCGATGGGGGAGACTCCACCTGCCTGAAACAGGCGACCAAAAACAGCCAAGATCTACTCCAGGGGGGTGGGTGGGAGGGGGGGATGCGAGGGCCCGCGCCGATCGGCAAAACAATCGATAAAAGCATGATCGCTCTCCCCAGGAGAGCGCCCGCCGTGCTGTGGCCCGCGGCGCCTGGAGGTCCGGGCGTGCCGCGTGCCATTGCTGCCCTCCGCCCGCGGCTGGCGGCGCGCACGAGGGGGCGGGCAGAAGGCCGCCAAGACGGCGCCCCAGAAGGGGCAGGACGCTTCCTAAGAAGGCCTCTGGGAAGCTGGGTCACGGGGGGGTGAATGTGGCTTCTGAGAAGGTCTCTCAGAAGGGTCCAGGTGCTTCTGAGAGGGCCTCTTGGGAGCTGGGGCACGAGTGGGTGGAAGGTGGCCTCTGAGAAGGCCTTTCGGAAGGGGCCAGCGGCTCCCAATCAGGCTTCTTGGAAGCTGGGGGGCTTTGGAGAAGCCTACGGTCGGGAACCTTTGCTTGGCGTGTCGCGGCGGCGGCCCCGGCGACACGCCACGTCTTGCATACGGATAGCGCGTCGTTCCGCTCCGCGGGGCGGGAGACTGGGAACAGCTCGGGACGTTGAAGGTCAGGGACTGGGACGCAGACGGCGTGCCGCGAGCGAAGCGTGGTGGGCCAGAACCGGCGGAGCGACACGCTGAGCAAAGTCCCCGACGGTAAGATGGCGTCTTGGAACGTGGGGGGGGGGGCTTTCAAATGGCCGAATCCGGGATTCGGCCATTTGGAAGCCCCCCCACCGTCTCAGGGAAGCCTGAATAGGGATTCGGCGAACCCTGAGTAGGAAGCCTGCGCAGGGATTCGGCGAGTCCTGAAGAGGCATTCCGCGAAACCATTCCGGCCATTCGGAAGCCTGAGTAAGGACTCGGCGAATCCCCACTCAGGAGGTCGCCAGCCTCGCACCGTCGCCGAGGGACGCCCGCTCCACGCTGCTCCCCCCCTGGGGCCCCCCCCCGTCCCAGGGCCCGCGCTGGCCTGTGCATCGGGCCGTGCCCAGCCCTGGCCACGGGGACCTCCAGTGAAGGGGCCCTGGGACACACAAACAAATGCATACAAATAAAAGGATTCCCCATATTCTCCTATATTTTCTGGGCTTTTGTCTTCCCCCCCACTTCCCATATCATCCTATACTTCCTGGGAGTCGACGATTCATGGTGTCTGTGTGTTTCTTTCCCTCCCGAATCATGAGGGGCGGGGACCCGAAGGACGAAAACCTCAGGCAATCAATACTCACGACCGGCGATCCACTTCCTATGCCTCGGGCCGCATCCCTCAGGGCCGCACATCTCGGGGCCCCCATGTTTGCACCGCCGGCCATCGGCCGGCGGCTCGCCGAGGGGGGGCGTGAGGCCGGGCAGGCTCTCAAGGCAGGCGGCGGGGCCTCGGAGGAGGGGCCTCGAGGGCTTCCCCGAAGGCCGGAGGCCTTCTGAGAGTTCCTGGGAGGGCCCGCCCCCTCGGCCTCCTCCTCCTCCTCCTCCTCCTCCTCCTCCTCCTCCTCCTCCTCCTCCTCCTCCTCCTCCTCCTCCTCCTCCTCCTCCTCCTCCCCCTCCTCCCCCTGTGCGCGCCGCCGGCCCCCGCCCTCGGCCCGGCCCCCCCCGCGCGCCCGCCCCTGAGGCCCCCCCCCTCCGGGTGCGGCTCGATCCCGAAGCCAACCGGAGGCTGCCCGCCGCACGCTCGCGGGGCACCCGCAGCGGCACTGCCACTGCGCCACACCACTTCCGCCTCTCGGCCTCCCGCACCTTCTCTGGGGCGATGCGATGCGATGCGACCCGCATTCCAGCCCCTATAGGGCGGTCCTCTCAAAGGGCAGGCGTATGGGACACGCAGTCCCGGTGACCGGGTGCACTGGAAAATGCTTCGCGCCAACGTGGAAAATAAGACAGAGAGAACTGCGTTCAGACAGGCATGACATAAACTGCACACTAGAAAGAAGGAGAAAGGAAAAAAATTAACCTTCTCTAGGGGAACAAAAAGTGGCATAAACATAAAAACTCGGAGGTCCGCGCGGATCTCTCGGATCGGCGCTGGACTCCCCTGGCGGCGCCTCCGGCGCCGCCCCTGGGGCGCTCCGCGCGCCAGGGGGGGGGGGTCCAGCGCCGATCCGAGATATCCGCGCGGACCTCCGAGTTTTTATGCATATGCCACTTTTTGTTCCCCTGTTCTCGGCCTTGAAGGGCTTC
>CAUYUJ010000525.1:299026-301526 GCA_963575745.1 Prorocentrum cordatum
CGTCACCGCCACCCAACTCGGCATACCCCTCACACGGTTCGTGGCCCCATAGGGAGCTCCAACGAAGGCCCCAGAGGGTGCGTTCGCATGCGTCACCACCACCCATTACGGCACACCCATCACACGGTTCGCGGACCCAAAGGAAGCTCCACCGAAGGCGCCAGTGGGTGCGGGTGCATGCGTCACCGCCACCCATTACGGCACACCCCTCGCACGGTTCGTGCCCCGATAGGGAGCTCCACCGAAGGCGCCAGTGGGTGCGGTTGCATGCGCCACCGCCACCCATTACGGCACACCCTTCACACGGTTCGTGGCCCCATAGGGAGCTCCACCGAAGGCCCCAGTGGGTGCGTTCGCATGCGTCACCGCCACCCATTGCGACACACCCCTCACACGGTTCGTGGCCCCATAGGGAGCTCCCCGAAGGCCCAGTGGGTGCGTTCGCATGCGCCACCGCCACCCATTACGGTACACCGCTCACACGGTTCGTGGCCCGATAGGGAGCTCCGCCGAAGGCCCAAATGGGTGCGGTTGCATGCGTCACCGCCACCCATTACGGCACACCCCTCACGCGGTTCGTGCCCTCATAGGGAGCTCCACCGAAAGCCCCAATGGGTGTGGTTGCATGCGCCACCGCCACCCATTACGGCACACCCCTCACACGGTTCGTGGCCCCATAAGGAGCTCCATCGAAGGCCCCAGTGGGTGCGGTTGCATGCGTCACCGCCACTCATTACGGCCCCACATGCGCCACCGCCACCCATTACGGCACACCCCTCACACGGTTCGTGGCCCCATAAGGAGCTCCATCGAAGGCCCCAGTGGGTGCGGTTGCATGCGTCACCGCCACTCATTACGGCACACCCCTGGCACGGTTCGTGGCCCCACAGGGAGCGCCACCGAAGGCCCCAGTGGGTGCGGTTGCATGCGTCACCGCCATCCATTACGGCACACCCCTCACACGGTTCGTGGCTCCATAGGGAGCTCCACCGAAAGCGGCAATGGGTGCGGTCGCATGCGTCACCGCCACCCATTGCGGCACACCCCTCACACGGTTCGTGCCCCCATAGGGAGCTCCACCGAAGGCCCTTGTGGGTGTGGTTGCATGCGCCACCGCCACCCATTACGGCACACCCCTCACACGGTTCGTGGCCCCATAAGGAGCTCCACCGAAGGCGCCAGTGTGGGTGCGGTCGCATGCGCCACTGTCATGCATTACGGCACACCCCTCACGTGGTTCGTGGCCCCAAAGTGATCGCCACCGGATAAGATGCTCACACTTGCGGTACCCACAACTGCATATGGTTGGGTCCTTCGCCCGGCTATTTTTTTTGATTGCTTCTGACGCTCGGGATCGATGGGCCGAGCCCGGGGGCGCTTCCCTGGGGCAGCCTCGCTGGCGAGCTGGCTCGCGCTCGCGGCAACAACTTGCCAATTGTGCGTTCGGTGCCTGCTGCTGCTCCTTGAGCAGCCTCGCTGGCACGGCGGATGCTGCGCGTGGCGCACGCCTTCCTCAGGGCTCGCCCTCCTGGTCCGAGGTCCAGAGCGTCAGATTGTCGCGGAGCAGCTGCATGATGAGGGTGGAGTCCTTGTAGGAGTCCTCCGCGACGTTGTCGAGCTCGGCGATCGCGTCCTCGAAAGCGGTGCGCGCCATCTTGCATGCCTCGTCCGGGTTCGCCAACACCTCGTACTGAAACACCGAGAAGTTCAGAGCAAGGCCGAGGCGGATCGGGTGCGTCACTGCCAAGTCCTTGGTGGCAATCGCTTGCGCCTCCTCGTAGGCTAACTTGGCGTCGTTCGAAGCCTTTTCTTTGTCAGCGCCAGTAGTGTACTCGGCAATGTAGCGGTAGTAGTCGGCCTTCATCTTCTGGTAGAAGACCTTCGACTCGCCTGTGGTTGCCTTTCCGATGAGGCTGTTGTCCAACACGGCAAGGATCTTCTTGCAAATGTCATCAAGCTCACCCTCGACCTTCTTGCAATACTCCTTCGCGAACTTTGCGTTCTCCTCGTTGCCCTTGCTGGTCTCCTTCTGCTCCACGCTGGTGATGATACGCCATGCAGCGCGGCGCGAACCCACGGCGTTCTTGTAGGCCACGGACAAGAGATTGCGTTCTTCAACTGACAGCTCGTCCCCCGACTTCCCCACTGCCTCCATGTGAGTCGCCATCTCGTCGTAGCGCTCCGCCTGCTCCGCAAGCTTCGCGAAGTAGACCTCCTTGTCGCGATTCACTGCCATCCCTGCAACTGGCGCTGTTTTGCGACGTGGGCCTGCGGCCGATGCTACGTATCTCCAAAACAAGTTGGAAATCTCCTCGCCTTGAGCCCAAATGGTTACGGATTATGATGCTGATGATGTTGACGAGGGTGGCGGCGATGATGAGAAGGATGAGGAGGGGGAGGAGGAGGAGGAGGAGGAGGAGGATTTGTAGTTTTTGCTAGGATCAGTTGCCGAAACATCTGTAAGCATGGCTTGAGAGCTGGTGCAGAAGAAAAGTGGATG
>CAUYUJ010000525.1:306526-321526 GCA_963575745.1 Prorocentrum cordatum
AGCACACGCTTCCCCCTTCTCAAACCACGGGGCGAGGCTCGGAGGGCCAATGGGAGGCGATGTCGAGGGCGCGCTCTGACCCTGGCAAACGTTTTTTTTTTTTTTTTTTTTTTTTTTTTTTTTTTTTTTTTTTTTTTTTTTTTTTTTTTTTTTTTTCAAAAAAAAATATTATTATTATTAGTAGTATTATTATTATTGTTATTATTATTTTTTTTAAAGAAAAAAAGCATCACCAACCCATTCATGGAAACCCAACCCTGGGGCAGCCTGGTGGGTGGCCGCTCGGGGTTCGTGGAGATGGGCCCTGGCCCAGGGCGCCGCCTGGCCCCGCCCCGCCGAAATGCCGCCCCCAGGCAGCAGCCGAGGGTGGTGAATGTCTACTGCAAGGTCAGAAGCGTAGGTCCTAGGTGCACGTCCAGGGCTAGGACAAGGAGCCCGAGGGGGCACTGGAGGTCCACCGAGGCTTGGGCGAGGCCAAAGAGGCCAGTCGAATGGTAGAACTGCCTTATGTCAGGGAGGCCCCCGTGCAACACTAAAGCCTCCATGCGGCGCCAATTCGGATTCGGGCTCGCCCAGCCAGCCAGCCAGCGTGCTCGGCTTGGCATCCAACAGTCATGTCCCAGGGGCCGCGGGTGGCCTTGCCTATTTCTCCGACGACGGGCTTCTCGGTCCTTCAGGGCAGCGCGTAACCGGCGTCGAGGGGCGCGATGGGGCGGGGGGCCCTCCGCCCCCTTTGCCAATTAGCGCGATCAGATCAAAGGGCCCCTGAAACGACAAAGTGGCCCCCCGCTCGATGGCCGAGAGCGGCCCCGCAAAGGCGTCGATCGCCTCGGGGGGCGCCTTCTTGACCTGGCGCGGTGGTATGCCGTCGACGCACCTCTCCGGTCAGGCATGGTCACGAAGGCCTTCCGAACATGCTCGGGGAGGATGGGCTCGGAATCGGGTTGAGCTCGGGCGGCGCCCCTCCAGGCCGCTGGCGTGTGCAAGGCCTCAACTTTGGGATGCTTGTTCCAGTTGGCGCCCGAATCCTCGGGTTGAATTTCCAGAGTGCCGGCCGACGTGGCTGGATGCCACTCCACTTGTGCCCCGAGGAAGCCGGCGCGCCGCAAGAGCAGGTCTAGCCGGGGCTTTCGAAAGCCGCGTTTTTCAGCGGGCCCCAGACTCAGCAGCAGCTCTCGCGGCCGCCGACCAAGCCCTGGACTGGGCTTTGTGGGATTGCCGGAGGGCCTGCGCAGGCATGTCACTAAGCTGGCCTGATCATCCGACCCAAACCCACAGAGCAGCCATCTCACCCTCGCCAGCAGGGTCGAGGGCCGCGCGAATCTTGTTCTGCCCCCAAGACCCCGCAGCATGCTTCAGAACTATGTGGCGTGCTTGGCTAGAATGATGGCTGCGACCTGTGGGTCGGCATCGGCGTCGCAAAACCTGACAAAGTGCTGGGGCTGCGCCCCCAAAGACTGCCGACCGCATGTGCGGCGATCGGTCAAGGGGGGTCCGTTGCTGGCCTTCGCGGCGACTGGGGCCCGCTTGGCCCGGGGCTGCTGGCAGCGACCCGCATGGCTTTCCTACTCGTAACCAGGGGTGTCTTCTTTCTCTCTCTGCGCGAAATCCAGGGCGAGCGCCCGGGCGCTGAGATCCTGGCCCGCGGCCGGCGCTGTCTCGGGCGCGTCGCGCCGAGCGACGGCCGCCCTGGCAGCCGCGAAATTCAAACAGGAACGGTGCGGGCGCTCCTCGCGGACCAGAGGTGCCTGTCCAAGTGCGCCCCCCTTCATTTTGGGATCGAGGGCCGTGGCGGCCTGCTCGTTCTCGGTCGGCTCTCTCCAAAGCCTTCGACGACGCCGCCTTCCAGCCGCGGATCGCGCGATGCAGGGGCGTAGTCGAGAAGCGCGGGGCAACCCGATCACCCGCGGCGCCGACTGGTCCACCGAGAGGAACCGAACAGCTGGCGCGAACGAAGCTTTGACCGTGGCATCGTCGATGCGGCTGGCCGCTCCGCGGCAGCCCGCGCGCGTGGCAGACGGGGGCGCCTCGGCGCCAACTGGGCCCAGCTGCCTGGGGGGCTCTGAGGCCGTCGGGGCAAGCAAATCATTATGTCAATGCCCTATCACAAGAAAGCTTCCGCGGTTGAGTTTGGCTCTCATCGAGCTCGCTGAGCACCTTGAGGTCGATGCCTCCCATGCGCTGCCCCGACGCAAGGCAGACGGGCACCGCCGGCGTCATGGTCGCGCGCTTAAGCCGCAGAGTCGCCAGGCGCAAGCGCGAGCAGCCGCGGGGCTTCCAGCCCTGGGGCCGCGACTCCAAATGCGGCGCAGAGGGCCCATTTTATTGGCAGGTATTCGGGCTCCAGTTGAGTAATCGCCCACCTCAGTCACGTCTGCTTCAGCGCCGACATGCTTCCAGCCCGCGCGCGTGACTTCCTTGGCTATGTTCTGGCATTGGGGCCCCTCATGCGAGTCTCGACAAAGACAGCGTGATCGGCTTCTGTCTGCTTGAGCCATCGCTCTGCCTGAGGGCGCCAGCTCGCGATGCGTCTGCGGACCAACGACAGAGGCGCGGCCGCTTCCCCGCGGGCTCGCTCGCGCCCGCGGGGGGGCTCGCGTTGGCGTTGTTCGCCTGCTCAACAGTAAAGGCGATCCCGCGATTGCATGCAGTCGCCTGGCTCGACCGACTGACTGCCCATCTTTCGGGGCTCCGCGGAACGGCCGAGTGATCTCCGCTAGGGTAGCCTCCCCCCCTCCGAAGGTGGGGCCAGTTCCCTCCGCGGGACAAGCTCCACGCCCGCGCGATCAGCGCGCCGCGAGCACCACGCGTCCGCTGCGCCATGCCGCCCGACAGCTTGCCCGCCGTCAAATCCTCGACCAACGCCATGGCTCTCGACAAGGACGACCCGGGCTTCGGCGCGGCGCGGGGCGGGAGGGGCCTCCTCGCCCTCGACGGGGGGGCCGCGTCAGCGCCGTCAGCCTGTTCGGCGCCGACGACCTCGCCATTGCATGCGCGTGTCTGCCAAGACTGCCTGCCCGCCTGCCAATCTTCCCTTGCTCCGCGGGTAGACCGAGTGCACTTCGCTCGGGTGGCCTCCTTGCAGCGCGCTCGACCCCGCTAGTGGCGACGGTGAACTTGGAGTGTTCTCCAATGGTGGGGCGTCTCCAGGATTTGATCCAGCTCGACGCGGCGACTTTCAACCCGTGGCGTTCCCCGAAGATGGGGATTCGAGGATTTGGCGTCGCGCCAGAATGCAGCCCGCGATGCCCATTACGATGGGCCGCGATGCTGCAAATGCCAGCGTCGACGGTCGCTTGCTTAAGAGGCCGTCCAACCGCTGGGGAAACGGCCCTGCCCCGTCTCCGCGCGTCCGCCCCCTCGCCCGGCACGGCGGGGCGTCCCGGCCGCGGGGGTGCCCGCGGAGATCTCCGACCGGTGCTCGGCCAACGCTCTCGGGCCGACCCGCCTCCCCAAGCCCCGCGCGGCGGTCCCGCGGTTGGGCCTGCCTCCGTCCGTGGCCCGCCGTGGGTTCCGTCTGAGAAGGGAAGCAGGCGTCATTCAGCGCTGGCCAGGGCTGCAGACTCGAGGGAGTCGCCGAAGAAGACGAAGGAACCCAGCTGCCTAGCGCGAGGCGCATCGCCGCCCTCGGCCGCAGCTGCAGCCTTCTTCTTGGCTCCCTGCTGGGCCAGACGGGCCCTGGCTGCCTCGAGGCAAGATGCCTCTTTCCGCTGAAGCTCGTCCTCGTCGTCAGGCCTCGGCCTTGGCTTGCTCCTGAGGGGAAGTGCCACAAGCAGGCGCTTGGGCACGAGGCTGTGAGGAGCCTGCAACCGCACCTGCGTCACCATTACTTCTAGGCTGCGCACCATCCTCGGCCTTGCGCTTCTTGGCCATCATGGCCGACGGGCCTGGTACCTCTTCTGGGCCGTGACCGCCTGCTCGTTGATCGGAGAGAAAGCCTCCCGCAACGCAGTGGTGACGGCCTTGTTGTGAGCATCCACGGCCTCCTCGAACGACTTGTGGTCTGCCCCGCTGGCCTTGTCGTCTGTGATGTCACAGTCTCCCCGACATCGAGCACCAGCGAGGCAGGACGGCATACCTGGCAGGAAAAAGATCGGACTGCGGCAGCACCCTGGTCGCCAACTCACGACCGGCCTTTTCACACTGGCGCTGGGCCTCGGCTTCCTCGGCCAAGGATTGGTCCACCTTCGACTTGGACTGAACCAGATGCTCCTCTGCACGGGCCACCTTTCCAGGGTTTTGTTAAGAGCCTTGGGCACCTGCCGCGTCGCCGCCTCGGCCCTCGCGGCCCCCGCGTCGGACAGATGCAGGGCCTCGGGAGGGGCAGGGAACACCTCGACCTGGAACTTGGAGAGCAGCTCGGCTGCTAGCTCGAGCTCGAGATGGCTGGCCATCTTATGGAGGGCCGCAACAGCATCTGACTCGACCTGGTGCTGTTGGCGCTGAGAATGATGAGGTGCTCGGGCCCCGCCTCCTCAGTTATCCGAAAGACCTGCGCCTCCACGAAAAACTCTCGAAGAAGGCTGGATATGCGAACCGCACCCAACACACATGTCACGGCATGCAGGGAAACGATTCTGATTCTAAGTCCAGTGGCCGCCAGCACGCACCGTGTAGGCGTCTTTCCTGCCGCTTTTGCCCGCCCTGTTGCCGTTCGCCGCCGTTCCTCTCTTTTTCCGGTCGGTTCGGAGTTGGCATGCCATACTGGGACAGCGAACGAGAAGGGGCTGGCACCGCCAGACTGCCGACGGGATCGTGATCCCATGGGTCAGGTGCGACCGGCCGCGGAACAACGCTATTACCTTGATTCACCGGAAAATCTTGCATCTTGAGCCAAACTGAGGAGGGATGAAGGACAGGAAGACGAGGAGGAGAAACAGGAGTCAAAGGAACAGTACAAGTGCCGACGCGCTGGACAATCTGTGGGCCCTGCGACGAACCCCAACCATGCCTGGGCTTCTGCAAGGGTGCGCTTCAAATGGATGGTGTCTTTGACCCCCCCCCCCCTGCCCTCCCGGGCCAGCGGGCCTGGCAACCGATGACGGGTTCGGTACTGTTGCGATCCCAGGCGGCCACCTCGGCGCGGGCGCGCGGCGCTGAGTTAGACGAAGCCGGACATCCCGAGGAGTAGGAGGAGAGACCAGGGTAAACCCAAAGCGAGTTAACGATGTTGCAAGAACCCCTCCTCCAACTTCCCTGTTTAGGTCCCTACAAAAATATATGCTCATTGCGGGGTATGCCCCATTGATAATACCACCGCTTGATAAACCTCAATCGCGCCAGAACGCAATTCCTCCGACTTCAGCGCCGCGAATCAACGTGACTGTTGCGTCCTGACAATCCTAAATCATGCCATAGCACCTTTCCTGGGACTTCATCGCGCCGGATCAACGTGACCCTTGCGTCCTGACTCTCCTAAATCGTGGTGCCACAGCGAGACCAATCTCTTGAAGACCGCTCGCCCTCCATCCGTGAATCAACTGCGAACTTTAACGCCGAATGTGCGGGGTGCAAAGGAAAGAGACACACCTAGAAAACGCCCCGTCCTCCATTCGTGAAACAACTACAAACTTCTGATACGAATCTGCGCGTCGCTATGGCGAGAGCCACATTTTGAAAACGACCCGCCCTCCATCCGTGAGGCTGTTGCACTTTTCCAGCTTCAGGGTCATGAGCGGTGGGGAAGTCCCAACCGAACCGCCAGGACGCCCCACCGACACGTCTGGGGGTGCGACAGGGGGAAGCTGCTTATAAGGGAAATGGGTGGAGGAAAAAGGGCGTGGCGGGGGGAGCAGGAAAAGAAAGAGGAGAAGGAAGAGGAGGAGGAGGAGGGAAAGCGGGAGGAGGAAGGGATGACAATGATGATACTGATGATGATGATGATGAGGAGGACGAGAGGAGGAGGAGGAGGAGGGGGAGGAGGAGGGGAGAGGAGGAGGGGAGGAGGAGGAGGAGGAGGAGGGGAGGAGGAGGAGGAGGAGGAGGAGGAGGAGGAGGAGGAGGAGGAGAGGAGGGAGGAGGAGGAGGAGGAGGAGGAGGAGGAGGAGGAGGAGGACGGAGGGGGCAGGAGGAAGGGAGGGACGGGCGGAGGGAGGAGGGGGAGAAGGACGACGAGAAGACGGATGAGGATGATGATGATGATGATGATGATGATGATGATGATGATGATGATGATGATGATGATGATGATGCTGATGATGATGGATGATGATGATGAGGAAGGAGGATGAGGATGAGGATGAGGATGAGGATGAGGTTGGTGATAATGATGATGCTGATGATGCTGCTGCTGCTGCTGATGATGATGATGATGATGATGATGCTGATGGGGAGGAGGAGGACGACGAGGAGGAGGAACCAAATTTTGCCGTCGGCCCTCGAGGTTCGAAGGGGGCAGGCTTTCGGCAGTTCCTGGCCCCCGTCGGGCCTGCCCCGGCCTCCCGGCGCCTCCGCAGGCGGGGGCAGGCTCCAGGGCGGGAAGAAAGCCAACCGGGGGCCGGCGGAGGACACGGAGGAGGGCAGGGACGGAGGGAGGTGGAGGGAGGAGGAGGAGGGCAGGAAGGGGGATGGAGTTTCAGGAGAATCGGAAGAGGAGAAGGGGGGGACAGGAAGGATGCGAGGGAGAAGAGAGGAAGGATTGGGGGGGGGGCGGGAACCGAAGCAACGCGACGCCTGCCATCGCCGGTCAGAAGCCAGCGGCCCATGCGGGTGGCAACGGAAGAGATGGTTAGAAAGGTCCCTTTCTTTTTTCTGCTTCCCATCGGTTTCCCCCTGCCCTTCCCGCTCGTCCTCCTCCACCTGCCTTCCGCTTCTCCTATCCCCTCCCTCCTCTCCCCTTCCTCCTTTTCCTCTTCCTCCTTCTTCGAATTTCTAATCGCTGGAACCATGCCCGCGTTTCGCACGTGCATCGCAGGGTCAGGATGCGTAAAGCAACGTGGAGATACTCCTATTATCATTATTCCTCTTCCTCCTTCTCCTCCTTCTCCTCCTCCTCCTCCTTCTCCTTGTCCTCCCTCGCCTCCTCTACCATGGTTAGTGCTGCTATTCCTCGTTACTTCGCGGCACCTCCTGCACCTCTTCTTCTTTGATCTCCTCTTCCTCCTCGTCAATCTGCTCCCTTCCTCCACGCATTCGCCTCGTGCTCCTGATCCTCCTCTTCCTCCTCCTCCTCCTCCTCCTCTTCCTCCTCGTCGCCGTCATCGTCCTGCTCCTCCTTCTCGACTTCGGCCTCCAGAGGCCCTCCTCCCCCGCCGCAGTCCCTGGAGGCTCGTCCTGCACTACTGTGCCGCAGTGCTCCTCCTTCTCGACTTCGGCCTCCAGAGGCCCTCCTCCCCCGCCGCAGTCCCTGGAGGCTCGTCCTGCACTACTGTGCCGCAGTCCCTGGAGGCTCTCTGGGGGAGGGACCCCGGGGACGCCCCTCGAGCACGCCGACAGCTGGGCTCTTTCCAGTGGGGCGGCGCGTGCCGCCCGCGGGCCGGGGGAGAGGGTGGGCGGCACGCCAGGTGGCGGGGGGAGGCTGCAGAGGCTTCCGAACGTCCCCTCGAGGTGCCTGCACGCTCCCAGCGGTGCTCCTGTGCTCACACAGCGGCCGAAAGCGCCCACACACCTTGATAATATAAGTGAGCCTCGATCCTCAACGTGACGACGACGACGACAACGACGACAACGACGACGACCGCAGACGGCGACCGCAGACGGCGGCGACGACGACGACGACGACGACCGCAGACGGCGACGACGGAAGACGGACGGTGGCAGACTGCGGACCACGACCCTCCGCAGCGAACCAGGGCCCCACAACCGGGCGCATGCTCTGTACCAGGACACTGGCGCACCCAGGACAATTGCAGCCCGTGGGCCGGGACATCCTCCATTCTTCCCATCCTCCAGCTGGACCTTGGCAGAATGCTGTGGTCGGCGGCGCGCCCAGGCGGGAACGCCGAAGGGGCGGCTCTGTCAGAAAGGCGCACAGAGGGCCTCTCAGAAGGCCGGAGGGCCTCTGAGGAGCCCCGCCGCCTCCTGAGAAGGCCTGCCCCCTCGCGCTTCCCCTCTCGGCGCGCCGCCGAGCACAGTACCGACTCGTCCCTGAGGATCTGGCAGGGTCCTGGCTCGCGGCGTCCTGGTCTCACGGGGCGCTGGGTGAAGGGGGGGATCTGAATGGGGCACTCCGGGTTTCTTAAGAAGCGTTGGGGGGGACGCCACCCCCGCCGACAGCCCCACATCGACCCCCGTTGCGAGCAGCCACCGCGAGCCAAAGGCGCTCCGACCCCCGTCGCGGCGCGACGACGAGGCGAGGTTGACCCCCGTCGGGGGGTTCCCCCCCACTTATCAAGAAACCAAGAGTAGGTGTTGGCTCATCTCGTCCCGTCTGAGGCGACAGAGGCCGAGGCAGACCCATGGGACCAGAGCACCATTACTGTTTGAGGCCCGGCGAGCTTGGCCAGCGACCAATGTGGCGACTGTTCGGGGAACCATTGCACTGAGTCGAAACAAACATCCATCTTCATCATCGGTGCTGGTCTCACAGGAGGAGGAGGAGGAGGAGGAGGAGGAGGAGGAGGAGGAGGAGGAGGAGGAGGAGGAGGAGGAGGAGGAGGAGGAGGGGGAGGAGGAGGAGGAGGAGGAGGAGGAGGAGGAGGAGGAGGAGGAGGAGGAGGAGGAGGAGGAGGATCAAGGCGCCCGCCCGTTCTGCAGCAGGAGCTGCTGCGGCGGCTGCAGCGCGCCTCCGGCCGGCCCCTCGTGCGGCGGGTTGGGGGCTCTGGTGCCCCGCAGGGGGGAGGGACTCTTGCTCGGGTCGGCGGCGAGCCCAGGGGGAGGCGAGCGGGTAGGCCGCCTCAAAAGCAGAGGCGGCTGGGCTCTCCTCAGAAGCCCTCTCTGGCCTTCCGAGAGGCCGTCGCTGCCCTCGGAGGAGGCTCGAAAAGTGTATAGGAGCAGGCCGGAGGCATGCCAAGCCTTCTGAGAAGGCCCGCCTCCTCCGACTTGCCCCCTGGGCTCGCCGCCGATCAGGGGGGAGGAGGAGGAGGAGGAGGAGGAGGAGGAGGAGGAGGAGGAGGAGGAGGAGGAGGAGGAGGAGGAGGAGGAGGAGGAGGAGGAGGAGGAGGAGGAGGGGAGGAGGAGGAGGGGGAGGGGGAGGGGGAGGGGGGACTGGCCCAGGGGTGGAGGCATCGGGCTGGAGTCGGCAGTGCGTCGCCGACGCCTCGGCGATGGGCCCTCGATGGCGAACTTCCGGCCCGTTCCTGGGCCTGGGTGGGCTTTTTCAGGCCCCTGTCGGGGGCTTAGTGGGCCCTGGAAACGACAGGGCCGTTTTTTTACCGGTTCCGTGTTGCCGTTTTTTTGCCGGTTCCGACGCCGTTTTTTTTACCGGTTCCGTCGCCGTTTTTTGACCGGTTCCGGCTCCGGTTCCAATCCTGGAGCCGTTTTTTTGCCGTTTCCGGTCGCCGTTTTTTTGCCGTTTCCATTTTCAAGGGACATTTTTTTGGAAACGGTGAAAAAACGGCCCTGCCGTTTCCAGGGCCCACAAAAGTCGGGGACGAGTGGACGATTGGGTGTCGATGCGTCCCCCATCCCTCCCTGACGGTATATTCCGCCCTGGCCTTGCCCCTGGGGAGGGGCCCACGTCCGTCATGTGGAAGGAGTGGGCAGAAGAACGCAGTAGGACGGCGTTGAAGCTAGATTTGGTTGCCGCCCTCCCCGTGAAGAGGAAGGGCAGGGGGAGACTTATCGATCCTTGAAACAGGGAGGCGCTTCAAGCAGATTGGACCCTGGGAGTCTCCGACATGCTCGCTTTCAGCGAACGGTGGATAACCTCCAGGAGCCACTGATACGGAGGCTCCCGAGGGTGAGACAATCCGCCCGGTAATCTTGCCCTCTGGCTGCCTTGCTCGAGCGCGGGACGGCGCTCGCGCGTGAGCAACGCAGCCTCTCCTGGTCCAAGAGAGGACGCACCATCCGAAACGCGCAGTCATCGGAACACCGGCCGACACCAGAAGGCCTCCAGGAGCCTCGAGGTCTGTGGTCATGTGGCGTATCTGGCCTGCGGAGGTCTCCGGGGACCGTCAGAGAAGATCGCCTACAGTCGGTGCGCTGAAGAAGGAACCCTTTTCGTTGTGGAGGGGCTCCGTGTTCCTTAATTGTTTCACAGTTTGCCTCAGGGTTTCCTTATGTTTTCGATGGAAAATCGAAGTCGTACTAATGGAAAAAAGGGGCCTCGTTCCTTATTTAGGGTTCCTTAGATCAACGCCTCGACTGTGCACGCAAGGATTACCCTGGGCAGGAGTGACCTCTGCTCCGCGGCTCTCGCGGGCCGCGACTGGTTCAGATCCAAGCGCGAAGGGCCAGTGCTGGGAGGGCCCTATATGGGCCCGCACCGAAGGTCACTCCTGCGAAGGGTCACTCCCACGTGCAGGCGAGACGAACTCTGGGGAGCTCCGCAGACCTCTTGGGGGGAACGTGGGGGGGGCCTGCGGTGCTCCTCGCCATCCCGGGCTTCCAGTGTGCGCGCCCTCTTCGCCACGGCTGGAAGCGCCTCGATAATCATTCAAGCCAGAGCGTCCCGAGGATAGGTCCGGGGATCGGCTTTGACGGAGGAGGGCTCAATCTCAAGGCGTTGCTGGCGTCTCTCCATGACTTCGGCGTCTGGGGTCTGGGGCCATCTTCGGGCCACTGGGTAAGTCAAAGGTCGCCCAGCGGCAAAATCAAGTCCCAAGACTGGTATCGAGAGCTCCGTGGGCCGACATCGTGAACAACTTCTAGCGTCAGAGGTCTGCAGAGGAGGGGGATGTACAGGGGGGAAGCTGGGGAAAGGAGAAGATCAGAGGAGGTATGAGAAGAGACGAGGAGAAGGAACACAATGAATCTACATGAAAGGGGAGGGAGGATGAGGAGGAGGAGGAGGAGAAGGAGGATGAGGATGAAGAAGAGAACCGAGTCTTGACCGTGAACCCCACCCATCACCCCAGCCCACCCCCAGCCTCAACAAGATCCACTGACACCGAACTTCCCGCCGCCATCAGTTTACCTGGCTGACTACCAGATGTGGACCGAGCACGCGCTGTCACAAGCACTGAAGCAACTTAGCCTCCCAACTGGCATGCCACTCGACCATCGGCACAAACTGCCAACGCCTCAGCCATGGGTCGTCTGCCCAACCGAGAACCCATTCCACTTGAACGCCCAGGTGTACTATGACAACCTCGAGGCCCGCGAATAGGAATGAGACGACCCTGGCAACGTCCTGCCTGCTGCGACCCAGATGGAAGAAACGCAGTCTCTGCCAACAACGACGAGTTCTTCTACGACATCAACAACAGCATGATGAGACACCCGTCTATGGCGGCAAGAAGCCAGCGGCAACCACCTGCACTGCCTAGGGCAAGGTCGCCATTACCGCAAGCAAGATCCTTCTACGTGGACATATTCGTTCTCGATGACAGCATCGTCAAGCACAGCCGCGACTACGAGTACAAGAACGCCATCAAGACGGAGATACAACACCACGACCAGAAACTCGCCTACATCGAGGCTGACGCTCCACGCGCTTGCCTCATCCACCACATGACCTGTCACCAAGCCGATCCCGTCCTCAGCGCCGAGCGGATAACGAGGGTCATCACGGAGAGCCAGACGGCACAGCCACCTGCAGCCGCAATCTACCAACACCACACGACCAGCAGACCACGGCTTTGGCTAGTAGCTCCACGAACCTGGACAGCCTCCTCGCCACCGGCCAGAACGGGGTGCGCCACCAATCCTAGGATATCGATCCAAGTACGGAAGCAGTGACAGCAACTCCACCGACGACACAGTACGACCCCAGCGCCAAGTCTGCACCGAGAGATTGGTCGCGCTACAAAGCGCCGCCGATGATATTCGTACCCGCCACAACACCGCCCCTGCAGAACGACGCCTTGCCACAACCGGCTGCAATTCAGGCAGGGCTGTACGGGTTGTCAGACGACAGGAGCTTGGGGCTGGAGGGAGCCAGGTCCAAACCCAACACACTACCATGCCAGGAGGTGCCACCCGCCTACTACGGGCCAAGAGCACAGAGCAGCAGCAGCACACCACCTATGCACGTGCCCTACAGGCCACCTCGCGCCAAAGCCACCGTCAAGGCATCGACCATACCACACATGGACACAGTGTACGAGCAGGCTACCACGCCCATCGAAGAACCACACATCGGCATGAGATCAGGATCCTCCGGGGCAGACCTTCAACAACATCAGCAGCATCCACTACGAACAGAACACCCACCTTTTAACTATCTATTTCTACAGGTTGAACTCAGAGGCCATCGCAGACATCAACGACCCCCAACAACAACATGCTGAGATGCGCAAGCGACGTCCTGATGACCTGCGTCGCGGCCTCCCTCAACGACGACATGCGCTACGATGCACTCCCAGCAGCACGACTAACTCATCAGCGAATCGTCCTGGCTCATTTCATCAACCACCATTTGGCCGCGATGGTCGCACCCGATCGCTGACGACCGCACGGACCTACCGACGCCAATCGCAGCCGCTCGAGAACGGCGCGACCTCCTAACACACATCAAGCTGGGGATGCGCTACAACGCTACTTCAGAGGCGGCTCCATCTGCGTTCTTACTCTTCGAGAGGGGAGTCACCAAGAAGGCCATCGACAAGTTCAACGAGCTGATCGAGGCCCAGGGGGCCGCCCCACCTGGCAACACCGCTGGGCAGCCTGTAGCCTACGACCTACGGCGGAGACGGCCAGGGGGACCACCGGATTCGGGAGATACCACGGACAACCATCATACGCAAGGAGAACCGAGCACCTTGACACAGAACGACAGCGCCGCAGAGCCCACGCACTCGGCCCAACGCCCTCAGGCTCAGCGTCGCAGAAGCGAAACCTATCCCACATCGCCGACAACCTCAGCAAAGACCTGTTCCACTTCGCTCCCCGACGCCTGATCGAGGAGAAGCACCCATGGCTGGCGACCGCCAACGACGCTGCGTAGCGAAGGTCGGTCTCAAGCGTGAATTGAATTCATCTGCGCAATTTGTTTAGCGCTGTGTTTTTACGCATTTTGTACCGCAATATTTTGAACGCGGTGCTCCAACACAATGCTTCTTTACGCTGAATTGTACGCAATGTTTTTTTTTTTACGCCGTGTGCTTGTTTTACGGTTTTTGTTCCATAAAAAAGAACATGTATACATGTACATATGCTTATCCACTGTATTTTACGCAATGCTTGTCATGCATTTTTTCCGCAATGTGACTACGCACGGTTTTCCACGCAATGTTTTTTTTTTTTTTTGGTTTTTTTTTGTACGGCGTGTTTTTTTGGTTTAGACAATTTGTTGCGCCGTGTTTTTGACGTAATCTTTTTTTATCGCAGTGTTTTAAACGCAGTGCATTTTGCACAACCATCCTGTGGTGCTGGGTCCTCGTTTTGAAGAGACAGCGCCCCGCGTCTCCTTCCTCTCCTCTCCTCCTCCCCCTCCCTTCTCCCCCTTGCATCATCATCATCATCATCATCATCATCATCATCATCATCATCATCATCATCATCGTCGTCATCATCATCATCATCATCATCATCATCATCATCATCATCATCATCATCATCATTATCATCCTCATCCTCATCCTCATCCTCATCCTCATCCTCATCCTCATCCTCATCCTCATCCTCATCCTCATCATCATCATCATCATCATCATCATTGCTCTTGTCATCATAATCGTCGTCGTCGCCATCATCATCCCGCAAATTTCGGCACACCCCTCCCACGTCTCGTGGCCCAATAGGAGCTCCGCCGAAGGTCCCAGTGGCACATTTCGCATGCGTCCCCACCGCTCATTTCGGCACGTCCCTCACACGTTTCGTGGCCCCATGGGAGCTCCGCCGGAAGTCCCATTGGCACAGTTCGCATGCGTCCCCGCCGCTCATCTCGGCACACTCCTCACACGCTTCGTGGCCCAATAGGACATTCGACGAAGGTCCCAGTGGCACAATTCGCATGCGTCCCCGCCGCTCGTTTCGGCACACCCCTCACACGTTTCGTGGCCCCATAGGAGCTCCGGCGAAGGTCCCAGTGGCACAGTTCGCATGTTTCCTCGCCGTTCACTTCGACACACCCCTCACACGTTTCGTGGCCCCATATGAGCTCCGCCGAAGGTCCCAGTGGCACGGTTCGCATGCGTCCCCGCCACTCATGTCGGCACACCCCTCATACGCTTCGTGGCCCCATAGGAGCTCCGCCGAAGGTCCCATTGGCACAATTCGCATACGTCTCCACCGCACGTCCCTCATACGTCTCGTGGCCCCATAGGAGCTCCGCCGAAGGTCCCAATGGCACATTTCGCATGCGTCCCCGCCACTACTTTCGGCACACCCCTCACACGTTTCGTGGCCCCATGGGAGCTCCGCCGAAGATCCCGGTGGCACAGTTCGCACGTGTCCCAGCCATCCATTTCGGCACACCCCTCACACGTTTCGTGGCCCCATAAGAGCTCCGCCGAAGGTTCCAATGACGCAGTTCGCATGCGTCCCCGCCGTTCATCTCGGCACATCCCTCACACGTTTTGTGGCCCATAGGTCCGCCGAAGGTCCCATTGGCACAGTTCGCATGCGTCGCTCCTCGCTCATTTCGGCATACCCCTCACACGTTTCGTGGCCCCATAGGAGCTCCGCCGAAGGTCCCAATGGCACAATTCGCATGCGTCCCCGCCACTCATTCCGCCATACCACTCACGCGAAACGTGGCCCCATATGAGCTCCGCCGAAGGTCCCGGTGGCACAGTTCGCATGCGTCCCCGCCACTCATGTCGGCACACGCCTCACACGTTTCGTGGCCCCATAGGAGCTCCGCCGAAGGTCCCAGTGGCGCAAGTCGCATGCGTCTCCGCCACTCATTTCGGCACACCACTCACATGTTTCGTGGCCCCATAGGAGCTCCACCGAAGGTCCCAGTGGCACAGTTCGCATGCGTCCCCGCCGCTCATTTCGGCACACCCTTCACAC
>CAUYUJ010000525.1:326526-351526 GCA_963575745.1 Prorocentrum cordatum
CACCCAGCAGGGCTGGTTTCACTGTAGCTCTCACCGCCAACATTAGCAATGCCGCACCACCGCAACAACTTTTTCTGCCCCCGCCGTCCATCGCCGCTCGGCTTCTCCACCAGCAGCCGCCAACAGCCGCGACCCTCCACGGTCGCCTGCCTTCCACCAAACAGCGGAGGTGCGTGGGTGATGCGTGTTCATGGGTGAATGGGGGGAACGCTTACCACGCGGCCACCGTCCTGGAAAACGTATACAGTCGGGGCGCTGACCTAAGGAACCCCAAATAAGGAACGGGGTCCCTTTCTCCCATAAGTTCAACCTCGATTTCCCATGGAAAACCTCAGGAAAACAAACGGCAAACTGCAGAACAATCAAGGAACACCGAGCCCCTCCCCAACGAAAAGGGTTCCTTATTCAGCGCCCCGACTGTACCTCCCCAAAGCCTGGTGGAACTCCCACGGAGGCCTCCGGCGCACCGTTCGGCGACCCAACCTGCCCGCCTGCCTGGCAGAGGGAGGGCTCCCGTCGCTGGACAAGGGGGCCTCCCCTCGGGGAGCTCCTGTATACGCAGGGGCGAGCGCCTTCCCTTGTGGCGAGCGTGGCCAGCACACGCCGCGCCACCGTCACTCTGCACTGCTCACCTGCCTCTGTTGCCACCACCGCCGCTGTTTAACGCCACGCCTCCTCCTCCTCCTCCTCCTCCTCCTCCTCCTCCCCCTCCTCCTCCCCCTCCTCCTCTCCCTCCTCAGGTTATTGTGTTCCTCCTCTTCTCTCCTCCCTCTCTCTCTCTGACTCCTCCCTCGCTTGCCTGCCACTTGTGCCGCTTCCCACCTTGCACACGCATCTCGGTCACCAGCTGGCGACTCCTGGAACGAATGTTCCAGGAATCGACTGGCTCACTAGTTTGATCAACCCCCCAGGGCCGACTGGCCGTGGGTTGGCCTGCCCTGGGGGGGGGGAAGGACAGCATCCGTCGGATTCTCACGCCTTCAGGAATCGGGAACCAGAAGGAGAAGGAGGAGGAGGAGGAGGGAGGAGGGAGGAGGGAGGAGGGAGGAGGGATGGAGGAGGAGGAGGAGGAGGAGGAGGAGGAGGAGGAGGAGGAGGAGGAGGAGGAGGAGGAGGAGGAGGAGGAGGAGGAGGGGGAGGAGGAGGAGGAGGAGGAGACAGAGAACACGAGGAGGGAGGGCCAGTCGGCCGCTCGCTCTGCTTGAGCATGACAGCCCGTCGGCAGCAATCGTCGAGACGAAAACTGACGCGGCCATCGCCGCTCAACTAGGCAATCCAGCCCACAGAAGAAAGTCTCCCCAGTACGCCCACTTGTCTGTACAACTTCGACTATCGAGAACGCCCTGCTTCAAACCATCTGCTTTCGCTCCTCCTCGTCCCTCCCCTCCTCACCGCCCCCCCTTGCTGCACCTCCTCGTCCTTCTCCTTTTCCTGCTCCTCCTCCTCCTCCTCCTCCTCCTCCTCAAGATGCCCTCTCCCCATGTGCCTCCTCCCAACTGTCCTCCCCCCCCTCCCCCGACGACGGCAGCGGCGGCGACGGCGTCAACGCCAACGCCAACGCCATCGCCGGTGTCGACGACGGCGCCGCCGATGACAACGGCGGTGGCAGCGGCCGACGCCGACGGCGGTCGAAGCACACGCGGGCGGAGTCACGGGGATCGAGGATCGCCCTCGAGGATTGAGGATTAACTTCAGGACCGAGGACCAGCCTTCAGGACCGATCGACCTCGAGGATTGAGGATCAAATTCAGGACCGAGGACCAGCCTTGAGGACCAAACTCGAGGATCGAGGACCACCTTCGGGGATGGAATCGTGACCTCGAGGCTCGAGGACCGAGACCTGCCTCGGGGATCGAGGATCGGCCTCGAGGATCCAGGCTCGACCCCGAGCCTGCGCCAGCAGCCACGGGGGGGCGCCCGCGCCGCAGGCCCAGGGGCCCGCCGGGTCCGGCGGCGGCGGCCAGCACCCCGGCGGCGGCGGGCAGCCTCTCTTCGGGGGCGTGCGGAGGGCAGGTCCAAAGGGCGCGACGCTCTGGCCTCTTACTCCTCCTCCTCCTCCTCCTCCTCCTCCTCCTCTTTCTCCTCCTCCTCCTCCTCGGCCTCCTCCTCCTTTTCCTCCTCCTCCTCCTCCTCCTCTTTCTCCTCCTCCTCCTCCTCCTTTTTCTCCTCCTCCTTCTCCTCCTCCTCCTCCTCCTCCTCCTCCTCCTCCTCCCTCGTCCTCCTCCTCCTCCTCGTCCCTCGGACGGACCGACGCCCAAAATGTCGGGCAGCGCCTGGCCCTGCGCAGGGCATGGGTGGACTCGAGGATTCCCGCCGTCCTCTGGCTCTTCCCAGACTCCAGGGCTTGCGCTTTGGAGTTCTTACCCGTCGTCTTCCTAACGGCTTGGATGGGCGCGTCGAGGACTCGCCACGCTCCGGCCCGTAGTCGCCCGGCGCCGCCCCCTCTGCGCTTGTGCGGGTGCGTCGAGGATTCGCCACGCTCCCGCCCGTCGTCCCCGCGTGCGCTCCCGCATCCTCTGGGGAGACGCAGCTTTCTCATCAGCACGTCTGTGGATGCGGAGCGTTGCCACACACGTAGCTTCCACCGCACAGCTTCCGCCACACAGCAGCCACGAGCTTTTCCACCACACAGCTTTCACCACATAGCTTCCACCACACATCTCCCCCCAGCAGAATGCGAACAACTCACTCTTTGGGGTCCACGGTGGCAAGTATGATGATTTTTGTAACATTTTCGGCCTCCGCGGGCCCTCACGGGACCCTAAAACTGTCAAGAAACGACATGGGATGAAAAGCGGGGTCCCAGGGAAGGGGTCTGGACCTCTGGGGAACAACGCTGCGAACAAATCACGACGTCGGATGTCTGGGTAGTAGACCGGACCCGCGAGGGTTCGAGGAGTGTCCGAGGAATCGAGGAGGCTCGAGGAGCTCCAAGGCTCGAGGAGGATTCGAGGGTTCAAGGAGGGTCCAGGGGTCCGAGACGCGAGGAGCTCGAGGGTTCGAGGAAATCCGTGCTTCGGGGGTTCAGGGCTTGCCGGCGTTCTCGGCCGCTTTTGTCTCTGCGCCTCCGGATGGCAGGAACGGTCGTCGTCGTCGTCGTCGCCGTCGTCAATGTGGTCGTCGTGTCGGCGTCGACGTCTGTGTCAGCGTCGGCGTCGGCGTCAGCGTCGTCGTCGTCGATGTGGTCGTCGGTCGTCGTCGTCATCGGCGGCGGCGGAGGCTGCGGCGTCGTTGTCCTCGTCGGTCGTGGGGCGAAGTAATTAAAGTAGAAGAGGGGTAGGGGGAGAAGTGGGAAGTATATTCAGAGGGCATGGACAAGGACGCGGACGAAGGGGAGGAGGAGGAGGAGGAGGAGGAGGAGGAGGAGGAGGAGGAGGAGAGAGAAGGAGGAGGAGGAGGAGGAGGAGGAGGAGGAGGAGGAGGAGAGGAGGAGGAGGAGGAGGAGGAGGGTGAGGAGGAGGGAGGAGGGGGAGGAGGAAGAGGAGGAGGAGAAGGAGGAGGAGGAGGAGGAGGAGGAGGAGGAGGAACGAGGATGAACATTAATATGAGGAAGGTCGGGGGATGATGATGGAAGAGGTGGATGAGTAGTCGAAACTAACTGCCCTGGCCAACTCAACCTGCCAACCCAACCAATCCAACCAGCTAACAACCTGCCAACCCGACAACCCCAACCACCCAACCAGCCCAACAAACCACCCCGCCACCCAGCCAACCCTTAAGCCAACCAGCCATCCCGTCATCCAGCCAACCCGCCAACACGCCGCCAACCCGGCCACCCCCGCCAACTGTCCTCCGTCACCGCCGAGAGAGGGGGGGCGTATTTATTTTGTTGGAGGGAGAAAACGGGAGCGGACAATATGGAGCCTCCAACCACCTCAAGCTGCCGCGCGACAAGAATGTATGCTAGCCCTGGGGGCAAGCCGTTAGTGAACGGCCCCTGAGCTACACATGTCGCAGCTCCACTGAGGAAGGAGGGGGGAAGGAGGAAGGAGGGGGAACAGAGGAGGGACGAGAAAAAGGGAAACGACGCATGCGTTGTGTGGGCATCCCCGATGGCTCGGCCAACCGTTCAGATAAACACACATCGGACGCAACAGGCCAGGGAACATGAGGACGAGGAGGGCGAACGAGAAAGTGGAGGAGGAGGAGAAGGAGGAGGAGAAGGAGGAGGAAGAGGAGGAGGAGAAGGAGGAGGGGGAGGAGGAAGAGGAGGAAGGAGGAGGGGGGGAGGAGGAGGAGGAGAAGGGAGGAGGAGGAGGAAGTGGAGGAGGAGGAGGAGGAGGAGGAGGAGGAGGAGGAGGAGGTGGTGAAAAGCGGAGGTGACAGGCCGAGCGCATCAGGCCCTGCCGGGCTTGAGCCGGTACGATTTCAGGAAGGCGTCGTGCCGTTTTCTAGCGTCGTCTCTCTTCTCCTCCTCCTTTCCCTCCTCCTGGCTCTCCTTTCCCTCCTCCTCCTCCTCCTTCTCCTCCTCCTCTTCCTCCTCCCCTTTATCCTCCTCCTTCTCTCTTCTCCTCCTCCTTTCCCTCCTCCTCCTTTCCCTCCTCCTTCTTTCCCTCTCTTTTCTAGTCTTCTTCCTCTTTCTCCTTTCCCTCCTCCTGGCTCCCCTCTTCTTTCGCCTCGAGCGGTGGACTTGTTTGTATGGCCATTTGGGCCGTAGGGGACATACATCTGGATGTCTACCTGCGCGCCAAAGCTCGCCCATTGGCTGACCAGGCCCACGAGGAACACGACCAGAGCGGGGGAGAGGGGGACAACCAGAGCAGAAGGCAACCTCTCTGTCCCTCAGCCGTGCGAGAGCGGATAAGCCGGTAACCACATACGAGAGGTACCAGAACAACTTTGACACTTCACTGAAACCTCACTGGGAACCAACCTTCGCCTGTGGGCGCAAGCGCTGGATAGCATCCACGGTGGATCCAACTGCACCTCCTACGGCTGAATATTGCCGTGCGCGGGGCGGCCACGGCCAAGTGGGCGGAGAAGGGGAAGCCGGAAGCGGAGGCAGAGAACAGGCCGGCCCCGGCGGGGCTAGGCAGCGCTCCGCCTCCAGGAGGCGCCGAGAGGGCAGAGGGGGAGTGGCAAGGCCGAGATTCCCTGGCCTGATGGGCCTGCATGCCCAGCGGACGTGCGCTGGCAGGGAGCTGACATGCCAGTTGGAGCGCAGCATCTTCCAAGCGACATGCAGCATCGAGAACTCACGGCTTGTTCACAGCGTCACCCCCCCCACACTGCTACCAGAAACCCCCACGCTGGTGACCCCCACAAGCAGCACCAGCAAAGTGACAGTAAAAGCTCCGACTTCGCAGTCACGCCATCCGGGCCGACCCGCCCAGCGGAAAGGAGGACGAGAGGGGGAGAAGGAGGAGGAGGAGGAGGAGGATCAGGAGGAGAAGGAGGAGGAGGAGGAGGAGGAGGAGGAGGAGGAGGAAGGGCAGCGGCGGGGGCACGGTGGCAACCTAAACGGTCACTGTCTGGGTCCATGGCACGGGGATGTTTGGCGCGCATGCTGTCCGCCTTCTCGCGACCAAGTTGGCCGTGCCGAGATGCCAATCTCTGCAGACGAAGTATTGGGAACGCGGGTGGCCTACAACCGCTGCGCGAATATGTCTGCGGAAGGCGGCGGCACAGTCCCCGCCCGGGAACCCGTACTGCCAAGCGTTGCGCACCTTAACGAGAGCGTATACTCCGATCGCGCGCAAGGCGGTCTCGTCTGCGGTGGCCGTGGCCGACCTGCAATGTGCCGGGAGAGAATTCACATGAGGGAGGACGCCGAGAAAATCACCCAGCCAGAAGTCCGCGCGGGGTTGGTGAGATCCAGATGCCTCTGACACAGGGTGTGGCATTCAATGCGAAGAACAAGCGTAATGTTCTATGCTGTCCTCTCCGCGGTGGCAATTCAACAGACACAGCCGACTCTGCTGGTATCGGCGCGCGCTGTGCACCAGCCGTTACAGGCGGTGCGGAGTAGGACGAGCAGGAGGATGGAAGTGGGGTGGTGTATGACGAGCGGACAGAGGAGCCTCAGGGGTGGACCCCTGGCGAGAGGACGCGAGAGAATGAGGGGACAATACTATGCTCCACAGCGCAAACTGCATCTAAATTGTTTCTACCCCCGTGAGGGGCGTTACAAAGTAGTGGTGGCAGTATTGTAGTAGGAGGGGAAGGATGACATACTAAGGGATACGATAAAGATGAGGAGGAGACGAGCGTTCAAGGGGGAACATCTAATAGACTCTCACCTTATCGACTCACAGCAGCTGCACAACACTAGCGGAAGAGCAAGCATGACGAGAAGGATGAACAGCAGCAGGAGAGTTGATGGAGGGAAGGAGAGACGACGGCGACGACGACCGACGACGAAGACGATGGCGAACGGAAAACGGCGACGACCAATGACGAAGACTCGGGGATGGACAGACCTCCCTTTAGTAAAACGTGGTTTAGTGAAAACGACCTGAGGCCCAAACCTGGCGGGCGCAAGCCTGGAAAATAACGGCCGCGGCGCCCTCTCGAGAACCGAAAAACGGACAATTCACTAGTCGACGTGTCACTGTTGGGGGTTCTGTCCACCCCCGAAAGACCAACGACGACGACGAAGGAGTAGTGAAAACAGGATCCTTGACACTTGCAATCGTTTCTTGCGGCGCCAATGTCTGACGAACCAACAACACACACCCATACCCATAGGGGGGTCGGAGAGGGCTATGGGTGCGTGTTGTCGAATGGGGGTCCCCGCTCGAACGGGAGCGTTCCCCAGGGTCCGACAACCCGCACCCGTACCCATAGCCGGTCCTCCTCCCAACGACCCCCCTGTGGGTATGGGTGTGTGTTGTTCGTTCGTGAATGTCTGAGGGTGCCGCGTCCCTGGGGCCCCCAAGACGCCTTGCTGAGCGCCGCCGTCGAGGAATGCCGCCGCCTGCGGCTCCGGCGTGGGCGGGGGCAGGTCTGCCTCTCCGCGGAAGGGGGAGGGGGAGGAGGACAATGAGGATCAGGGGGAGGAGGAAAAGGACGATGATGATGATGATGATGATGATGAGGAGGAGGAGGAGGAGGAGGAGGAGGAGGAAGAGGGGGAGGAGGAGGAGGAGGAGGAGGAGGAGGAGGAGGAGGAGGAGGAGGAGGAGGAGGAGGAGGAGGAGGAGGAGGAGGAGGAGGAGGAGGAGGATGAGGATCAGGAGGAGGAGGAGGAGGAGGAGGAGGATGAGGAGGAGGAGGATCAGGAGGAGAAGGAGGAGGAGGAGGAGGAGGAGGAGGGGGAGGAGGAGGGGGAGGAGGAGCAGGAACAGGAGGAGGAGGAGGACGAGGAGGAGGGCTATCACGTGATTGAAGATGAAGGCTCAGGGTTGGACGACCTGACCCTAACCCGAACCCTTGGCATCCATGCCTCTGTCCCAGCCGCAATGTATCGAGAGACGCGGCCTGGCTCGGCACTGCACTCGCTGCTCCTGGCCCTTTCCTCCCCTGCGGCCCCGCTGCACCCCGCGGGATACGCGCCCCCGCCAGCTTTGAGCTCACAGCCGGCGGCGGCCTGCTGGACGGCCCCCTCTTCCTGGGCCAGGAACCAGCCTTTCGGATTGCCAAAAGGGGCTCCTTCCCATCTGGGACAGAGCCCCTTTGGCAATCCTGGACACACTATCCTGTTCTGCGGCAATCTTGCCATGGCACTGCTTCTTCAGATATCTGAAATCAACCGTGGCCACATGGCCACACGCGTGGCAGTACTGGAGGGAATATGCCCCCCACCACCCTCGCTTGTGAGACAGGTGGGTGTCCGCATCAAGACCCTGCCGGGGGTCCGTGCTCGCATATGGCACCTGTGCTTTCCGACGCTGCCTTGGCTGCGTTGGCACCTGGCACGGGGTAGCACAGACCTCAAGGAGGGAGGCTTTATGCACAAGCTGCTAGCAAACACTGCGTTACCATTTCGAGCCTACGGGGCGAAGCGAGTGGGCCGAGCTCTCGATGGCCCGCACGCCGTTTCGAGGGGGGGCGCCCGCTGCTTGGCTGCTCGCTCCGCCTTGGACGAATCAACCTCGAGGGCCAGCTGGAGTGCCTTGCGGGCGCGACGCCTCACCTAAGCCACGGTCGCATCCCACTGGTCACCATGCTCTGCCGCATGCACCGTGCCGACCTCCGACGCCCACTCCACCGCCCTCTCCGCTCCAGTATCAGCATTCGCGTTGCCGGCTGCCAGGAAGGCCTCGCGCTCCGTGCCGAGCAGCGCCCCGTCGCATTCTGCATGGGGCGGCAACCGGTCGAAGTCCAGGCCACGGCTGCGCAACGCAAGGCGAATTCGATGCCACAGATCTTCGATGGCACCCCTCGGTCCCGTTTTGGAGCGCCAGGGCCAGCTTCGTGTGCGCCACTGCATGGTCGCTGCCGCTGCTCCGCAACGCCGCTGCCTCGGGCCCTCCCGAGTGCGTCCCCCCCGACTTGTCCCCGAAGACCGTAACCCGCCCCTCCGCCCGAGAGCCGCCCAGGGCCCCCATCCCGAAGTTGAGCTCCTGGTCCGCCAGGGCCCCATCCGCAGCGCGGGGCGTTGCGAGAGCCTCTGGGTAAGCCCTCGGGGCCAGGGCGCGGGGCCGCCCCCGAAGCCCGGCAGGGCCTCGGGCACCAGACATTCAGACAGCTGAAACTCTGGACGCTCAAGACTGCTTCCAGGGGGCGCAGCTCAGCGACGAGGCAGCCCGCCTGCGCCGCCGCGTGCACTGGCCGCCGCTCGTCGCCGCCGCGCTGAGGCCCCACTCCGCCCACTGGTGGCGGCGGGCGAAGCGCCGCTGCTCCAGCTCGATCTGCGAGGGGCCTGCGCCGCCGGCCAAGCGCGTCCCGCCCTCGTGGCGAGCCGCCTAGCGTCAGCACTGGTGCTGCATGTCGTCCTCCGCGTCGTGGAGCAGCACCTTGTGATCCACAAAGGAGCCGGATGCCTCGTCGCCCGCCTGCGCCAAAGGCCACTCGGTGTAGGGCGCGCCGCTGGCGCGCGTCGCTTGAACGCTCCAGTCGCCCTGGTGTCCGGACCGAATCCAGTAGCCCGCGCTGGTCGGCTCCCAGCCCATGTCCGTCGTCGTCGCCTGGGCAGCGCCCAGCGGGCCACGGGCCCTGCGCCAGTGGCGGCTGCCAGCCGCAACGAGCACTTGCCGAACTCGGCCCCGCGCCCGCTTGATGCGCTCGTGCAGCTCAGGCACCGTCTCCTGCAGCGTCAGCAAAGAGTCCAGCAGCTGCAGGCGCAAGCCGATGCCAAGGTCCTCGCCCACGGTGGCCACCAACACCGCGGTGAGGCGACGGCCGCCAACCTGCCCGCCAGCTGTCGCGCCCGCCTGGCGCCCTGGCCCCTGCAGCCGCGACGGTGCTAGGCCCTGCAGCCCTTTGGCCGCCAGCCCCAAGGCCGCGCGCTGCCTGGCCCGCTTGATCTTGCTGGCGCGCAATCGGCCCGAGCGAAATCGGGCGCATATCTTCCGGCACGATCGGCGTCGCCCCGCGGCCGCATCGCAGCCCAGGTCCACCGCCGTCTGCGCGGCCATGACAGGCGGCTTGCAGATCCGTCGCCAGCCCCGCGTCCGACGCCAGCACCTACGTCTTCTCCGAGATGGTGAAGCCCCGCTCGACCACGAAGCCCTGCTCGAAGACCTGGCCCACCTCTTTGAGCCCCTGCATCGCGGCCCTCCTGGGGCACTCCAGCCGCGCCGTCGCGTCGCCCGCGAACGTTCAGAGGCCGCGGGGCGGCGCCACCTGGTGGGCGCGATGCAGCACCTGGTGCGTGTGCACCTTGGCCAGGCTCGCTCCCCATCGCCGAGCACGCCACCACCGCGCGCGTCAGGTGCGTGGTCACGCCGAGCCCGCGGTGGCGGTCCGCAAGCAACCTCGGCGCCAGGAGGTGCTGGACCTCCATGACCATGACCATCGCAGGGTACTTGACCTCCGCCGTCAGCCCCATCAGCAACACCCAGTTGATGGTGTCGTAGAAAGTCAGCAGGTCGAGCAGCAGGGCGCCCGAGGCCGCGAGCAGCACCCTGCCAAATTCGTCCAGCACCGCCCTGTGCAGAGCAGCGCGCAATGAGGAGCTACCCTTGACCACCCCGTCTCAGAGGGCGCCCAGCTCCCCCGCCCAGGTCCAGGCTCCAAGCTATGTGCAGCAGCGGGATCATGCCCGGCACGCGGTCGCCGCTCGCAGGCTTGGGCACGGCCGCCGACGGCGCCGCCGTGAGCTGCCGCGGCCAGCAGCCCCCCTGCTCGCACTCGCTGGCCAGCGCGGCCAGGCCCCTATTTGGCCGCCGGAGACGGGCGGTCCTTGTCGAGCGATCCTGGGGCGTCCACCTCCACCGCCTTCACGCCGCCAATGGACCGCAGGGCGGCGGTGAACTTCTCCGCGCTCCGCGGGAGGTCGTCCTCCTTCTTGGTCGCTCGCAGGTCTTGGCCAGCTCCTTTCCAAACCGAAAGCCTGCCCATCGATTTCCTCGACTACTCCTGCTGCAGAGCGCCCTCGGACGCGCGGGCAACCGTGCTGGGCGACCGCCCAGTCACGCTGGTGGGCGAGCCGATCTTCATCTGCAGGATGATCGTCGCGCGGCGCGTCCAGCCTGCCGCGGCGAGCCGCGAAGATGCGTCCCAACTGGCTGAACTGCGTTCCTTCAAATCCTGCAGCGCGGCCGTAGTGGCCCGACTAAGGGTGCCAGGGCCGAGGCTGTCGCCCGTGCCCAGCTCGGGCTCCGCGGTGTGCCGCCATTCCCTTGTCGGACTGCGGGGGGCGGACGCGGCTTGCCTCAGGGGGCCCATTCGCGCGTCGCAAGGCCCGAGCGACATCGGGGTTGCTACCCGCGCTGGCCAGGCCCAGAGCTCTAGCGCCCTCCGTCCTGAGTCCATCGAGTTCCCGAGGCTGGCTACCCGAGAAGTCCTGGCCGCGCTGGGTGGACGGGGAGATGCCGCAAAATGACAACTTGGCCTCCTGGTGGCCCGGGGTGCCTTCGTAGCCCTGATCTTCGGGGGCCTCGCCGCCGAAGAGCCTCTGAGGGGTCCTCTCCCCCCCTCGGCCTCGCCGCTGCCCTCGCGCGATCGAGGGTGGGGGCCGCCGAGATGCGGCGAGTCGCCGCCACCTCGCCTCCGCTGCAGCCCTCGATGCCCTTCCCCGTCGCCAGGGTCGTCGCGCGGTTGCGTTTCCAGCCGTCCTTGTCCAGGCCGCTGAAGAGCTTCCCTCGGGCAGCGGCCGGGATGCGCGTCCCGCGCGTCGCCGCCGCTTCGACCTCGCCCTTCCAATGGTTCAGTTCGTTCGGGAACTTGTGGGCCTGGGGCCACCACTTCTCCAAGTTCGCGAGGAAGACGCGCCGCGAGTCGCGGCCGTCACCCTCGCGGCCGCGGTGTCGGCCTGGCCCCGCCTGACTTCGTAGCAGCAGCAGCCCCAGGAGCAGCGCCGCCAGCCCCTTTGCCTCGGGCCACCTCCGCCGCAGTGCGCGCGCGCAGCTCGTCCAGCGTCGCCTCGAGCTGCGCGTGCTCCTCCGCGGAGGCGGGCGGGGCGGCGGCGGCATCGGGGGCGGCCGCCGCCCCTGGGGGGCCGCGCGCGCCCGCCCCTCCGCGGCGGCCTCGGCGCCCCCAGCGACGCCAACCTTCATTTTTCCGTGAGTTGCAGCAGGCGGCAGCGTTGCTCCGAGGCCTTCTCCAGAAGGTCCTTCTGGTGAGCCTTCGCCTGCTGGTAGAACTGCTTGGGGGCCTCGCGATGTTGCCGCTCCGCGCCGCGCGCTGCTGCTCCGCATCGCGCCCCTGCCCCTGGACCATCTGCGGGGTTGCGCGGAACTGGGCCACCCCCTCTTAGACGGCGCCCTTCGCAGTCGTCGATCTCACACAGAGCGTCCGCGCATTCGAAGTCCACCGCCGACAGCTGCGGCTCCGCAGCAGGCTCGGCCTCTGTGTTTTTCGTCACGCCATCGTCGTGTGTCCTCGTGGCCGTCTCCATCGCCAGCTCAGCGTCCAGCGCCACCACGGGTGCCTCCTCTCGACGCAGCTCCGCGGTAATCCTGACCACGTCCGCATGCTGGAGTTCCACCTGCGCCGCGACGATGGAATTCTGTGCCTTCGTGTGCCAATGCTGCGCCGGCGACGTGATATGCCAGGTCGACATGGGCGGGGCGGCAGGCGGATACTTCTCATGCTGTTTGGCGAGCGCCGCCATGTCCTGGCCCATCTCGGGGGTATCCTTGCGCAGCAACTCGAGCACCGCCTCAACGCCACCGTCGAAGCTCGCCTCCCCTTGCGTGGGGCCCCACGTGCCTCCGCCTTGTGGCCACCACGGCGGAGGCGCTCTGGTCTCGCGGCCTGCGTTCGGGAGCCTGGCCCACTTCCCGCAGGCGTACCAACCCGTCGCCTTCTCCACCGTGTCGTCCCAGACCCAGTTGCCACAGTTGCCGCACCGCGAATATCGCCCGCTCTTCTGACCATTCCCCCCTGTCGAGAATACGAAACCCGCGAAGGCGTGAAAACGGCGCTACTGGTGTAGTGCTCCTCACCAGGAGCGAACCTGGAGGAGACTCAGGAACCCGAGGATGAAACAGGATGGGGTGGGGGGTGAGAATCACGGAACGGATCGTAGCGATTGTGACCCTCATCGTTGATTCCTGACTGAAGGGGGATGAGGGTGCAAAGGGGTGGCACGAAGGAGGGAGACAGGGAGGCGAAGGGGCAGGAGGAGGAGGAGGAAGCGGAGGAGGAGGAAGAGGAGGGGGAGGAGGATGATGATGATGCTGATGATGATGATGATGATGAGGAGGAGGAGGAGGAGGAGGAGGAGGAGGAACAGGAGACAGAGAGGAGGAGGGAGAGGAGGCGCGCACGGGGCGGTTCATGGCTGTAGCGCCCGAGTCGAATGTTTGACCTCTTCCACGAACCACTCTCCGTTAACCGAAGACTCCCCCGAAGTCCTCGCACGCGCCTCCTCGGGAAACTCACTGCGCCAAAGCCCCTCGGCCTTTCTGGCCGCGTGCACTTCGAGTATAATTCGCTGTTCGCCAAATTGCCCACGACCCGATTGATTCGATGATGCGTGCCCGCGTCTGCGCGCGGCCTCGAACGATTCGTTTGCTCCAGCCGTGCTGCTCCTGCTGCTGCTCCTCGCCCTTCTCTTACTTCTACTGCCGCTGCTGTCCCTCCCTTGCTTTCCTTCTCCTCCTCCTCTTCCTCCTGCTCCTTTTGCTTCTCCTGCTGCTGCCCCTCCTCCTTCGCTTTCTTATTCCCGTCCTGCGCGTCCTCCCCCCCCCGTAGCTTCCCGAAACGGGGAACCGTGCATCATCCGAAACACCTGGCTGTGTATTTGGCGGCTGACCGACACACTTGGCGAACGGGCCGCCTGAGAGTCAACGCGAGGCGTCTGATCTAAAGGTCTATTGACATGGGTGGCCTAGCGAGGTAAAGCACCTCCTGATCCCAGGCCCCCGTTCTTCCGCGCTGGCTGGTAGACTCTCGCCACGGTGCTCAACGCTAGATTGTTCAAGCTGGCATCACAGCGCCAAACCCGCGTAGGGCAAGTGTGGTGCCACGATTCGGGGGAGGAGAGGAGGAAGAGGAGGAGGAGGAGGAGGAACAGGCGGAGGAGGGGGAGGAGGAGGAGGAGGATGAAGAGGAGGCGAACGAGGAGAAGGAGGAAAAGGAGAAGGAGGAGGAGAAGGAGGAGGAGGAGGAGGAGAAGGAAAGGAAGAGGAGGAGGAGCAGGAGGAGGAGAAGGAGGAGAAGGAAGAGGAGGATGAGGAGGAAGGGGGAGGAGGAGAAAACAATGAAAGGTACCACATCGGCGGGAATCGCGGCGACAGCCTGTGGCCTCCGGGCCCAGGAGAGGAGGCCGGCAAGCCGGCAAGCACGCAGGCAGGCAGGCAGGTGGACGAGCAGGCGGCGGAGGGGCGGAGGGGCGCGACCGCGGGGTGAGAGCCACCAGCCCCGCTGTTAGGCGCACGCGCGCGGGGGCGGGCGGAGGCGGGGGAGGGGTCGTCAAGGTCGCGGGTAAGGGGAACCTGGGTGGCGCCCTCGTCCCGGTCGGGCCTGCACCTGCCTGGCGGCGCCGCGCAACACCTCAGTGCCGATGTCCGCGGTCGGCCGCTTGCACCGCCACTCCCCATCAGAACAGCCACGCCTCCGCGGCTGTCTTGTCGCGAGAGTGCGGACGACGGCTGTCGTCCCGGGGTGGGGCCGGCCGTCCCCCCCCTCCCTGTTTCTCCCTGCCCCTTCCCGCCTCCTTCGTCCGTGGCCGCTCCTTCCTCCATCCCCCGTCCCTCGCATCCTCCTTCGCCTCGTTCAGGATCCGCGAGGTGAAACCTCGGCGTCACGGACGGCCAGGCGATCCCGGACATCCTCCCCCCCGTGCTCTGGCGAGGACCATCGTCGGCCTCCGCCGCGCCCCTGCGGTGGCGACCATCATAGGCGTCACCCCCCGCAAGCTACCATCATAGGGGCTGCCGCGGTCCCACTCGCATCAGTGCGCCATTCCATGAAGCCGTCGCTGGCACCAGAAGGGGCCGAGGCCATGCCTACGGCCCCTCGGCCAGCGAAGACGGCCGTAGCGTGCCTCCACAGCTCTGGCCCCGATGCCTTAAGCCGCCAATTGCCAGCATCCAGCGTTCTCCTCCGCCTCGTCCCTTTCTACAATGGCGCAAAATGAGTACTACTTTCCTCTCACCCCCGGCTGTGTTCAGAGAGTCTCCTGCCCTCTCCGCGCAGTGTGTTTCTAACACACAAGATTTCATGACTTGTTTTTCCGATGCGTTTTTCAATGGACGCTGCGGGACAATGCGTTCCTAAGTGTGCGCAGCAGCAGGAAGGAGCAGGAAAGGGAATTGGCGGAGATAGGGTAGAGGAGAGAAAAGGGGTGATGATGGTGAGGGGGAGGTTCAAACAGGAAGGAGGAGGCAGGAGACGAGGAGGAGAAAGAGGTTGGCGATGGCTTCCAGTCTTCCAGTGGCTGACGGGGGCAACCATTCGCGCAGCCGCAGAATAGTCCTGGGCCGAGCCGCTCAGAAGCTGAGCCGGTCAGCGGCAGCTCGGTGAAACCGTTGATGCAGAATGCAGTGAGTGCTGCCATCCCCGTGTCGGTTGTCGGAGCCGCAGATGTGTTTAAACTCCAAGTGCACGCAGTACAGTAGGAGCTCGACCACAAGAAACCTTCCACACGACACTTAACCCTGAGACTCCAGGACGTCCATTGGTTTCTGGCGCGGGAACGTCGCACTTCTCGTAGCAAAGCCATCGACACCCAAGAAGCCGAGGGCACTCTGGAGGCAAGCAGGGTGTTTCTTGGCAGGGCCCTCCACTGTAGATCAAGCGCGCGCTTCTCGCAGTACTGACGCGTGCCCACTGGTCAGTCGGCTGCGTCGTGCACCAAAAGATGGGCGCCAGAAGGAGGAGGAGGAGGAGGAGGAGGAGGAATGAGCCATCCTCTCAGCCAAGAGATGCGGCTCCGCCTGCGCCCCCGGGTCTCTCCGGGCACGAAGTGCCGCTCGGGCAGCGCGTAAAAGGGGCAGCCCGCCACATCCGGCCGAGCGCCGCGGCCTCTGTGGACCTGGCCGCCGTCGTCGGCGAGCACTTCGAGACGCTCGAGGCGGGCTTGAATCCGAAGGTGCTCGGCGGCATGCGCGTCATCTGATGCACCGCGTGGACCTCTTTCATCATCAGCGGCTCCGCGGTGGGGTAGAACTGGGCCAAACAGAACAGCGCTGGGGCAAGATGTTGTGTAGAACTGCGAGTTCGAGTCCACTGGCTCTGAGACAACACCAATTCGGACCACTCAGTGCCACAACTAAGCCGCCGCTTCTCTCCATTGACCATTCTGGGTCGTTCCAGGGCTGACCATGACGCTAAGGTACTAGTCCAAGCTTCTGATGCAAATGTCTCTCCTCTGCGGTGCAAGCGCGCGCACCGTATATTCGATTCCCACCACGAGCGAGCCTGTTAGGTTCGCTCACTGGGTCGCCAGATGATGTTCATGGGGAGCAGAAGGAAGATGGCCAACGTGTGCAGGAGATAAAGGAGATGAAGGCGGAGGACCAGGAGAGGATGGGACTAGGCACAAGGAGGAGGATAAGGAATGCGTGAGTGAGTGATTGACTGACTGACTGGGGTGATCCCTAACGCGGATCCCCGACTGTCACATGAGTCTGAGAGCTTGGTGTGCAGGGAAGTGAGACAGGATGATGATAATGATGATGCTGATGCTGATGATGCTGATGATGAGGATGAGATGATGAGGATGAGGATGCTGATAATGATGATGATGATGATGATGATGATGATGATGATGATGATGATGATGATGATGATGATGATGATGATGATGATGGTGATGATGCTGATGATACTGATGATGACGATGATGATGATGCTGCTGACGATGATGATGCTGATGATGATGCTGCTGCTGCTGCTGCTGATGATGATGATGATGATGATGACGCTGCTGATGCTGCTGCTGATGATGCTGCTGATGATGAGGAGGATGAGGAGGGAGAGGAGGAGGAGGAGGAGGAGGAGGAGGAGGAGAAGGAGGAGGAGGAGGATGAGGAGGAGAAGGAGGAACGTGAGCAGGCGGGGGATGTGGATGAGCACGAGGAGGGGGACCAGCAGCAGCAACTGCAGCGAGGAGACGAGGAATGCAGCAGCAGGATGAGGAGGAGACGGAGGAAAACGCGCACGAGGAGAGAAGGAGGAGGTGGAGGAGAAGGAGCGTCCCGCTGGAGGACGGGCGGCGCGGCGCTGGGACGACGGAGCCTGGTCGGGCATCCGCCCGCAGTCGGTGCAGCGAGGTCCGCGTGGGCAGTGAGATTCGGCCTGCGCCTCCTTCTCTTCATGTTCTTCGTCGTCGTCGCGGTCGTCGCACTCGTAGCCCTCCTTCCTCCTCCTGCATCCTCCTCCTGCTCCGTCCTTGTCCAGCCTCTTCTGTCCTCGACGTATCCATCCTCCGCCTCTTCCCCTATCCTCCTTCTCACAGCCTCTCTCTTCCTCCCCGCCTCATGCACATCCTCGTCCGTCTCTTTCTCCTCCTCGTCGTCCTCCCTCTCCTTCTCATCCTCCTCATCCGCCTCCTCCTTACCATCTGCATTCCCCCTCCCATAATCAGCTGATCCTCGTCGTCGTCCCCCTCCTTTTTATCTTTCTCCTCGTCCTCTCTGCTCGTCCGCAACTCCTCCTGAGCAATACTTGCCGGCCGTCGCGCCACGGATCGCGTCGGTAGGGCAGACCGCGCGTTTCGCCTGACACCCTCTTCCAGTGATGGCAATGCTCGCCATGTTCATCCACTTGCATGAATCGGGGATGTTTCGTTTCGCCGTTCCGGCTGGTATTTGTTGACAACGCACGATCCGAAAACTCAGCAGGCCCAGACACTACGCGGATGTAGGCGGCCCTTTGCAATCTGTGACCCCACGCTCAAGTTGTCGAACAATCAAGCGGATTGAGGGGACGGCCCATGCTTGACACTATTAATTCGCCTGGAACTCACTGCTCGACCTGCGGTCTGAAATTCAATATGTTCAACGATTTCAATGATGGAAGGCGACGCGTCTTTCAAACCGCGATCTTTCCCGAGACTTCCCCACATAGTACTGTCTGGGGTACGAGTCAGGCAGCTGCATGGATCCATTGCGGTGCATTGCTTTTCCAATTCGCGCTCTCGCTCGGGCTCCCTCGAAATTCACGGCCCATAAGTTTAAGCAAGACCCAACAGCGAGGTGGCACCAGACATGGCAATACCGCCTGGCATTTTTTCCTCGCACTGTGTGGCCCCAGATGCCGAATGCCCAACAGCTGCATGGATGGACGGCAGCAGGTGTTCGTTCAAGATTGCGCTCTCGCCTCGGCGCCGCATGCGTTCTTGCCGCACGCTTCTCGGGAGCGGCCAAGAGGGGGGTGTCCAAGAGGGGGGGGTGCAAATCATGACCGGCGGCACGTGCGCGGCCCAGCTGGGGGGCCAGGGACGTAATGAAATGAGAAGAGGCGCCATAAAATCTGGGAAAATATCATGGCCCCCGCCATGATATCCCCCCCCCCTAGTCAGCACCCCCCTCTTTTCCGCCCCCGAGCTTCTTTCGATCTGAACGCGTCGTGCGGCCGGGCGCCGCCGAGGCGCAGCCTCGCGCTCGTGCAGCCTGCTGGGGCTGCCGCCGCTCCGCTCCAACTAAAGGGCCCCCAGAACACACAAATAGATACACACAAATAAACATATGCCCCATCTTTTCGGAGGTTCTGTCTTCCCCCCCCCACTTCCCAGATTCTCGCACCTTTTCCTGGGGATCGCCGGTTCTTTTTTTTTTGTTTTTTCTTTTTTTCTCTCCTTTTTTCCAACAATGAACACGACAGCAGAACAACCGCACACGATGCCCGTCCAGCAAGCGTCAGACAAGTCCGCTGCCCCTCACGGGGACTATAACCGCACCCATTGGAAATAAGCCTGAGCCCAGTAACGATCGTGACTTAAACTGGACGGCCGGGGATCGACGATTCCTTGTGTCTGTGGGTTTTTTCCCCTCCCGACCGGCCCCGGGCTGCCGACCTCCCCTGGGCAGGGCCACGGGGCCCCGGAAACCCTCCCGCCGCCCCGCCCTGCCCCCGCGCCCTGGCCCCGCGGCAGTCGGCGGCGCGCCCCGCGGGGCAAGGCCCAGCGGGGGAAGGCCGAGGCGGCAGGCCCTGCCCAGAGGAGGAGGAGGAGGAGGAGGAGGAGGAGGACGACGAGGAGAAGGAGGAGGAGGACGACGACGACGAGGAGGAGGAGGAGGAGGAGGAGGAGGAGGAATGCGACCTCTTCTGGGCAGGACCCTTCCGCCGCCCCGCCTGCCCACGCCCTGGCCCTGCGGCAGCCGGCGGCGTGCCCCGCGGGGAGGGCCCAGCGGGGGGAAGGCCGAGGCGGCGGGCCTCCTCAGCAGGCCGAGGAGGCCTCCTCAGGGGGCCCACAAAGGACGTACGCGCCCAGCTATTTACATGAACACGGCCCCTCGACCCGCGAGGCTGGCCGCGTGGCACGAACATTTGGGCAAGGCGTACGTTTGAAACCAGCCTGGATTCGTGTACGTGTACGTCCTTCTTTCGCTCCTGACTTCTGGCCTCCGCGGATGCAGCCCGAGCGCTCTCCGGCGCCACCGAAGGCCTCTCGGAGGGCCATGGGGGCTTCTGGGAAGCCACGCCGCCCTCTGGAAAGGCCTGCCCCCTCCCCCATTCCCCCCCTCGGCGCGACGCCGCATTATCTGGTGCCACTTCGAATCCTCCTTGGCCGTGGATCCGCGGCATACGTGTGGGGCCCTCACCACTCCAGCGGCGCACGCCGCACTGGACAAGGAGCGCCCGCTCATACCCATGTGGAGGGAGGCCGGGAAGGGAGGGAGTCCAGCAACATCGAAGCATATCTTCCTAGGCTTTTGTCGTCCTCCCCCACTTCCCATATCTTCCCATATTTTCTGGGGGATCGACGACTCGTTGTGTCTGTGTGCTTCTTGTCCTGTTGGACTTTGAACATCCCGCCCGGAGAAAACGAGTAGTGGGGAGTGCTCCGGCCCACGGCTGCAATCTTTGTCTGGCGCGCCGGCGTCCTGGCTTGTCAGCAAAAAAACCCGCCTATGGAGCCGCGACCTTCCCCTGCGGAGGTCGCCAGAATGCCCTGGAGGTCCCCAGGGGTCTCCCGAGGCTTCTCCTCCTTCTCGCTCCTCCTCCTCCTCCTCCTCCTCCTCATCCTTCTCGCTCCTCCTCCTCCTTCTCGCTCCTCCTCCTCCTCCTTGCTCCTCCTCCTTGCTCCTCCTCCTTGCTCCTCCTCCTCCTCCTTCTCGCTCCTCCTCCTCCTCCTCCTCCTCCTCCTCCTCCTCCTCCTCCTCCTCCTCCTCCTCCTCCTCCTCCTCCTCCCTCTCCGGAGGTCACCAGAATGCCCTGGGAGGTCAAATCACCTGATGACTTGCACTCGTACTGCGATGCGTTCGTGAGTCACTAGCAAGGTCTGCATCGGAGTACTGTCGGATCCCGAGGTCCCCAGGGGTCTCCCGAGGCTCCCGGATGCCAACTGGGCCTCCTGGGTGCCAAACTGAAAGCGCCGAACACCACAAAATCTCGATCCGCCTTCTCCTCCTCCTCTTCCTCTTCCTCCTCCTCTTCCTCCTCTTCCTCCTCCTCCTCCTCCTTCTCGCTCCTCCTCCTCCTTGCTGCTCCTCCTCGCTCCTCATCCTCCTTCTCGCTCCTCCTCCTCCTCCTCCTCCTCCTCCTTGCTCCTCCTCCTCCGCCCCTCCCCCCAAGGAAGGCGCGAATCTCACATTTTGCCGTGCCTTTTGCCGCCAGGTGACGCGCCCCGCGCGGTCCTCACACCGCGGCCATGTACGACGCGAACGACGCGTGCCTCGGGGACCACCGCAGCACCTTCCGCGGGCCGCTGGAGCAGCGGCCGCTCCAGAGGCAAGGGGGGCAACGGGGGCGGAGCTGGCGGGGCCGCGCAGAGGACGGCAGGGCCTGGAGGGAGGCGGGGGAAGAGGGGGGAGAGAGAGAAACCAACATGTAGTACAAGGAAAAAGAGCCACACAGAGAGGGACAACTCTACACATTTATCTTTATATATTATATGTATAGACAGGTGAGTATGAAGAGCGAGAGAAAGAGAGAGAGAGAGAGATAATACAAAAGAGCGAGGGCGAGAGAGAGGACCTGTGACGGCGGCGCTGGTCCTCCCAGGAGCCTGGTCCGCGACTCGTCGTAGGCGCCTGGGGCGGGGGCTGGGTGGCCGCCCAGCTCCAGAGGCGCAGTGGCCATGTGCCTTCTAGGCGGCGGGGGGGGGGGCCGGGGGGGAACGGTATGGGATGAGCTGCGACTTACGCGATCGAACCCCAGAGTGACCCGCGGAAGGAGCGGCCTGACGCCCGGGGCAGGTTCCAGGCGGTTCCTCGCGTCCAGGGGCAACCCGTGGCGTCCCGTCGTGCTCTCGCCGTGGTGGTGCACGACTTGCCGTCCAGACGCGCTGCTCGACGTATCGAACCGTCCCACGCTCGCTGCGCTCGTGGATGTGCGAGTGCTGGTCACGCAGGTGCTGCTGGAGGGCGCGCTGCACCTAGCACTGCTCGTCGCAGTCGTGGGTGCGAGGCTGCTTGTGCCCATGTGCGTCAGCCCTGGTGGGCTGGCCGTGGACCTCGTTGCACTGCTCCTTGCGCCCGAAGAAGTGGCGGTGTTGGTGCTGGCTCCCGTCGTACTGTTCGAGGCTGTGGTCCCAGACGCGATGGTACTGGACGCGGTCGTGCTGCCCAGCGTCCTGGTGCTCGGCCCCGTCGCGTTGCCCAGCGTCGAGGTGCTGGTCGCAGGCGTACTGCTGAAGGACGTGGTGTTCGATACACCGCTCATCTCGCTCGTGTGTGCCAGGCTGTTGGGGCTGGATACTCGTCGTGTTGCTCGACGTCGCGGTTGTATATTTCGTCATGCTACGCGGTGTCACTGTGGTCCCGGTCGTGCTGCTCGACGGCGTGATGCATGTTACCCTGCTCGTCTCCTTCGTACATGTGGGCATGTTGATGCTGATTCCCGTCTTGATGCGCGACGCCGTAGTGCTTGGTCCCACCGTTCTGCTCAGTGTCTGGGTGCGGGTCCTTGCTTTGCAACTGCGGGTCGTGGTGCTCGCTGCACTGCTCGTCCCCCTTGTAAGTGCAAGGTTGTTTGTACTGAATCGCAAGCCCAGCGTCGTGGCGCTTAACTTCGTCGCGTTGCGCAATGTCGAGGTGCTGGTGACCAGCGTGCTGCTGTAAGCAGTGGTATTCGAAGCAGTGCTCGTCTCGCGCGTGAGTGCGAGGCCGCTGATGCAGTGTCCTGTGGCTGTGCATGTCGAGGTGTTGCTCGCCTCCGTCGTGCTGCCCTGTGGCCTGGAGCTGGTCCCAGAGGTTCTGCTCGAAGACATGCTGCTTGTTTCACAGCTCGTCCCACTCGTAGCCGTGGGGGTGCTGGTGCTGGGTCCAGTCGAACTTCTCAACGACATGGTGCTCAGCTCCGTTGCTTTGTACGGCGCCGAGGTGGCCCTGGACGTGCTGCTCGAGGGCGTGATGTTCGTCGCCTTGCTCGTCCCACGCGTAGATGTGAAGCTGCTGATGCCAGGCCCCGTCTTGGTACACAACGCCATGATGCTAGGTCTCGCCGCGCTGCTCCGTGTCGAGGTGCTAGTCCCTGGCGTGCTGTTGACAGACGTGGTGGTCACTTCACTGGACGTCTCACTCGAAGATGTGAAGCTATTGGTGCAGGATCCCGTCGTACTGCGCAGCGTCGTGGTGGTCAACTCCGTCGCGTTTATCGCTGTCCAGGACAACACGGTGTTCTATTCGCTGCCGGCCCACTCGGCGTGAGGCTGCTGATGCCGGACCCCATGGCACTGCACGTCGTAGTGTTTCTCGACTCCGTCGTGCTGCACTGCGTCCCAGTGCTGGTCGCGTAGGTGCTGCTGGCGGACGTGCTGCTCGTAAACTGCTGATCGCACTCGTCAGTGTGTGGCTACTGGTGCTCATGTGCGCGAGCACTGGTGAGCTGGCCAGGGACCTTATTTCGCTGCTCTTCACACTCATGAATGTGAGGGTGTTGATGCTGGGTCCCGTCGTACTGTTCGACGCTGTGGTGCACCGCCTTCTCGCACCGTTCAATGCCGAAACGCTCGTGACAAGCGTGCCGTCGTTGTGATGTTGGGTCCCGCCATGCTTCCCAAACTCGTGGTACTCGTCTCCGTCGCGTTGCTCAGGGTCGACGCACCTCACAGCCGTGCTGCTAAAAGACGCATTGTTAGTGATTGTTCGTCTCACTCGTGAATTTGAGTCTACTGGGACTAAAGCTCGCCGTCGGCATCGTATTGCTCAATTGTGTCGTGCTGCACGGTGTCGCGATGGTCGCAGATGTGCCGCTCGGAGACGTGGTACTCATTGCCTAAGCAGGCTTTTGAATCGGTGCACTGAAGTGGTACTCTGCGGAGCGCTGTCCAGTCGTTTAAGGAAACACATGGGCCGAGGCAAGCTCAGACCGTCGATCGCGCCGCGACGGTAGGATAAACAAAACTGTGCTGCGTCGCACACTCAATAATGTGAATAATCTGGGTGCCTCTGTCGCAATTGCGTAGGGAGGAGGAGTTGGGGCCGACGCAATAACGGATCTCGCTCGCACAACATTGCAACCGCTTTTTCGGTTCGGAGCTCGTATGGGGTCGTGCCGATGATCTCGCGCGGGGCCTGCTCGACATCACCCTCCAAGATGCCGTGGAAAAGGCAACGTCATGACCCTTGGTCCCATCTTGCTGCTCTCGTCCGCGAGCCCCAGCATGTCATTGTCGAGTGTGAGGGCGATGGCGGGGGCGAGGAAGACGAAGGATAAGCGCCAGCAGGCGTCCGATGGGAGCTCGTACCGATGTGCGCCCGTTTGGCGCTTGCCACGGCGCCCGCATCTGCCTCTGGGTGTGCGCGGGTCCTGTCGGTGCCGCAGTCGCTGGTGCCACGGCTGGCATAGGAGGTGCGAGCTCAAGCTCTGGAACAGGCTTCCGCATGTGCGCAGACGGGCCTGGTGTCCCCGCCGTAGATCCCGCCGTCGACAAGTCTGACGTCTCTGCAGACCTCGGTCCTGCCGTTGGCGCAGTGTTACCCCTCGCTGGCCGCTGCGGGGAGCGAAGAGTCAAGCTTGACGCGAACAGGACGGCAAGTTGCAATTGGTCAGCACGTCCACCCAGTACTGGTTCTGCTCCCCATGCGGCCACTGACGGTGCTGTGTTGGCCGTTAGTGGGGTTCTTGACCTGGTTTGAGACCGTTGCCTCGGTGCGTTCCTGGTTGGGCCGAGGCCCAGGTGGCGGGGCACGGCCTGTGGTGTCGGGTAGCGCTTCGGTGCTGGTGGACCTTAGGCTTGCCCTGTTGGGCCCAGGCCCAGTCCCGAGGTCAGGCGAGCAGGCCCCCACGCTGCCTGGCACTCTGCTCGGCAGCTCCGCCTCGACGCAGGGACTCCTGACGTCGTCCGGCGCGTCGGCTTGCGCGAATGCTGTCGTGGGAGCGGGTGGCGCGGGAGGTGGTGCTGTCTATTGCGTTTTCCGTGCCGTGGGTGTCACTGATGCCTCGCTTGGATTTGGCCTGGGCTCCACCTTGGTGAGTGTACCCGTAGGGTTTGGCGGTGGCAGCGTCGGATGAGTCCAAGGTCCTCTTGTGGCGGTTGCCCCCTCCGAGGCAACCGCCAGGAAGATGGCGACGGAGTCCCGAGGATCCTCGGTTTGTGTTTTTGCCCTGGTGTGGTGCTTGTGGATGCTATTGGTGTGCGAGATTCCCGGATCGGCCATGAGAAACGGCGGCGCGATCGGGACGTTCCAGTTTGGTGCGGCGCGCGCGGTGGTATGAAAGAGTATGTGACACGAATCAGTCCTGTGGTGAAAGCCCAGGCCTGGTCGCGACATGCTATCAATGGAATGCTGGTGGCTTCATGTCTTGGCAGCGCCCTGGGTCCGGAGACCCTCGAACCAAGACTACCGAGACGGAGGGAGAGAGAGAGAGAAATATATATATATATATAGAGAGAGAGAGAGAGAGAGAGAGAGAAAGAGTGCGACAGAGAGAGAGAGAGAGACAGAGAGCGAGAGGGATATCAAGGGTCTATATGTATATACGTATATAAAGAGATAGAGAGAAAGAGAGACAGAGAACAAACAAGATAAATAGAGAGAGAGGGAGATAACCACAGAGGGGGGAGAGAGAGAGAGAGGGAACGAGAGAAATATATATACGTTTATTTCGTAGGAAAGAGCGGTTTCTAGATAGAGACTAAGATAGCAATGCATGCAGGGAGAGAAACATATACACATAAAGAGAGAGAGAGAGAGGGAGAGAAAGAGAGAGAGAGAGAACAAAAAAGAGGGAGAGAGAGAGAGATAGAGAGAGGCAGAGAGAGAGAACAACATACTTACATGCGGGACGGACACATGTATACACATGCATATACACATCTGCACATCGATCGCACGCACCCAGACACACATATACAGATTTGTATATGTGGCTAGCATACATACACATGTGCTTGTTT
>CAUYUJ010000525.1:356526-369026 GCA_963575745.1 Prorocentrum cordatum
TGGGGCTCTCTTGGACTGCCTGGAAGCCCTTTCGGATGGTTGTGGGGCGATTTTGGAGCTTTTCAGGCGGCTTCGCGTCGGGAAGCCGAAAAGAGGAGAACCCCCAAATTCACCAAAAACCAACAAATCAATAATTTTTGCCTCTTGGGGCCTTCTGCGGGGTGCTCTTGGAGGCCTCTTTGGGGCCGTTCTGGGGGCCTCTTGGGCCATCTTGAGGTCACGTCGGTCACTCTTGGAGCGCTCTTGTGCTGTCTTGGGGGTCTCTGGGACGTCTCCGATGACGTCCCTGATCGCCCTAGGTGTGCTGAGAAGGCTTGGCAAAACGCTCTGCGAGGCCCGGGGGGGCCGCTTCGAGGCCCGTCCGGAGGGTCCCAAAGCCCCAGATCCTGGGAGTCCGGTTTTGGGGTGGGGTGGGGTGGGGGGTTTTCCCCCGGCCCGGGCTTGTAAAAATATCGGAAGAGGAATGTGTGTACATGTATCTGTATGTATATATATATATATATATATATATATATATGAGCAGAGAGACGTTTAGCATACACGCATCTGTGTACATGTGTACAGATGTACATACATATAGTGCATCGTGCATTGCACAACGACGGTTGCGCAACACACATTGCACCACGCGGATAGCACCACATATATAACATACATACATTCATGCGTGCATGCATACCTATTGCGTCACACATACTGCTCCGTACAGATAGCACTGCACAAATTGCTGGAAACACACTGTTTAGGGTCCACGCTTGCTACTCTCTCTCTATATATCCCTCTCTCTCCATATATATATATGTGTGTGTGTGTGATATAACGATGCATATGATATGCGGGGTGTTCTGGGGGCCCTCACTGGCGAGTACCCTGCAGACTCCCTCTTTCCGATGCGAGTCGGGCGGGGGGACTTGGAAATACCAGGAGTGTTCTGAAGAGCCTGCTTTTCCTCCTTCGTCTTCCTCATCACCACTAACATTCGCTGGGTGGTGCGATTCGGTCGCAGTTCCAATGAAGTAGTGACCGACAAATGGTTCGACCTTGAGATAGACAGGTACGAATCACGCGGATTGAGCCGAGACCTACGGCCCCAGAAGAAGGCAGGGTTCACAATGCGTTCCCCCACCAATTTCGGCACGGCACTCACACGGATCGTGCCCCCCCCTCCCCGGTGAGCTCCACTTTCGGATCCAGGGGCAACGTTTGCATGGCTTGCCTCCCTCGGCTCACCCTTCACAGGGATCGTGCCTCAGAGGGATGTAGTTCCACTTGCGGCTCAAGTGGGAGGAGTCAAATACCGTCACGTCCCCCTGTGTATGTTGACTGTCTCCTCACACGGATCGTACACCACAGGGAGCTCCATCGACAGCCCCAGAGCCGAGGTTCGCGGCCCGCCGCCGCGCCAATGGTACACCCCTGATCGTAATCGTGATGTCGGGGCGTCTTGGGTGCCTCTCGGGGCCTCGCGGCGTGTTTCTGAGGCGCCTCTGGACGCCTCTCTGGGAACGCCGTGCAGGATGTAGACGCGAGGCGTCTCATACGCTGCTGGGGGCCTCTTTGGGGTCTCTTGGGAGATTCGGAGATCGTCTTCGGGGTCTCTCAGGAGCCTCTGGCGGCCTCTGGGAAGCGTTCTGGAGGCATCCCAGAAGGTGTTGGAGGCATTTTGGGAGCCGCCCCCCCCAAGATAGTGCCCCACGACACGTTCTGGCACCCTCTTGGAGCCGTCTTGGGGCTCCCGTGGACCGTCTTGGGGCCCTCTTGGGCCATGGCTGAGGCCACGTAAACGGTCTTGGAGCCTCCTTGGGCGCATGTTGGACCGTCCTAGAAGCCATCAAGAATGGAAAAAAGGAATATGTTCCCCACAAGGAATCCAATGATTTTTGCCTCCTGGGGCCCAGGGGGGGGGCTACTTGGAGGCCTCTTGGGGCGACTTCAGGTCATGTGGTAGTGCCTCAGGTGGCACCACTGCGCCCCAGACGCAATGTTGGACGGTCTTGGGGCTAATTGGGGGGCGTTTTCAACTGTCTGGGAGCTCTGGGGGCCCCCACGGGTCGCTGGGGGCCCCCATGCCAGCCCGGGGCCTCGGTCTGACCCCCCTGCGGGCCTACTCCAGGGTGTAGGGTAACGGAACTTTGCCGGCTCTCGGGCTGTTCCCAAGAGTGCCACAATCCTGAAAAGAAGCTCAACCAAGGTGGCCACTGGTTTCAGGAACGCTTCGGAGTCTTCACAGGACTGCGTGATAATAGGGCAATCTTCTTGCAACGGCGCGACCATCCTTCCCCCGTCCAATGTTGCGTCGAAGCCCCCAGAGCGGTAGCGCCGCCCTCCAAGGGCCGACTCTGGATGGGGGGGCTGCTGAATCGGTCCGCCGTTTTTTCTGCAACAGTGCTGGATGCATACGTATATACACAGACGTATGCAGTTGTATATATATATATATATATTCACTTAGGTTGAACATATTTGTATACATAAATATGTAAACACATATGAATCCATATTTGGTGATAGACGAGTACCCATACAACTATATATATATATGTGTGTGTGCATGAAGACAGGTTAGGTATATGCATACATCGCGCCAGCCAGGGGGTCGCTGAAAGAGCTTGGACGCTATCTCGCACAAGCGTGTGACATAGTCGTGCCCATCCTCGCCCTCATCCTCATTCCTGACCTAATCCTCATACTCCTCATCATCCTACTCATCGTCATCATACTCTTCATCAGGATCATATTAACAATCACCATCACTGACAACAACAGCATCATGGAGAGCATCCCTGGCCCAGTGCTGCTAGTCATGCCGACATGCGTCATCACGATCGCCATCATCAGCCTCATCCCCACCGGATCATCAACGCCGTCCTTATTCCCATCCTCAACCGAATCATCATCATAATTCTCGCTCCTATCACTATTTGCATCAATACCGCTACGCCAATCGCGCACATCGTCACTGTCAGCGTCTTAGGAACCCATCAGCACCCTCACCGTCACAAGAATGAGCTGTTGCATCGTCGTCGTCGTCGTCGGCCCGATATTCCTGAAGAGGCCCCTCGGTACATCCAGCCGACTGTGCGCCACGGGGAGCCTCTTGGAAGCGTTTGGGGGGGGGGGCTCCTGGAATTTCTTTGAGGGTTCTCTCGGGGACCTCTTCTTTCGTTTCGGGAGACCCTTGGGCCGTCTGAAACCAATCTGGAAGCCGTTTGGACCCGGGGGGGGGCCTCTTCGGGGAACCTCCTGGGGGGCCTCTTGGAGCGTGTTGGCGCCTCTTGGGAGCTTTTTGGTGGCGTCTTGAAGCCTCCTGGGGGCCTCTTGGGCGCGATCTTGAAAGCAGAGCAGCCCATCGGAAGGGAAAAACCGAGAAGGCAACATTAATCGATTTCCATCAGGTGTTTGAAACCTTATGGCTTCTCGGGGGCGTCCTGGGGGTTCTCCCAGGGCTCTCTGGGGCTGTTTGGAACGCCTCTTGCAGCGTCCGTAGGCGGTCTTGACCCGTCAGAGACCCCTGGAGGCCGTTTCGGGGGAGATTCGGGGTCGTCGTGGGCCAGTTGGACGGCGGTCTGGTGGCTTTCCGCCACGCCCAGAGGCGGGCACGGCCCCCGGCACGCACATTTGTGGTAGTGGCCGTGGCCCGCGGGTCCCAAGGCGCGACCCCCCGTGATTTGTATATGTGTGTACGTATGCATGCATGCATGCACACATGCTATGTATGTGTGCATGCATGTATGTATGTATGTATGTTTGTATGTATGCATGTATGTATGCATGTATGCATGCATGTATGTGTGTATGTATGTATGTATGTATGTATGTATGTATGTATGTATGTATGTATGTATGTATGTATGTATGTATGTATGTATGTATGTATGTATGTATGTATGTGTGTATGTATGTGTGCATGCAGGTCGGTAGATATGACTGTATATGTGTGTGGGTGATATATAACTATGCATGTATGCATACATGTATGTATGTATGCATATGTGTATACATGTATGTATGCATGTATGTATGTAGGTATATATGTATGTATGTATGTGTGCATGTATGTATGTATATATGCACGCATGCATGCATGTGTGCACGTATGACTGTATACGTATGTATGCATGTATGTATACATGTATGTATGTATGTATGTATACGTATGTATGTATGTATGCATGCATGCATGTATGTATGTATGTATGCGTTTACGCATGTATATACGTGGGAATGTATGCATGCCTGTATGTATGTGTGTGTGTATGTATGCATGTGCGTGTGTATGTAAGACTGTAGGTACGTAGGCCCGAACGCCTGTCTGGCTGTTTGTCTGTCTATATGTATGTGTGCATGCATGTATGCATGTGTGCATGCATGTATGCATGTGTGTATGAACGCATGCGTGAATGCATGTATGTCAACAGGTACGCATGCGTGTATGTATGCATTTGTGCGTATACATATGTATTCAGACATACAAATTCTTAGTAAACAGAGCACCGTTCTCTGCGGACCCTTCCCCGTCCTTATTTTTGCGGATCCCCATCCTTGAGCTGATTCCTGCGGCCCCTGGAAAGTTTCGTGGGGTTCATTGTAGGCCCCTGGAGGCCCCCCAAACGTCTTTTGGGGGCCTCTGGGGGTTTCTTGGAGTCATCATGCTGTCCTTCGCTGCTCCCCTCAACGGCCAACTCCCGATTTAGAATGTTGGGGGGTGTCTTGGGGCCATCTTAGGCCGTCTTGCGGCGTTCTCGGGGCCATCTTGGGGCCTGTCCGGCTGTGCTTGGGCTCTCCTGGGCCGTCTTGATGCCGCTTGCACAATCTTGGGGCGATCTTGGAAGCCTCTCTGGGGATCAGAGACGCGTGGAAGATAGAAGAATCGCGTGGTGGGCGCGCGGAGGCGCTAAGGGGCTCTCGCGGGGCAGTTGAGGAGGAGGAAGCGAAGGAGGAGGAGGAAGAGGAGGAGGAGGAGGGCGGGGAAACATGGATTTGTTATTTTTATTCCCCCTGCCGTGGGCGGGTGGCGACGAAAGACGGGGCCGAGGAGGAAGCAACGACGACCCCAAACCTCAGAGACGACAGCGCGGGGGGACAGAAAACGAGAGGGGAGGCGACAACACGGCGAGACAAGACGGAACGAAGCAAAACGGCAAGAGAACCCAGCGGGACCGACGCCGCACCGCGGCGCCGACGCCGCCGAACACCACCTACTCCCAAAAAGGCAATCTGGGACGCCGAAGCCGCCGTCCTCCACGAACCTCCCGCGAGACAATCTGGGACGCCGAAGCCGTAGCACACCACATACGGCCCAAGAGGAAAATCCGGGTCGCCGAGGCCTCGCCCACCACGTAAGCCCAAGAGGCAAGCCATAGGAACCCAAGCCATGCCCGTGCCAAGACGCAGCCTCAGAGATCACAGTCGCGAGATACTCCTGCTCCCTACAGGGACGCTGATCTCCACCCATGAAGAACCCTAAGTGAGATCAGGAATTCGTCGACCATGCTCCTTGTAAGACCCGTCGTCATACTTGACCTTGGGCTTCTTCCTGAGGTTTGGCTGATACCTTGCCAGCAAGGTGCCCGGCACGGAAGCCTCGGCCTGCGCCGTGATGGCCAGGGCATTTGCAGAAAGGTCATCAGCATTGGGAGCGTGCAGGCGCATGCAACAGATCCGCACGACCAACAAAAAGCAGTCCGACTCTCCTGGGGAAGCTCTGCGCGCCCCCGGTGACTAGCACCTCCAGCAGGATGCAGATCCCAAGCGCCATGAACATCGCCCCTTCCAGAAGGACGACCAGCAGGAATGTAGGTGCCACCGCCTGCAGGATGAAGACCCCCCGCGTGAAGAGAGGCACCGCGAAGATCGACAGGAACATCGCCAAGAAGACAGGCAACGCGAAGACCAGCATCACGAAGGTCCCCACCAGGACCTCGAAGATGTCCAACAGGAAGATCAGCAATAATACCGCGAAAATCACGAGCAGGAGAATTGGCACCATCGCCAACATGCGGAAGATCCCCAACAAGAAAATCGGCAGGACGATCGGCATCACCGTCTGTAGGAAGATCAGCACCACGAAGATGACCCCTCCAGGATGCGGATCCCCAGCACCACGAATATCCACAGCACCAAAACGAGGAGCTCCATCAGCATAAGATCGGCAGGAAGGTTGGCAGGAATATCCCCAGCGCAAGGAGGATCGCCCCACTCCTGAGTGATGTTATGCAGGATGATCATCGTTATCGCAAGGGGCCACGCACATCAGCGTACAGAAACACACCCCCAGCAGGATGCATACACCCAGCATCACAATGATCATTCCCTCCAAAGGAAGCCCGACAGCGCCACCAGAAACGTCGCCTTCATCATGAACGTCGTCAGGAAGATCGGCAGGAGCATGGAGGTCCGCAGCACCCGGAACAGCAGCTCCAAGGAAATAGTCCTCCTCGTGCCCGTGCGCGTCAGAACCGTCCATGGCCACCCCATGAACCACATCGAAGTGGCGCAGCATCAAGGCCGCCTGCGTCGCAGCATTCCGAGCCCACATGTCGTCCCCATCGCCGTCGCCATCCATGCCTCCAGGGGAGTCCATGGGCGGTACCGTCGCATGCTGCATGCCGTGCGCCGCCTGGCGCCCATCCTCGAGCGCACGGAACACCTGGTTGCACTGGGCGGACGTCACGCGCCTGATGATCTTGAACGCGTGAGAGAGGTCGGATATCTGCTTCACGGCCTTTTTGCCGAGCTGGGGCGCGCCAGCCCGCCGCCGAACATGAAGAAGACCACCCCTGATGGTGCTCACGTGCCGTTGCTGGTGCACCGCGAGCACCTCCAGGGCCGTGAGCGAGGTCGACAGCAGCAGAGGCCGAGGGCCGCCATCCTGAGTGGCCGCCGAAGGGTGCCGATGGGCGCGAGGCGCCACATGGAACATGGACGCAGGGTGCCGTCGGGCTCGGTCCGCCAGAGCCCGAGAGGCGATTGAGCCCAAATGCCTCCTCCTCCTCCTCCTCCTCCTCCTCCTCCTCCCCCTCCCTCCTCCTCCCCCATCCTCCCCCTCCTCCCCTCCTCGTCGTCGTCGTCCTCCTCCTCCTCCTCCTCCTCCTCCTCCTCCTCCTCCAAGAGGCGGAGGAGGAGGAGGCGGAAGAGAAACGCAAGAACGCAGCTTCGCGCGGCCGTCCGGAGGTTCACAGACGACGGCAGGCGCGGCTCCCAAGGGCCGCGGCAGCCCCTGGGCGAGGATGACAAGGAAGGGGCCGACCACGGACCTCATGTGCAGGAGAGGGGGGGAGGGTACGGTGGGCCAGCACGCGACACGGCTAGGCTCTCACCATTCCCCACTGCCGCTGCCAACATCAGCTCGGGCTTCTCGGCGGACCTCTCGACGAGCGCCGCCGCCACGCCCGCGAGGTCGCGGCCCGCAGGGAACGCCCAGAGCGCGCTCGAGAATATAGACTCCCTCGGCATCCTGCTGCTGCTGTTGCTGCTGCGACGCCGCCTCTGCTCCGCCAGCCACCGCCGCCGCCGCCGAAGCGGCCCAGCCAGCCGAAGTAGACTTCTGCCGCCGCCTCCGCGTCAGCCCAGGAGTCGTCGACAAAGGCGTCGTCGTGGCCGTCGGCCGAAGCGGCGCGCTTCGGGCCGACTAGCGCCACGGGCGCGCCAGCCTCCATCGCCGCCTCGTCCGCCACCGCCGCCTCCCCGCGCTCCAGAGCACGCCGCTCAGCAGAGCGCTGGTGGTGCTCAGGGCGCCGCTCCCGCTTCGCCGCCGAGGAAGCGCGCGCTGGAGCAGCAGCCACAAGCCTGCGGGACACCGCGTCGTCGTCGTCGGAAACATGCGGTTCCTTCAGCGTCGCCGCAGCAGCGAAAGCCGCTGCGGACATTGCACAGCGCGCAACTGCTGTCACGGTTCGCCGCGCGGCACCGCCATCCACGGCCGCGCGGACCGCCGCCGCCACCAGGGGCGCGAGGTCAGCAGGGGCCAGGAAAGCCCCTCTAAGCCCCGCCATGCCGTCGCCTCCCGAGGGGAGGCGCCGAGGAGGAGGGCCGTGAAGCCGCTTGAGCCGACATGGCTTGAGCCGAAGTGGCGACGAAGAGAAGGAGGAGGAGGAGGAGGAGGAGGAGGAGGAGGAGGAGGAGGAGGAGGAGGAGGGAGGAGGAGGAGGAGGAGGAGGAGGGGAAGGAGGAGAAGGGAGGAGGGAGGAGGGAGGAGGAGGGAGGCAACAGGACGAGAACGGGGGGAGGATGAGATGAGACCACGGAGGTGGACAACGAGGAGGAGGAGGAGGAGGAGGAGGAGGAGGAGGAGGAGGAGGAGGAGGAGGAGGGGAGGAGGAGAAGGAGGAGGAGGAGGAGGAGGAGGAGGAGGAGGAGGAGGAGGAGGAATACAAGAAGAAGGAGGAGGAGGAGGAGGAGGCGGAGGAGGAGGAGGAGGAAGGAGGGGGGAGGAGGAGGAGGAGGAGGAGGAGGAGGAGGGGAGTACAGGAGGGAGGGGAAGGATGAGGGAAGGGCAGGAACATGAGGGGGGGGGGGCGGAGGGGAAATAGCAGGAGCAGGTTCAGGAGCAGGAGGTGGAGGAGCATGATGATGATGATGATGATGATGATGATGATGATGATGATGATGATGATGATGATGATGATGATGATGATGATGATGATGATGATGCTGATGCTGATGCTGATGCTGATGCTGATGCTGCTGATGATGAGAAGGAGAAAGAGAAAAAAGAAGAAGAGGATGCTGATGGCTTCCTCCCTGCCCCCCTGCGCCGGACACATGGCCTCGCGCGCCCGGCTTGCGTCCAGCACCTTGCCATTGCCCTTGCCGCCCATGGGCGGTGGGGATCCGGTCTCGGATGCCTCGTGCGGTGGATGAGGGGACAAGGACAAGGAAAAGAAGGAGGGTTGAGGACAAGGAGGGAGGGAGGGAGGAGGAGGAGGCGGAGGAGGAGGAGGACAAGGAGGAAGACAAGGAGGAGGAGAAGGAGGAGGAGGCTGAGGAGGAGGAGGAGGAGGAGGAGGAGGAGGTAGGACTGCGGGGAAGGAGGGGGGGGAGATCGAGGAGGGATGATGAGGGGGAGGAGGAGGATGATGAGGAGCATGAGGATGAGGATGAGGATTGTGATGGTGATGGTGATGATGATGTTGATGTGGATGATGATTGTGGTGGTGATGGTGGTGATGACGACGACGATGATGATGCTGGTGATACTGATGATGCTGATGATGCTGGTGATGGTTCTGATGCTGATGTAGGTGAGTATGATGCCGCTGCTGATGACGATGACGATAATGATGCTGCTGATGATGCTGATGATGATGCTGATGATGACGATGCTGATGATGATGATACTGATGATAATGATGATGATGCTGAGGAGGAGGAGGAGGAGGAGGAGGAGGAGGATAATGAGGAGGAGGAGGAGCGTGGTGGGGGAAGGAACGAGGGAATGGGGGATGATGAGGATAGGTAATGGCCAAAGAGAATCACCAGGAAACCCTCGCGTCCCAAGACCGATTCATCAGGAGTCCCTACAAACATCCCGTTTCACTGCGGGGAGGCCCTCCACCCCCTCTCAGACGATCGCTCGATGGGCCTGTCATTCAAGTGAGAACACGCTTCGGCAAGGCACCGCACTCCATCCTTCTGGCCACTCTTTGGGCAACACCCGCCTTCCATTCAACGGCTGGACACGTTGAAGACGAATGCGCACGGCCTTTTAACATGAACCACATGTCGTAAACAGCGACTGCTGCACGGTGTACAAAAACTGCAGGGGGCATCCTTTAGGGAAACACGCAAGGCTGTTGCCCGCAGGGTGTCTGGCGCAGCCTGTGTAACAACCTAAGGTAACGCCACTGGGGCAACGGAACATAGGGTTGTCCGCGGGGTGCCTGTCGCGAACTTGTGGCGTAACCCACAACAGACCCGCTGGGGCAACGGACGAGTTGGTTGACTGCAGCGCGTCTTGTTAATCCTACGGCGCAACCTGCGCCAGCTCCATTGGGGCAACAGCATATTTGGTTGGCCACATGGTGTGTGGCGCGACCTGAGGCAGAACCAAATGGGGGTAACAGACGATTGGGTTGCCAACGGGGTGTCTGGCGCAACCTTTGGTGCGACCTACGGCAGACCCTTTGGGGCAATCCACGATTTGTTTTCCCGCGTGGTGTCTTTGCACAACCTGTGGCACTTTTGGGGGGCAACGAACGACCTGGGCTAACCTCAAGGTGTCTGGCACAACCTATGGCAGAGCCGCTGGGACAACGAACGACTTGGGCTGTCCGCAAGGTGTCTTGCGCAACCTATGGCGCGGCCTACGGCACACGCATTGGGAACGGACCGACCTTGCTGCCCGTGTGGGGTCTGGCACAATGAATGGCAGGGCCACTGGGGCATCGACCACCTTGGGTTGTCCACAAGGTGTCTTGCAAACCATATGGCGCGACCTACGGCAAACGCATTGGGAACGGAACGAACTTGCTGCCCGCGTGGTGTCTGGCACAACCTATTGTCCGTTTGCGGCAGCGAACGGCTTGGGCTGTCCACAACGTGTCTTTTGCAACCTAGGGCACGACCTACGGCAGACGCATTGGGATCGGGACGAACTTGTTGCCCGCGTGGTGTCTGGCACAGCCTATGCCAGAGCCACTGGGGCAAGGAACGACTTGGACTGCCCGCAAGGCGTCCTGCGCAACCTGAGGCGCGACCTACGGCAAGCGCATTGGGATCGGGACGAACTGATTGCCCGCGTGGTGGTCTGGAACAGCCTATGGCCGAGCCACTGGGGCAGCGAACGACTTGGGCTGCCCGCAAGGTGTCTTGCGCAACCTGAGGCGCGACCTACGGCAGACGCATTGGGAGGACGAACTGGTTACTCGCGTGATGGTCTTGCACAGCCTATGGCCGAGCCACTGGGGCAGCGAACGACTTGGGCTGCCCGCAGGGTGTCTTGCGCAACCTGAGGCGCGACCTACGGCAGGCGCATTGGGAGGACGAACTGGTTGCCCGCGTGGTGGTCTGGCACAGCCTATGGCCAAGCCACTGGGGCAGCGAACGACTTGGGGCTGCCCGCAGGGTGTCTTGCGCAACCTGAGGCGCGACCTACGGCAGACGCATTGGGATGACGAACTGGTTGCTCGCGTGGTGGTCTGGCACAGCCTATGGCCGAGCCACTGGGGCAACGAACGACTTGGGCTGCCCGCAGGGTGTCTTACGCAATCTGAGGCGCGACCTACGGCAGACGCATTGGGAGGACGAACTGGTTGCCCGCGTGGTGGTCTGGCACAGCCTATGTCTTGCCCGCGGGGTATCTGGCGCTATATTTGGCGCAATCTACGGCAGACCCACTGGGGCAACGGACGATCTGCCTGCGCGCGGGGTGTCTTGCGCAGCCCACGGCGGATCCGCTGGGGCAACGGGCAACTTGGAGACGCGCGGGGGCCTCTTGCGCAACTTGCGGCGTACCCTTCTGGGGCAACGGACGCCTTGCTTGCTGGCGGGGTGGCGGAACTTATGGCGCAAGTGGTGGCCCTCCTTGTAGGTAAAACCATGTACACGGCCCGCCTTTCATCTTTCTACCTGCTGCAAGATTTGTAGCGAATGTGCGAGGCGCTAAAGATTCGCATTCCATCCGTGAAGCTGCTGTGAAATTCCAGCTCCAGGGTCATGCCATGCGAGGAAGCCAGGCGCGAAAGGCAGGGCCCACCCGACTGACACGTTCGGTGCTTGCTAATGCTACGGGGAGGAAGTTAGCAATGAGGGGTTGTTTGGGAGGATGGCGGACGAGGGAGGACGAGGCACGAGAGAGAGCGAGAGAGATGATGCATCAGGGTGAGGGAGGATGTGAGACAGAGATAGAGGGATCATGAGATAGGGCAGGAGGTAGGAAGGAAGGATAGATATAGCAAAAGGGAAGGAGGGATGGAGGATAAAGGGGGAAGAGGCGGATGACAGAGGAGGCTGGAGGCAGTGGAGGCTGGCGGCAACATGGAGAGGAAGAAGCTGGAGGGATGATGACGGAAGGAAAGCCAGATCAGGATGGGGATGGGGGAGGAGGGGGAGGGCGAGGAGGATGATGGGGATGACGACGATGAAAACGATGGCGGCAGAGCAGGCATGCCGAGAGCCAATGGTGGGTGTAGCAGGCGATGCCCTTCACCAACGACTCCTGGCCCTCTGCTGCGCCCTTCCTCACCGAGGTCCTGCTCACAATACTCCTCCTCCCCCTCGGCTCCTCCTCGGCCTCCTCCTCCTCCTCCTCCTCCTCCTCCTTGCCGCTCCGCCTCCGTTTCCACCTCCTCCTCCTCTTCTGCACGCCACCAAGCTTTGTGATTCGCGCAAGGCGATAGACGACGCGCGGTCATCCGCATGCGCTCGCTCACGATAATTACAGGCCGCGACGCGCGTCGCGGGTGAACCTTCGCGGTGATCTAGGCGGTGGGGAGGGGTGGTGTGGGGTCGGGGAGGAGCGACGGGGAGGCATAGGGGCGGACAAGGGAGAGCGAACGGGC
>CAUYUJ010000525.1:371526-372986 GCA_963575745.1 Prorocentrum cordatum
ACGTTGGTGTAGCTGCTGTGCGTACGCCTGGTGATTTCCAAGCACGCCTCGAGGCTCGCGCAGCAACTGCGGGAAGGTCCATTTTTGTATTGCAAGTTTCGCAAATTCAGGCTGCATCGCATCAAGACCGTTATCTGCGTGTCAGCCTCATTTTTCAGGGCATGGTGGCCGCGGTTGTAGCTGTCCCACCAGCTCGGACGTGGATACAATGCCAAGACCCGCCCCCCAAGCCTACCAGATCACTCGACTGGCCATGGGGAACACCGCAAATGAACGATAAAGGGCAAGCGTTACGCCAGACGGAAAACTCCGAGCTCCTGTGTGCCGTGATGCTAGTATATTTCGCCAGTGCCTGTCAACTCTCATGTTGCTTGTGCTTTCCTCGTGTGCATGTGTCATGCTACTCACCGTCTCCTTGGGGAATCCCTGAGGTGCGTGACTGTTTGGCCAGCACCAGGCTCACCATATGCATGTCAGGCGGGTCGAGTTTCACGTTCCATTCAGCATACATGCCAAGGTTTCCAGACGATGGAGTCGTCGAATGCGTGTCTGAATTTCTTGTCGAGAGAGTCGTTGACGCAATTGCTTTTGCACAAGGCACCAGCGTGCGCGACGGACCACCCTCGGATGTGCTCGCACGATTTTACGTGCCCCTTGACCCGAACGGGTCGGTGGATGAGCCCTGAAGGTGTTGTACCTCTCCTTCTCTCTCTCTCTCTCTCTCTTTCTTGTACATGCATGGTCGCTACGACTCATGGTCTTCAGGTCTGTTCACATGAGGAGGAGGAGGAGGAGGAGGAGGAGGAGGGGGAGGAGGAGAATGATGAGGATGAGGATAAGGATGAGGATGAGGATGAGGATGAGGATGAGGATGATGATGATGATGATGAGGAGGAGGAGGAGGAGGAGGAGGAGGAGGAGTAGGAGGAGGATGAGGAGGATGCGGAGGAGGAGGCGGAGGAGGATGAGGAGGATGAGGACGAGGAGGCGGAGGAGGAGGAAGAGAATGAAGCAGATGATGATGAGGAGGACAAGGCCAATGATGAGGATGAGGATGTGGAGGAGGACGAGGAGGATGATGATGATGATGATGAGGAGGAGGAGGAGGGGGAGGAAGAGGAGGGGGACGAGGAGGAGGAGAGACGGGCGGAGAGGAGGAGCGGGGGAGAGAGGACGAGAAGGATGATGAGGAAGTAGAGGAGAGGAGGGAGGAGGAAGAGGAGGAAGGAGGAGGGATTAGGAGGATGAGGCGCGAGGAGAGGAAGGAGAAGGGGCGGAGGAGGAGGAAGAGGAGCAGGAGGAATGAGGCGAATGATGAGGAAGAAGAGGATGATGAGGAGGAGAACGAGGAGGCGGAGCAGGGAGAGGAGACGTAGAAGGAGGAGATGGAGACGGATAAGGAGGAGGAGGAGGAGGAAGAGGACGATGAGCAGAAAGCGGAGGAGGATGAGGAGGAGGAG